>JAGDYQ010000060.1:3599441-3622056 GCA_021962125.1 Bulinus truncatus | reverse complement strand
TATCAAGCGCGCGGGGCGAAAAGGAGGGGGCGGGGGGGGGCTGGTGAAGGCGAAATAAATAGATATCTAATTCTATTGTATTTATTACGAAAAACCTGCTCAAGTTATCAATATATACGCGTATTAAATAACTTGTCATTGTACACTTTATTTCTGTTCAAGTCTCAGACGATATGGAGTAGCTCATTAAACAGATCGTTTTATTTCTGGCTAAAACACCATGAATAATTATGTGGGCCTAAATAATTGTGTATAATATAGGCCATTATTATTATTATCAATTAAATGAATTACACTAAGAAAAAACAATGTCGAGCCAAACGTATTGTGTTTGGTAACTGTCAGCCAGAAGAATGTTTCAAGCGGTGGCTGTGTGTGACTGTTTGGATAGAGGGTACGATTTGTCCACATACAGAAGTACAGCACGATATTACAGATAACTAATGAGGGATGGGGTGAAATCTTCTTGTGTTCCTATAGTGACGCCCCACCATGTTCAATTACTGCAGCCTCATAGTATCATATGTATTAACAAGCTTTTATTTAAAAAAAAATACTTACCACCTTTTAAGTCCCTAATGTGATAACTCGTTTATCTCTTAGATCCTTTAATCCAATATTTTGGATGGTTTTTTGTAGTGCTTATCTTTCATCCCTACCAAAACTGATAGTGCAATAGACATGGAAGCAGTACGGGAGTCATAGAGATAATTTTAACAATGAACTGAAAAAAATCGCTTTACTGTCATCAGATATCGAACCCGGGACCCTCAGTTCGACAGTCGCGGCACGATTTACCCATGTGGACCACCCATTCACTGTAAAACTTACCATAAACATATCTTTCTTGTGGATCAGTTGACGTAGGGAAGTTTGTCTCATTCCGATGTATCTGCTCTCTGTTAAACCCACGGCTCCCATAAGCGGAATGCTGAGACAGACTTTCTTGTGTTGGACTTGAACAAATGCCGTTCAAATCTCCATATCCTACTTCGTGTGTGCCAGTAGACGGACATTTAGTTTTACAACGAACGAAGTTGCAGTTGTCGTTGTGGAACCTTGCATCCGTTGGGTCCATCACGTGACCGTCCTGTCTCAGCTGATCCATAAGAATCTCCTGACCACATCCTTCGCATTTGATAACTGACCCCTGACCCGTATAGCTGAAGCCGGCCTCTGATAATTTTAAAACTGAGATGACGCCACTGAGGCATTGGCTGGGCATAGATCGATATGAAGCGGTTCGATTCATTGGAAGTTTGTTGTTGTTTGTTGGTGTTGTTGTTGTTAAAATACAAACACTGACAGTTTGCGCTGTCTCTAACCTGAAGTGAATAAAGCGACAGAATTAATAAATTAACAAGAACACAGTGCCCCGAACCTAGGGATGTTTGGGCCCCGGGGGGGCTTGACCTCTTTGGGGCCCCTTCTTTTTGACATTCAACACCATAACTTGAGATAATGTGCTTAATATTTAATGTAAAAAAAGCTTTTGAGGGCCCCCCCCTCAAGCTGGGGCCCGGGGGGAACTTTTGAATTTTTACCCCACCTTCCCCACCCTAGGTTCCCCTCTGCAAGGACAGCATAATCAATAAATAAATGACAGCGAAACGTAAATGTCAATTATTGATGCATCAAATTTCAAATTTGATATTCAGTTTGTATAAATTATCATAGCTATTTTTAGCAGCATAATGTCCGCACCCATAAACCACCCTAGAAAATGGTAAATTTACCCAAAAACACAGAGAAGTTGACAACAACGTTCAGACAGAGCAACTTAGATTAAATCGTATAAAAAAGTTTACATTTTCACTCAAGTGGTTTTAAAAAGGTGTCTATATGACCAGGGCCGGCCCTACAAATTGAAGGGCCTAATTAAACTAATGCTTCCGAGGCCCCTTTTACAATTATTACTATTAATGATAATTGTAAATTGTGGGGCCCCTGCCAGGCGCGGCCCTGAGGCTGGCCCTGTATATTACATTTCTTTATTACATCACGATTATATTACATTTCTTTATTACATCACGATTTAATTATATTCCTATATTACTACGTCTATATTCTTTGTAATCTAACAGTATTTTTTAATTAAATAACAATATCAGTTCTGAAAAAAAATACGTTGGCTTTAGATTAATTAACTGGTAGTAAAGGGATTTCACAGACTATTAATAAAAATAAAAAATACAAACTTACATAAATAGGCCTCGTTTTGAATGGAAAATCATAATTTTTTCAATGATTATGAGTTAACATTTTAAAGATCATTAAGAAAAGTAATTTGGGGAATTCCCTGAATTCCCATTTTTGAGTAAAAAGAGGGTTGGATAAATTACAGATTACCGTAAAGCTCATTCCAACAATGCGCAAGAATTTGAATCACTGTACGTTCTAGTGGCGCCGTAAAAAATAATACTGAAAAAACTCATTACAAAATAATACTGAAAAAACTCACTACAAAGACGTGGAAATTGAAACCGAAAATATCTGGGGACTGAAAACTTCTCCTGCCCTTCCCCTTCCCCTTCCCCCCCCCCCCGAAAGATTTTAGTGAAGATGTTTTTTTACGGAAAAGTTATCTCACAGTTAAATCAGGGACGAATGTGCGCGACTACGGATATTGAAATCTTACATTCTACAGACACCGTAGTCTTAGGGGCTGTCCATTAATTACGTCAACAAAATAGGGGGGAGGGGGTCAGAAAATTTTTGACATTTGTTGACAAGGAGGAGGGGGGGGGAGGTCAAGAAAAGTTGACGTCAACAATGTTACTTTTTTTTTAATTTAATATAATTACTTAAATAAAGGAAAATTAAGCAGCGTTTGTAGTCCTGTGTTACACACTCGCTTAACATTCAGTATTTTAATTAAACTAACTGTATTCCTACTAATTTTGCCACATAAACATTTTGGAAAGCCGCCTTTTTAGGGAGTGGGGAGGGGTAATCAAATGTTGACGTAATTTTATAGGGGGGTCTCTGGAAGTTTGACAAGTTGTTGACAAGGGGGAGGGGGGAGGTAAAAATCGCCCAAAATGTGTTGACATAAATAATGGACAGCCCCTTAACAGCATTTTCAACACCTCCTCCATTTTTTCGTTTTTCCTCTGAGCAAAAGCAGTGTGGTAGGGAATCTATCATACTAGAGAAAGGAATGAAATGTAGATACAGTGGTAAATCGGGTTACGAGCTAATTTGTTCTTAAGCTCTGTTTGTAGCCCAAAACGTTCGTAATCAAAAGCACGTTATTCGTTAATCGAGACAATTAAAACTGTTGTTCGTAATCGAAGGCACTGTTTGTTACACGAGACAATTAAAACTGTGGTTCATAATCTCAAATTGTTCCTGCGACGATCGTACGAAGGTCTTTTTCACTGCCACGAGTCACGATATTCGTGGATCCCAATGCAGGTGTACGAACAAGCCCGTTATGATGAATACGGTCCTACCTATACGTCATGAATGTAAATGAAAGCAAAGTCGAGTGGCGGTGAACACATGCATATCAACTAATTATGTATATTAATTATGCTAAATATATCAAGTAACACTTCCAGTTCAATGTCCAATCTTCTATCGATCTATTAATATACATTAATTTATACATATAAACAGTGAATAGTTTTCATAACCTACAGTACCTGCCTTACGAATGGTGGGGCCCAATTTCACGGATGCTTGCTAAGTCACCCCCCTTTATTTTTTTTTACAATAACAACTATTAACATTAATTAGCTGCATTCTTTTCTTTATTTTTTCGGGCGGAACGCACCGGAACGGCGTTCCGGCAACTTTTGTTAACTTCACCTTTTTTTTAGTGTTATTTCTTTATCACACGACGGCGTGGGGGCCCGATTTGGAACGGTCGGTAAAATCGGGCTTAGGCTGGCCCTGATAACCTCAAAATTTTGGTTTAATCTTTTAATTTTTTTTTATTTCGGGGGGGGGGGGCAAATACCCCCAATGCCCCCCCCCTATTTGCGTCACTGGTACTAACTATCTAGCATTCTTTCATTTCTTGAAAAAGAAAATTGTACATAATTTGTAAATAAATATCTGTCAGCTTAAAAAAAGTATCTACAAAAATATGTACGAACTAAACATCAATTAACAATATTACGTTTATATGTAATGTTATTCTTAATTTTTTTATAAATCTAATAAATGACAGAAGGAATACAGTTGTATGCAGTGGACTTACGGTCTTGTGGTAAAGCGCACGACTGTCGACCTGAGGGTCCCTGGTTCGATCTCCGGTGAGGACCAAAGGATATTATTTCAGGTTATGGCTATATCTCCCATGGTGCCTCCACGGCCATTGCACTATCGGCTATGATGGGGATGAAAGAAGGGCACCATAAAAACCGTCCTATTAGTTGTTAATAGGATCTAAGAGATTTCATCTCATCCTTACAGGGACTTCACTTAAACAGTTGCATAGATCGCAGTGTCTCCAGTTGTGAATTGGTTATTTATTTAACATGCAATGAATAGATTAGACATATCATATTAAAAAAATAAAGCGTAGTTCACTTAGGGGTCAAAGTACGGTGAAGTGTAAAGTGAGCTACGCATATAATAAGGACGTCACGTGTTATAAGAGGCTTGGGATTTTTTTTCCAATCAATATATAATATTGTTTGAAGTTAACTGAAGAGTGTAATTAGCACACTGAAGGCGGTTTATTAGTCTAGATATGTCTAAAGTGGACTTAATTAAGTTAAACAACGAGCGTTGTATACTTGAGTTATTTTTAGAATGAATATTTTCCGAAATTTTATTTCTAGCATGGGGCATGTTGTTACAGTTTGACTGACCATCATATAAGTGTTGTGGTTACTTTATGCATGACCACTGCTGAAAACTTCTGTAATCAAAAGATTCGGGGGATATGTGTATAAATTTGATTTAAAAAGTTTAACTCTTGAAGTAGCAAACCTATAAAGTAAATAATTTAATGAATATGTTGAATGTGTAATCTTAATATTTTTTTTAAGATTTAAAGAAAAAAATTAAATGTTTATTATCGAAAAAGACTTTAAAAAAAATGTAATCGATAAATCTTCCACCGAGAAGGTGATTCGGACAGGGCATTATGTGATGTAAAAGAATGTATGAAATATCTAATGTGTGTGATGATGGATGTAACCGTACGCGTGTTTTTTGGGTTGGCGCTAAATCTAAAGTAAGTGGGGTTTACTGGGAACGGTTATCATGTACTTAGATCCCGCGGTGCGTCTGTGAGGTTGGGGGTAAGGGGGATGGGAGACTGGACATTAAAGGCCCCAAAAATGGGGAATTATTATTAAGGATGACCCCCCTCCTCTCCATGTGAGAGGAGGGCGGGGGGGGGGCTGGGGTTCAAACTGTTAGCTAACTGCATTGACTGAATGATTAAAATATGATTGTGCAATGTGCCAAATTATATGAAGTGCATACTTACATTGCGGAGTGAAATACATCTAAATAAAAAAAAATTGATCAGGGGTGGGCCACTGTACTTCGTCGCGGGCCACAAAGGGTTGGTAAGTTTAACTGTTAGACCGGATCAATAGCAGATGGATGAATCATTGAAATGAAAAAAAAATATATTACATATGAATCTCATAACAAATGAGGCTAGCGCTGTAGTTCTGTCTGAAGCCATTGTTTGACACAAGCTGATCTAGATGACGTAATTCATTTGCTGAAATTAGTGGGTGTGTTCATTAATTAATTATTGATATGTAATGAAACGACGTCACAGATGAGTGAGACATCATATATGTTTTCTGTACATTGTAAATTTGTCACTTTTAAAGAAACGAGTCAAATATTCCTGGCGTCGATTTTCCCCCTTTGAAGCTCATAAAATAGTTTGTCGTATTGCATTTTCATGATAAAATCATTGACATATATGAATAGTTAGTCCAATGTTAACTTTACAAAGTAATGCCTATAAAATATACAACTTAGTGATGCCAAGCTACTTACAGCTTTCTAAATGTTATCCCCTAATTTGGGTACAAGGACGGTAACACGTGTTATCCTTAATGAATCATCCAGAAATAGCTATAACAACAAAAACAATATCTAGTTCTATTATCTAGAAAACATTTTCTAATATCAAGATAAATATAGTCGAGATCTTTAGAGGTTATGAAGAGTTATGACCCGCTACATTGCACATGACGTAGATTTTTGTATCCACCGTAAACCATTGTTGTTTGTTTGTTGTTGTTGTTTGTTGTTGTTGTTTGTTGTTGTTGTTTTGAATACAGAAGAAAACAAAACAGTAGAAAACAAAATGTGTTCGTTTAATACATTGCAGACGTTGAGCAAATACAATATTAGAGTGGGCATAACGTTGCAGATACAAACACCCTACTACTGTAGTGCATAATAACCTTTAAACCCTAGACGGTTGTCGGTAACTTATACACTTGTTGACTCGTCTGTCGTAGGTATTGAAAGCCGTTCCTATACCAAGTAAGTTCATTCACACATACACACACACACATACACACACACTAACACACTCTCTCTCACACACACACAAACACACACACACATAAACAAACACACACACACACACACACAAAAGACTGCTAAAGGTCTGGAACTTTTTTTCTACATCGATATCGGCGATACAGCTAAAAAATATATATTTTAGAAAATGAATAACTGTACCTGTGATCGAGGACGCAGGGAGTGGGGGGGCGGAGGGGGGCGCAATGAGGATTCACCTTTGTTGAGGGTGAGAGTCAGGGAGAGGCTTTCACATGGAAAAGAATACACAATGAGATTATAAGATTTAAAAAAAATACTACATTGTGACTCAGAAAATATTTTAATCAAACTAATTATCAATCATTCTGAAAAAAAAAAGTTACATATATTTCGATTAAAATGTTCAATTATCCCGTTAATTTCAGTTTTTAAAAAAAATTCAATCAATCGAACAGCAGCTCTTAAAATAATAAATACACCTTTGTTTGTATTTCTTTAAGCTGTTGTAAGAGTTGTACAGTTTAGTTGAGCTTAGGCTGAGTGACTGGTTGTGTTATTATTTACAACACTTGCCCGTTCCTTGACATATTATGGTAGAGAGAACATTCTGGAACATGAGCGTCTGGTTGGCTTATGAGGTTGTTACACATTTGTTGAGTATAATACAAGCATGTGTGACACAAAATACAAATAAATATCTTCTGGGCTTGAAAATCATCTTAAAACTAACACATGAGAGGCTGCCCATATCTTGGTAAATAAAATGCAAGTGCCTAGCCAGAAAATAAATTGTTGGATTAGTCTCAGAGACTTTTTACTCTTACAAGAGACCTCCATGGAAGTGACAGACAATTTTTTCACTAACCTGCAGCATGCAGAGTTGATGACCGAGAAAAGTTTCACTCTATATAGTGGAAATAGTAAAAATAAATCAATGTTTTTGTTCAGTCCAGAAACAACACTTCTCAATTACTAAATTTCTTGTTGGCAGTAATTACACAATCATCTTGATAAAGAAAAGTGAAACAGAATGCAAGAAACTAGAGATTGTTTTATTCCACAATAAAACCAAAGGATGTGACAATATAGAACTAATGATCATCTTAATGATAGTTGTAATGATATAGACCTAATGATATAGACCTAATGATATAGATCTAATGATATAGACCTAATGATATAGATCTAATGATATACACCTAATGATATAGACCTAATGATATAGACCTAATGACGTAGAAGTTCACTACGAGTTTAAAAGGTGACCCTTGGTTTTTCAATATGGTCGACTTGGAATCAATGGCAACTAGAATGGTACATCAGTATTCAAAACTCAATATTCAACCAACTCACTGTCTCATGGAGACAATAGACTCAACTCATGCAGAGAGCGAAAGAACCATTGGTGTCTCTCCTACTTCAGTCAAATGGCTGAAAAGATGTATAATGTGAAACAAACAAATTTACATCAAATCTTAATGCAGCAAGTGATGTAGACATATTAGCACAGAAAATTGTTCTTTCACATCAATGTGTGCATACTGAAAGGCAAAGCGTGCTGTTCCCGTGTGTATACTACATGTAACTATACTACTTTGAAATGTCAGGTTGAATACATTTTAATATTTTTCATATCCCAATGTCTTCAGAATATTTATGTATATTGTTAAAAGTTTCAATCTTTTTTTATGGATGGCACAAAACAGTTTTAAATTAACAAAATATGTTTCAAAGTTATTTTTGTAGCTGTTTGTTTTATTGAAAAAAGTGTATGGGACAGAAGAAAACACAATTCAGCCCCACACAAAAAAGTTACTAAGACATGTTTTATAAATTTGAATCCGTCAATGTGTTCATTTCAACTATGTTAAAGACGGTTAAAAAATCATAATTATATTCAAAAAGAGACAAGAGATATCAACAATAATAGGTGGTCTCCGGGTGTGTTCCACCCAGTCGAGGCGGAAAGGGTAAATAACTATTAGATATTATTCACTGTTTGGGAATTCTCAAATATGTATTAATGGAAAGTCCCTTGCTATTTATAGAAAAATTGGAAATATTTTAAATTATGCAGAGTGGGAAAATTTCCTTTCAATCATACGGTCATCAATCAGGTAAAAAAGGAGAGGATAAAAAGTCAATATATTCAGACCAGCTAAAGTAAGTTGTAAAACTCTTTAATAAATAGACATTAATTATGTTTAAAATACTCTGTTGACCGTAATAATTAATGTTAATTAAATTGAACAAATAAAAATGAATTAAGGTGTCAAAATACTGGTTTACAATATCACATCTCGATCTTTAAATAAATAATCGATATTAGACAGACAACAATTTTATTCTTAAGTAATATATATTAGATATGTGACTGATGTATATTTGTGTTTGGTTATTGTTAACTTTTTTTATCAATTAGTGTTGATGATGTAAACATTGAGAGACATGTGTTGGTTGAAATGTGTGACATGTGAAAAAATCTGGGAGATAAACTGAACAAGTTGTGTGGACATTATGTTAATGTCTGTGGGAAAGTCTGGAACAAACACAGAGAATCTCGAGATGTGGACAAGTTGAACTTCATAGTGCCACATCCTCATGGATGTAGTAAACAGGTCAATGTTGGTCACTGGGTGGACAGATACAAGGTGGGTGATTATTTAAATAAATTTACCTACACAACATGTACATGTCCAGGTAGAAGTGGAGCCACAGTTCATTGTGTGGGGTATGATGTTGTTGGGTGGTTGTTTCAACTTGTCCACAGTGGAAGTTTAAATTCTAAACTTAATTACAGCGGGACTGGTCATGTCAGCTGAGTTGTTTGTAAACAAACAATATGGCGGTGTTGTATTTTATTTGTATGTCATTCTATTATATTATGACATCAACATACACATTTGTTGTTTGTTTATTATTGTCATCAATATATTTATTTATTCTAATGTTGTTTATCTTCTGTACATTAATGTGTCTGGACTCAAATATTTTTACTTTCAATAAAACATTCACTGCGACTATATTATTGTTTATCTTTGTTTATTTCCGTCACGTCATGTTTTTTGTTAATTTGTTAATTATTAAATATTTACAGTAAATAAATAATTGTGACCTCATAAACACAAGAAAATTATTTCAATAAACAATTAAATATCGAAAATAGGTAAACAATCGACTGAATTGTGGTGTATAGTGAAAAATTGAACAAATTTAAATGATAAATAAACAAAAAACGAGTAAGACTTTATATAAAATGTATTTGATTTTTGTCTGACATAAAAAAAAAACATTCCGACAAAAAACTAGTCAAAAAATGTTAATGTAAGGGGAATAATCACTAAAATATTTTTTGTTATAGTTAGATTACAGTTGCCTCCTGTGACTTAAATTTTTTTTTTTTTTTTGTAAATGACACTATAAAAGTCTAGGAAAATTAAAAAAAAAAAAAACAGTAATCATATGTTTTTTTGAAATACCAACCAGAAGTGAGGATTAAAAAGGCAGAACTCAATTTTTGAGAAAATTAATTGAGAAAAAAAACAACAACTTGTAATTACTTTAATTCGTAGCTGTGAGTTGGAAACATAAAGTTTGTGATCGGTGAATACAGAATAATTTTCAATTATTTTAAATTTTTTTTTATTGTTGACACGAGATACATAAATAGTGTATTTCCGTAGCATATTTTTCTATTTTCACTGTTTGTGCAATAATTGTTTAAATACAGTACACATTGAGTATATTGTCCCTTTAAGAGCTAATCTATTTGTTGATTTTATTATGATAAAGTTTTGAAATGAACATCACAATAATAGTAATAAATGTCACTATAGTCATTCTATGGATACAATATTTATTTCTATTACAACTTCTGTCCCAGTGGCTAATAAATTATATTCTAAATGGCGTCCAGTATTTAGTTAACCTTTTAATTAACCACCTACCAAATCAATGGAAGGCAGAGGATAAATGTTTTCTCTATTTTTTCCAAGTCTGTGTGCGGCACAAGATATTGATCAGCTCTGGAATGAATTTTCTCGAATGAAGGGTAAAAGTAGCCAGATTCACTTCCGCAGTTTGTGGTACTAAATCAAAATACAAAAATTTTTAATCCATTATTAATCGATCTTTTTAAGTTTTATAAATCATTTAGAACTTTTTAAATAAACTGTAATCCATGCAACAGAAATCACCAGTAACGTAGTCTTCATCTTTTTTTTTTACATAAAATGCAAATAAATGAGTCGATTAAATTTACAGCACAGACAATGTCTCTCCTATGTTTACATTTGTTTACCATTAGTAAGGTTAACGAAAAAAAAAAAAATAGTTATTACTGTTTTGAAAACAGTGTCTCCATACCCCACCACCAACCCCCCCCCCCCACCCCCTACTCACAAGTAAACTGATAGACATATTTGCCTGTACGATCAACATGTTTTTAGGGTTTTCCACTTGTGAATGAAGTTCAAGGTCACATGGCCTTTTATATTTAGACCAAATAACATTATTTAAAAAAATTAAATTAAAAGATTGAACTTATTTAATTTAAAGATGAACAAAAGGAACGGATAAAATTGTTACTACATCTAACATGACTGCTGTTGTGCGGTATTGATTTATTTCTTTTGAATATTTTTGTTGATTTATTGGGTAATTTCCTTCTTTTAGATGAGGAGATGGCTGAAGCCACGTACACTTCAATGTTGGGCAATGCACTTTGTCCAGTTATACGCTTGACATGAGTTCGTGGTTTTACGCATGTACCATGTGGTGCGAGCCACAGAATATTTACGTCTTTTTCAAGTTGACCCAATTTTTTTTTTGTTTTTCTTTATTTTTCTAAGGAAAAAAGGTAAAGGAAATCCTTTTTTATTTTAAAAATAAAAATTACAAGGGTGTATAAATCACTAAAAACTGAGATGGTCAAATTTATGTCTGTCTGAATTGTCTACCCTTCGCCCAAATAAGGGGGGGGGGGGGAATACACAGTTTGTGTTGCTAAAATAAACAGGTCAAGGCTGTTCAATGTTTAGGTCCTGATAAAAAATCTTTAGGGAACATAACCATGAGATTCGATAGAAATTCGTGCTGGTGGGGGTTTGGGGGGCCTTTGGGGGCATGGGGTCCCTAGGTGATCGACTACCCATAACTCTGTAAAGGTGATGCAAAAAAAATCGTTATAAAGAAATAGTCAATTTCTTTATATTTCTACAAGAACTTAAAGAAAGATACTTGTGAATCTCGTTTCCAATAATATTAAAACTTTTTAACATAAACATGTATCTTATCATGGGGACTACCAAGTCTCTTAAATTAAAAATTTGTAATCACAAGCTACATTTTTTATTTTATATTTAACATCTTAGTAAGCAGTGGTATATTGCAGGAAGTATTGATCAAATATTTCATCAGCACTCACACTGGTTTGTTTCTCAGAGACTGCGTTAATCAAACTCTACTTGTTTACATACATCACTGGTCAATTTAGTTAAAGTGGGCCAAAGTTCTTTTTTTTTTCTAGCCCATAGTTTTTTTTCCGTTCAGAAGCGAGTAAATGTTTGTTATGTAACATCTGTATAAATAGGTTAAGTTCTGTCAACATTTGATGATGTAATACTTCCAGGACTTATGAAGTCATACAAATGAGTGGAATGTGTTATGCAGTCAAATTCTAGGAAATGTTAACGTTGTAAAATAAGTATTTTATTAAAAAAAAATTGCGAAACAGACTTAAAGTGAGTAAAGATTATTGGACGCTCCCTGGGTGGCCGAGTGGTATAGATACTCGACTGTCGACCTGAGAGTCCTGGGTTCGATCCTCGGTGAGGCCCATGGAATTTTTCCAGGTTAGATTTGGTGCAAAGTCGTCCCACAAGTTCACCCAGCTTTAAATGGGTACCTGACTTTAAGTTGGGGAAGTAAAGGCGGCTGGGCGTTGTGCTAACCACACAATCCCTTCTTATGCTTAGGTTAAAGAAACAGATGAATTCTACACTTCATCTGCCCCGATGGCCCGTTAGGGCTAAGGGAACTTTACTTTACTGGGAATCGACTTAGGAAGGCCTCCCCTACCCCAACTCCTTCTCTTTCCATCCCGCCCTTTCTCTCTCAATATCTATATCTCTATCCTTCTCTCTCTCTCTATTTCTCTCACTCTAATTTCCTTTAAATGAGACGGGCGAGTAAAGTGCAACCAATAATTGAAGGATATTTTTGTTTATTTGCCGCATTTCTTTTTTTAAAGAATTCAATCAAGAATTTCAAAAACGCAGTGGCTCCGGCACCAGCCAAAACCATTATATTAGGGTATAAGGAACATGGCATATATAATTTTATTTTTCAGGATTTTTTTTTTCAGGATTAGGGTTAGGGTTAGGGTTAGGGATAGGGATAGGGTTAGGGATAGGGTTAGGATTAGGGTGTGGAGCAATATTATCTATGGCTGGTACCCGAAGTAAAAAAATACGGGTTCTGTCAGGGACAGAACCGTAGCCACTCCTTTTCACAAAACCGAAGAAAAAAAAAATAAGTTTAAACAAATGGAGTAACATTAAACTCAAGTCTGCTAGTGAGTGATTCGTTTCATCAACAAAGTAACGGTCAATGTGTTGATTCATCACAAAATATATGAATTAACATGTCGACTCACATTTGGTGAGACTTAGGAACAGGGGTCGATTTACCGCCGAGAATGCCGGGGATATTCCCGGCACTGAGAACTGTCATCCCTGGCATTGAGACCTGTCATCCCTGGCATTGAGACCTGTCATCCCTGGCATTGAGACCTGTCATCCCTGGCATTGAGACCTGTCATCCCTGGCATTGAGAACTGTCATCCCCGGCTCCTCTTCAGCTAATATATCCCCTACCGGGGATGAAACCAAAGACGTTTATCCTCGGTTGTGCAGAAAATTGTTTCCATCACCGGCACTTTATTTTTTTTTTATTAAATCGAGCACTGCATAGGAACGTAAAGAGAATGTTAATAAGAACTAAGACTTTTAGAAGACATAGAGAAGAAGTCCACTCGTTCTATAAGTCCGAAACACTTTTATTTTAATACAGATCCTTATAATGCTGAGGATTTCATCTCTTAGGTGAAACCACTGATGGGGCGATTATAAGAGTGCTCATCTTTCACCTCTTTCATAGTCGAGAGTGCAATGACAACGGAGGCACAACCGGAGATACTCGTAGTTGACTAGCGCTACGGAATGGAACAGAGAACTCAACGGGATTCGAACTGTGCAGTCGAACGTCATTTACAACAAGCTGCCCCCCCCCACCCTCCTTCATCGAAAACTCCTTTAGTGGTCACTAGGACTGACCTGTTGTCCAGACAGAGTACAATATGGAGAAAACAACATGACTTTATTGTACCGTAACATAAAGCCCAGTTTTATCTTTTCCGACCCTGTTTAGAACAAAAGTGAGTTTGTGTGAAGGAGAAAGTGAATGTGTTTAGTGAGTCAGTGTGTATGTGTGTGTGTGTGTTAGTGTGTGTGAAGCTGACAGCTGTTGGCTTAGTAAATTATGTGAAAATAATATTTCATTGTCTATGCGATAAACATATGGGCAAGTGATCTGAATAAGTGTGTTGATTAGTGAATATAAAACAGGAAAGTGAGTCATTGAGGGCAGTGAGAAGGTTAAGCCGTGTTTAACTTTAAGTCAACAACAGCTATTGGTTTATCTATGAGTTAATTAAATGTTAAAATGAGTATGTGAGTGAGTCAGCCAATGGACGATTAAGTGAGTCACAGAGTGAATCTACAGCAGATTGATTGAGTCAGCGAGTGTGTATTTAAACGACTTTTTAAATGAGTCAACTGGTGAATGGAGTCAGGACGGTGTAAGAGATAGAATAATTAAATAGCTGAGACGGTCGAAATGAAACAAATGATGTTGCATATATTTACTGTTAGTTACTTAACAAATGAATCTGCTTGCAGGATTAAAGATGATTTCAAAGTCAAAGTGCGGGTGTTTTATAGTCAATGTATGTGCATTAATTGGGTACCTGACTTAAGTTGGATAAGTAAATGCTACTGGGCGTTGTGCTAGCCACACACCTTTAAATACCGTGGTTACATAAACATATGAATTTTACACTTCATCTGTCCCGTTGGGCCTTTTGGGGCTAAGGAAACTTTACTTATAACCATAAATAATTCATTACATTTTATCAAAAGTTTTAAAAAAATCAAAATTTCAACCATTAGTTACACTCACACAACATATTCAATCTACCTAAAAATAAATAGTAACAGCGTAGAAATATGCCAGCCATTATTGCCACAAAATCAAATCTCGGTCAGAAATTGTAATGCATGTGTTTACTGTGTCAAAAATAAAGTAAACATTCATACTATAAAGAGATGATGCAGTTAAAGAATTGATATTTATTTTGTTTATATTTCTGCCTTACAAAGTCAACAAACGTTAAGGATTTCTTTCTATTTTTTTTTTGTGATCGTTTTAAAAATATTATATATTAAAATAAACGTAATTCTTTTTAAAAAAGGAGTTGGTGGTGGGACACAGAATAAATTATCCATTCTCCGGGCCACTATTGGAATCTAAATATTTAAAACTGATTTTGGAACTCGAAACGACTTTCAAGAACGGATACATTTAATATTTGGAGTTTTTAAATGACTATACTTTTAATTTTAAAATAACTGTTAAACATGTTAGACTTATAACAATTAAACTTTACATTCAAATTATCAATGTGTGAACATACACAATCACATGTAAAGATAGAATGAGAAACTTGGAGGCAAACATATGTTAGTATCGTTTTGTAACATAAAAGTAGCACAGGTTAGCCTAATGGACCGAGCATTAACATTTTCAAGGGTAAATAATTCATGTCTATCAATAGTTACCTTCAGATGTACTTAATACACTTATATAAAACAAATGAGGTACTCACTACATATAGGACTAATAAGAAATCCTTTTTGTGTTTAGACTGACGGATGCGAACATTCCCCGTTTAGGAATTCCCCGAACTATTTTAAGCCGCCACGTAAAATATATGACATGTCTATTTCAGTGGTCATCATACTTTGAGATCAACGACCCCATATGAAAACATCTTTTGTTTGATCTACTTTCCTAAACAAAAACTCTTTTAAAAAGTGGTGAAATAAGATACTCAATAATTCCTTGATATTAGATTAGGTGTAGTTGTCTTATGATTTACATGTATTGCAAATTACAAGTATTTAATAGAATTGTTCTCTAGCTGGTATACAATTAATGGCTGTTCGATATTCTCATGTATTGATTTTATTCTAACAAGAATAATTACATGGACTAAACAGATAAACTACATGTGTGTTTGATGGAAATCATTCAAATAATCTGATTCACTCTGATTCATTCCAAATGCTTTATCCAATTACATAATACCTCCATGAAAGCATCAGACAAGAGTAAGCAAACGTGAGCCTTACCGTCCGTCATTGTTGCCAAGCCATTTGTTTACGTAAGTCTCACCAACATGAGTCCGTAGGAAGACTCTGGGTAATAGTTGCACAAACGGGTATTGGGGTCTGAAACATGACCGTACCTTGACAGTTTTCACTGTGTACCTGGTGGTACATGAGGGTTTTCATCAAGTTGTTTATATTTTTATTTACACAAGTGTTGGTTTTTATGCCTTGTTTATGAAAATTTTCAGCAGCTGCTCAGTGAAATTTTTCTCATGTGACTGGGTCAGTCTTTCTGCTTCAGTATGCAGGGTGCAATGTCCAGGGTGCAGTTCTCGGGGTTTCCAACTGTTACGTAAGAATTCTAAGGGCTAGGCTCGCCAAACGTTATGGTACAATTCTATGCTAAATGTTACGTTGAATGTATACGTATGTATAAAGAACAAAACTCAATGGAGTACAAACTACAACAAATACTTTATTACACTATAATACAACTTAATACAATTCTCTTCTAACTACTTATATCTACTCTAAGCCTACTGCCCTACGGCATGGTCTCTACTCTACTGTACTGCCAGCTTACTACCGACTGATTATTCCCTTGTTCTAACTTAACTTTCATAAGGTGGGGGGAGGGGGGAGGGAGGTAGGTGGGGGGGGGGAGACGAGGACGTCGGTGAAACGATTCTACACAATATTTTGATGACTGGAACCTTGACCAGGCGGTGAACCCAGAACGTGTGGAATAATCAGTTAGGATGGGGCTTACTATAGGAGGTGGGGGGTGGGTGAAAGTGTCACCTGGGAAAGACAAATGGAGGCGATGGAGGAGAGGGCAAATTCTACACGTAACACCCCCACTCATAAAGCAGGGTGGGGATCACCAGAGACTTTTAAAAAATCTGAATTTGATGCCGAAGCTAATTTTTCTTTCTTTTCCAGATGGTAACAAGTCGTGACAAAAAAAAAAAGCTTCTTACACTTACACTTACAATAGTACGTATTTTCTCTACGATGATAGTAGAGTCAAAAGGACCTGAAGGTTTGCACGTCACCTAGTCGTTCTCCAGTATTTGATAGTCAATGAACATTGACGATAAGGTAACCATTCTCTGGATGAAAGCATTTATAAGTTCACTAGCTTGTCGACACCACTGGAGTGTGTAGATGGCTTTAAATGTCTAGGTAATTGACCTTAAATGTTTAGGTAACTGACCTTAAATGTCTAGATGCCCTTTTTGGCCAACATATGTACGATATTAGAGAGTAAACCGTTAGATTATTACACAAATGAGAAAATTCAGGATCAGATTGAAAGAGCAAAAAATATAGCACTCACTCTCTCTCTCCTATACACACACAGACAGACAGACAGACACACACACACACACACAGACACACACACAGATATACCCCATGTAACGACTTGTCAAAGAGAAGTATTCCTTTTTACTAGGAATCATTTTTTTTTCATCCTGGTCTAATGCAGGATAAACCTATGGCGGATTCATATTAACTTCCTGGAAAATGAGAGATCGTATAAGAGCAGTAGCAATGTGACAATAACTGCCAAGGGAGGAGAATCTTTCACCGAATAGTTGAATGTGTAGATAGTTCAAAGTAAATAAAGATCATTCAAACATTGATTCACGATCCGTGAATGTAAACGTACAACAGAAACGGATAGAGAGAATCGTTTATATCTTAGGTAAAAATAAAAACCCAGGAAGTAAATCATGGGGGAAAAATAAGTGGCGTAGCGAGCTTAACTCGCGCCCGGGGCACAATACCTATTTAGCCCCTCCCCCCTGTTTGAAAACCATATAATATTGTATGTAAAATATACAATGATGATATACATGATGCACGCCTTGCCCACCAGAGGTGTGCGGATCTTGAAATTTAGCGTCCGCGTCCGTCCGCGGATTTCTATCAATGATCCGCGTCCGCTTCCGCGTCCGCAGAATCTTACAACATTTGGTCCGCAGTCAGTCCGCGCGTCCGCATTGCTGAAATTTAGCTGTTTAAATGACTTGAAATTTTTTATGGTAAAGCTAAAGAAGATCCGCGTCAGTCCGCGAGTCCGCAACTTAACCATACGAAGCGTCCGCTGTCAGTCCGCGGATTCGGAAAAGTCTGGGTCAATGTTCCCTGACCCACGACCCATCCTTAGTCTCCGCCCGACCCTTAAAAAAACCGTCGTCGCGCGATTTTTAAAATTTCAAATGGTTTCTATGGCGACGGCCGCCATCTTGAAAATGACAACATTCACTGGGTCATGGGTCATGATGGGTCTGGGTCAAGAATTTGATGGGTCGTATGGGTCATGGGTCAAGCTCAGTGACCCATTACTTGCTCTGGTGTGTGTGTGTGTGCGTATGACTTTCCCAGGTCTGGCACTTAGCTAGGGAATGACCCATAGAGCAGAAGAGAATATTTTACGAGCGATGCGGTTAAAATAACACAACGGTACAGTTTTTAGAGGGGCCTACCAGAGTAGGGGCCGACAGCACCCCTATCCCTCTTTACCCATGTACCCCTCCCGCCCTCCTTCCCAACAATTCAAACATTTATCCTTCACCCCCCCCCCCTTTATAAGCTAAATGTTTGTTTGTGTGTTAATTTTATCATTTCCAGAATCATTCCACGATTCACAGAGTGTCGTTGACATATTCTGTATATTTACCTTTGTAAAGTTTTTTTTTAAATCCTGAATTACAGTGGATGGTTTAAATATTTAAGTTGTGTATTATATTGTCTAGCCTAGTGGTCAGTTATTTCACGCAGCATATAGTTACACACAAAAACGACTGACACAAATGCCGTATAGTCATTATCATTAATGTAAAGCTCTCTACATTCAAGTAGCAAAGTATACAACATTAGAGTCACCAAAGTATTCAAGTCATTTCAGAGACTTCAAGGGTCACATTAACACTAAAAGTTTCAGAAATAAATACTAGCGATGGGGACCCTTTGTAAAATGAATGTTTTGTTTTATTTATGTCTGATCTCATATAGTTAGTCTTGTTCTAGTTAGAAATGTTTTTTATGAACGAAAGGTCAAGTGAAGACCTGATGGTCCTGGGTTCGATCATCGGTGAGCACTATGGGGTATTATTCTCTGTCCAGGTGATTGAAAGTCTCCCGTGGCCACCCATCTGGAAACAAATGAATTCTACACTTCATCTGCCCCGATGTCCTTTATTGTCTAGGTAAATCCCCTGAAATGTTATATTTACCATCCGTAAAACCAGCCAACCATTAAGATTCAAACAAGTAACAATGTTAAGGATTAAACGAGTTGTTGGTGTTTGTGTTAGGAGTGGTGGATGCGCTTGAAGCTCTACAGGAATGTACATTTACAACACGGAACTATCTTACGATGATAATAATGTATTTATTCTTAGCACCCTGTACTGTATCTGTATATTAGAACTATGTACTATATTTATCTTAAATGTTCTATAAAACACGGCACACTAAATCAATGCTACTGATGTCACACTTCAGTTCCGCATGTTTAGAATGTTCGGCATTCCCAGAACATAAAAGTTAATACTCTTTCTTTTAAGCGGGTGTTTTGTAGTTTACCAGTGCGTTCCGTGCACTGAGCGATATATTTAACGTGGGATTGAAGGAGTGGTATATTCTTAATTGGAAAGTAATATGGAGTGTCGGAGGTCGGTTGTACGCCCCTGAGGCGTCTATCTGGTCACCAAAAAGGAGCGGCACATGTAGTACCTTAGTACGGAAAATGAATTAGTGCTATATTTTTAGAGTACACCCTCTAGCTATTAACGCTAGTTACACGACTTTAACCATGGTCTACTGTTTAGTTGCCAAAACGTGTGCATATATATGTACTTGGTCTGATATAAAGATTTATTGAAAACATTTTTTTAATATACAGTAAACGTATTCGAAGTATAAAGATTAAAAGTTTCAGATAGATTCATTGACGCAGTCGGTGAGAACGTATTCAAAAAGTATAATCAAACCTATGCAATGAGACTTTTGCATTGATAAAGAGCAAAGATCAAATTTAATATTCCTTTAATTTGATTTTTGCTTATTTGTTCAAATATTATTCACAATAAATAATTACATTCATTTTTTAATAAAGTTTAATAAAAAAATTTCACTTTGAATGATTTATTTTAATTTCCAAGCAATGCCATAAGAAAACACATATAATTAATAAATAACAATCATATGCAATAATACATTCAATCATTCATTCCATTGTTTCATTTAAATGCCATTAGTTGAAAATAATGGTCATACTAGTAGACTAATTGTAGTGCAGCTATTAACTGTGTTCCGATTTTTTATCCCTTCCAGTTTTTAATATTGTTTACAAAACTCTTTGCAGAACGGTTACTCCAACGTACTCTCTTCCAAAACCATTATAATTTATCAGGTAAAGAAAACTGTGACAGTTCCGAGAATTTTTTTATTACAAGACGGACAATGTGTGAATTTACTGGAACAATCTTTACATGTGTACATCTCTCCACGGTAGAAATAAATCTTGAATCGGAGCCACATTACAAACTTTACATTTCATTAATTGTTGTAATACTTGGTTTTCTTTTTTGCAGTAAACTCCTCGTAATATCATATTGAGTCATTTGACTTGTTTCGCGATTCTCCGTCAGCGCTCGGCTGATTCCGTTTGTTCGTGAATCTGAAGAGCTCCTCGATGGTTTCTGAGTATCTGTTATAGAAGGGACATGGTCTCTCACTGGATTAATGGAGTCTACTGTATGATTTATTGGACTCGTGATGGTTGCAGTGACCACACCATCGTGGTGTACAGGATCATATGATGGACGCGGTTGTGCAAATGTACACACTCGGCCATGAAAGGTGACGTCATCGGGGCTCTCGCTGAAGTGACTGAGATCCACCCTGTTGCCGCACCCGGCACAGATAACGTCAGACCCACTTCCCGGATAGTAGAATCCAGACTCGGAGAATTTAGCGAAGGACACTGTCTCGGGAACCGGATATGTGACGTAACGATAAGAGGCCAGCCTGGTCAGTTTGTTGACAATATCCCGAGGGTTATCTGCTCCCATCTGATGTAACAGCTAAACAATTCTTGGAAAACAACAACTGGAATATACAAAAATAATAAAACATAATTAAAACAGGCTGAAATAAAAAAAGAAATAAACTATGATACAAAAATATTTTTTTTAAGACTGCTTCAAATTAGTGTTAACAAACGTAATGTCCAACGCAGACCTGTTTGTAGGACAGGGTAAAGGCATAATGCAAAAACTACATTTGGAGACCAAACTCAAATACAAATGTCGGGGCACTCATTGTACGAAGATGAGTTTGTGAGCCTTTGGATTATGAACATCTGGGAATCTTGACATATGTAAATCAGGTGCTACTGTCAATAACACTGGCAAACATAATAAAAGTCTCTATAGGGAGAGCCTAAATACTGGGGTGTGGGGGTGGGGGGTGGGCTAGCCAGCCGCATAGCTATATTAGTACAGGTTAATTAGTGATATAGTTCCTTGTTAATGAAAAATAATGATATCGGGTCATTCGCTTTTAAACAAACGTACGACATAATAATTTCGTGCTCATTTGAAAGTCTGTAAAAGTAAAATATCAATCAACTCATTTATGCCTAGCGTAAAACAAGTCTTCTGTCATTTATATAGTCAACACCCTTGTTGCAGATCTATATCCTATTTTTTGATGGTTGATAGGATTGGCAGTTGAATCCGCAACCCTAAATAAAAAAAAGGAAGTGTGACGCAATCTTTTTTTGGAAAAAAAATGTACTTAAATAGCTTTTATGATCATTCCTGGCCTGTATTTAAAAACAAAAAAAAAAAATTATCCCGGAACCAGGAACCAGGATCAAAGATGTGTTTAGTTTTTTTTTCCTGCTTTATATATTGTTTCATTTTTTTTCATCACAAATGATACATAAACCTTGCAGATCATTGAATGCTAATATTTACCGTGCGTACACTAGTTATTTTTTTTAAATGTACAGTATCAATACGTAGTGAAGGAAATATATCCTGCTATAGTTTTAGAATTTTGAGGAATAATTATTATTAGCCGAAAATCAGAAAAGTTTGATAAATTTAAGCGAAATTTAACTGAGCATAGGTCCAAATAAGCTTACAAAACAACATCAAAAACAATCTTTCTGCTAGAAAGAAGACACTAGTCACAATCAAACTAATTAACTGAGGTACTGTAATTTTTGCTTTATGGATGCACATTTTTCTAAAATCGTGGCTGCCTTTTTTTTAAAAATTGTTTAGGTCATTGAGTTAGGTGGCAGGTTTTGTGTAGGTCATCATACCAAGTGGCGTAGCTAGCGTTAGTGGTGCCCGGAGTGTATTCGAAACCGTGCCGAAAAGTTCTAAGTTTCGACACAGTTTCGCATCTTACTGGAGGAAATATTAGGTGCAAAGATGGGGCGGACACTCCTCCTCCGCACCTGGTCAAAATCGTTGTTCTTGAAGGTCACTATTGAACGATACATATTTCAGTCCCTGTAGCCGAGTTTGTAATGGCCATTGTGGCACCACATATGGTAGGTGACAAGACTGGCTGAGACTGACCATTGGGGCACCACATAAGGTAGGTGACAAGACTGGCTGAGACTGACCATTGATGCACCACAT
>JAGDYQ010000060.1:3586966-3598941 GCA_021962125.1 Bulinus truncatus | reverse complement strand
AAACAAGTCCATACTTGTTGTTAAAAAAATAGGACATGATGCTAGTGTATGGAACTGTTATACCTAAACTTGTATATGTCTCATTTACTGAATAGGACATAATGCTAGTGTATGGAGCTGATATACCTAAACTTGTATATGTCTCATTTACTGAATAGGACATAATGCTAGTGTATGGAACTGATACACCTAAACTTGTATATGTCTCATTTACTGAATAGGACATAATGCTAGTGTATGGAACTGATATACCTAAACTTGTATATGTCTCATTTACTGACCGGTAGTACCAACCAGGCCCGGCCTTGAGCCGATTTGACCGATGGCTCCCAATTGGACCCCTCGCCTTGCAGGGGCCCCGCAAATTTACATTTAGTATATCACTATTATTCATGGCTCTTGTCACAGGCTTTTAAAATTAGAAGAGTAGGGGGCCACGCAAGCATCCTTTAAAATGGGGCCCCGCAATTCGTCAGGCCGGCCCTGGTACCGACGGTCTGAAGATATATTAGTCCAAATATAAGTAGCATAGACTATGTCAAGAGTGTGTTGGGGGGTGAATGTTTCAAACAAATGTTTACACAATTATATTACCGAGAAACAGACATAGATGGTGGCGGTGTAGTTTACAATGCAAGGGACATGTCTGGTTTAAAAAGTTGTTTATTTATTACATGCCAAATTGTCAAACGAGCATTGTGTAGATAAAACAAACGGTCATAATCCGAAAAAAAAATCAATTTTTCAAAGAATTTGTATGATAAAATTTAATTAGAATGAATATATGACAAATAAATATAATACAAATTAAAAATATATATATATATATATATTTATATATAAATATATACAATAATGGCAATATTTAAGTATGTATATATATATAGATCAATAGAAATAAATTTCTTGGTCTAAGATTCCCCATAGTTTAAATTTCAATTACAATGATTTTTTTTTAATGAAAAAATGGAACAATTTATAGGCCAGTGTGTTTTATTACTCTTCATGACTATGGAACTTTTTATGTTTTGATTTCAATTATTTTTTTATCATTTGAAAAAAATAGTTTTATAATCATAATCATTACTTAATTAGAAAAAAAAATAATTCTTATTTAAATATGCATACAAGCACCACCCACAGATTATACGTTTACTAGTATTCATTTTCTGTGGCGCACACACATTATACGTTTACTAGTATTCATTTTCTGTGGCACACACATATTATAAGTTTACTTGTATTCATTTTCTGTGGCGCACACATATTATAAGTACACTACTATTCAATTTTTGTGGCGCACACATATTATTAGTACACTAGTATTCATTTTCTGTGGCGCACACATATTATAAGTATACCAGTATTCATATTATGTGAGGCACACAATTAGAATAAATCACCGTTTGCTGGTAACATTCATACATATACATATATGTAAACCCATTGCAATGAGTGATGTTTTTAAGTATGGTATCTGATTTAATGGAATAATCTCTTGTGAATTTTTTTTTTACGGCACTTGAACCAGTCGTCTTTTGTATCATAATATAAGCGCAGTTAAAAAAATATGTAAGATTCATTCATTTATCTGGTATCTAGAAGGTGTGAAACAGAATATCAGCAAGTAACTTACAAAAAAAAAATAAACTAAAATAATGTAAAAGACTAAACAAAGTTCCACTAACTAATATTTTCTTGGAATAACAAACATGTCTGTTAATAAATATCATGTGCTGTACTTAGTATTATGACATATTATACAGTAATTCATAAAGAATTTTTTTTAAACAGATAACTTTGTTAAAATTCCTTTTTTTTTTTTAAGAAAAAAAAATCATAACATAAGTCAACATAAAGACATTTACCTTTTAAATAAAATACGCATAGATTCTAAAAAGTTATCAGCCGGCAGCTGTGCCATATCTGTGAACCATTGTGAGAGTTACAACTTAGCAAAACACGCATGTATTGTTTCAACATTTGAAAATATTGATATAACACCAGATCAAAAATTGAAATACTAGTAGATGAACATTTGAGTGTAGTATAGACGTTTGATACAACATATTTCAGTGAATGGAAATACAGTGGATTCCGCTTAATTGGGACACCGCTCAAGTGGGACAGCCGCTTATTTGGGACAAATCTCAAAGAACCAAACCAAGAAGCCAATAGTAAATTTGTATGTTTAATTGGGACAGCCGCTTAATTGGGACAAAATGCCTCGGTCCCGATGTGTCCCAATTAAGCGGAATCGACAGTACTTAAACATTTTAGTACAAGGCTTATCTAGACGACAGTTGCTGTGATGTTATTTATGTTGCACGGAAAATAAAATATGTCTTTGTTCATTAAATAAGAGCACATTTAAAATTGTATTTAGTAAGTAATTCTACAGCAGAAGGCAGCTGCATTGGTAGTTACTAATTCTACATTAAATTTGAAGGTAGCCATTCAACTATTAACATGTTTAATACCTGAATCTTCATTTTTTGAGATTTAATGCTCTATAACTGAAGAGATTTATTAAATGCGTGGTAGGTATTTCATGACACGCAAGTTTTACTTTGGTTACTCTTTACACAAATATAAATATGTATTAAAAAAATAGTTGGGTTAACTTCAGAATCCCATTAAAATATAAATATGTCATAAACAAAATAGTTTAACCTTTGAAGTTGTAATTAAAGATGTATCCATACAAAAATGAATCAACGTATTTGTGCATCGTATGTTAGAGCGCTGCTAAACAGTAATATTTCTACAAGTGAAGACATATTCCATATAAGTACATGTAACCAATAAACAAAAATACCGACGTTTCTTACCAGCGACAATAAGTTCCGAAGTCTTTAACAAATTAATATCAATAGTCCCTTACAGGGATGTTGTGCATTAAGTTAGTACTATACTAACTCTATCTTTGTTTATATCAAAGAAGACACACGCACACATGTTTCTACAACCTCGGCATATAAAATGGTTGAGTGGATAGCACAACGCCGAACCGTTGTTACTGACCTATTTAAGGCTTGGTTGACCGGGAGGTGGTGGCTTCAAGCAACTTTTGCCTGCAAAAATTCCCACACCAAGGATCGAACCCTGGACTCTCTGCACTCAACACCGCTCGCCCCCCGCCCCTATCTTTTTTTTATTTTGTTGGTTTTCAATATTAAAAACCAATATAGGTTTGGTTTGATTGTGTCACAATTAAGGTAGCGATAAGCCCCATGAGTCTAACAGAGACACTGATTGACATAAGGATGGGTGATGGAAGAGAGAGATAGAGAGTATGAGGCCACACCCTTACTTTTTTAAATTCCATGAATGTTGTCTGTAATGACTTTTATTTGATTCGTCGTGGCAGTTGGTACAAATACCGCTTGATTTCCAGTAAATGTTTATGTAACTTTTATTCCTCCATGGGGCCGCTTGGACACATCGATAAGATTGTCTCATTACTGTGTAAGTGTGTGTTAAACTATCATTACATAAATGTTTTCGTTTCGCAGTAATTATTTATTTTCAGTCCTTTTCTCCTGATGATCTCTTGCTTTCCTTACTGCCGAAATATGTTTCAAATTCATTACGGTTCTTTCTGTAATTGTACACTCAACTTTGCCAAATAAGGTAATAAATGTCCCGGGGGGGGGGCGGAAGGAGGGAGGGGGTGAACAAATGATGGTAGTCTCGCATTCATTTGAATTATGATTGACTAACCAGGGCCCAGGCCCATCAGCCCTCCTTAATATCAAGTCAATTTTAATTGGTGATGTGTGTCTCTCTTTCCACAATATCGCTGGGAGCAAAGTTCAGACAGCGAGCGTGTTAAATAAATCAAACATACAATTCATCTGTCTTATATGCATCATTTAATACAAACACATGTTGTGGTCAATAATATATAAATAAATTGTATGAAATGTTATTTTAAAGGCAAAGTTCTGTTTTATCCAGAGTTTTTGAATGGGTATTTTATAGTATCAACACTTTAATTTGTATACATACCTAAAGGCTAAATACTGTGTTTTTTTTATTGTTCCGTGAGTGTGGAAAGCTCATCACATATTTCTACTCGACTGTTATGGTGTTCTTTTATATTTCTGTTAGATTTATGAGATAATAGAAAAAAAAATGAAAGAAATGAAATAAAAAGACATTTTTTTCACAGCTTGATTTCCTTTACACTTAGACTGATATAATTGACCGACTCAACCGCTGGACTTAGGGACAGACAATAACAGACACAACAGACTTAGTGACAGCCACTAACAGACACAACAGACTTAGTGACAGCCACTAACAGACACAACAGACTTAGTGACAGCCACTAACAGACACAGCAGACTTAGTGACAGCCACTAACAGACACAACAGACTTAGTGACAGCCACTAACAGACACAACAGACTTAGTGACAGCCACTAACAGACATAGCAGATTTAGTGACAGCCACTAACAGACACAACAGACTTAGTGACAGCCACTAACAGACACAACAGACTTAGTGACAGCCACTAACAGACACAGCAGACTTAGTGACAGCCACTAACAGACACAACAGACTTAGTGACAGCCACTAACAGACATAGCAGATTTAGTGACAGCCACTAACAGACACAACAGACTTAGTGACAGCCACTAACAGACACAGCAGATTTAGTGACAGCCACTAACAGACACAACAGACTTAGTGACAGCCACTAACAGACACAACAGACTTAGTGACAGCCACTAACAGACACAACAGACTTAGTGACAGCCACTAACAGACACAACAGACTTAGTGACAGGCACTAACAGACACAACAGACTTAGTGACAGCCACTAACAGACACAACAGACTTAGTGACAAACAGTGGCGTATCAAGGGGGAGGGGCAACGAGGTGTATCATGCCCCGGGCGCTACTCACAAAGGACCGCCAATTGGTATATTTAAAATATTCTTCTATATGGTTTTTCGAATGGGGGGGGGGGTGGCGCTAAAAAGATATTGTGCCCCGGGCGCGAGTAAAGCTCGATACGCCACTGGTGACAACATTAGCATATACACAGCTAGACTTAGTGACCACACAACAATATGGACTCTTTGTACCATTGCGTTTAATAAATCATACATTTCTTCAGACGAACAACAATAAGGTAATTTAAATTGTTCAGCATAATGGAAAAAACAAACAATAAACTGGAATCAATTTAATTAGCGATATGACTCAATAACTTTCACAGTCCATAGGCCTATACACCACTGAATGTTGGTCATTGTATCAAGGTAAAACTACTAAACTGTGATATTCAATATTCTTTAAGATCAATAATCTGAGTAGTTCAATTCTTTGGGTATTTTTTTTTTACTTCTTCTTCTAATTAACACACCCCTTCCCCCATTTCCACCAAGAAATGATTTGTTAACGCCGTGAATCAGCCTAGAATGAATGGAAGCTATTCACTTGGCTAGATTTCTGTATTGTCAAGCGACAATCTCAATATAAAGAAATGTATTGCCGTTTCAGTAATTGGCTTGATTTTTTTTTATCAGAGGCGTATGTCCATATGTAAAAAGACACGCCTGGTCTATCTGCCGCCCAGGTGCCCACAATATATCCCCCCCCCCACACACACACCCACCCACCAGACTGAGTACTAAAATAAGTATTAAAAAGTACTCGTATTAATCGTTATTACAGACATTGGCGTCAACAAGAATCAGTTGTGAATGGTGCATACTCTGAAAATGACGCCTGTGTCCGGTACAAAACGTTAATTTCAGAATTCAAACGCTATAAGACCTGAATTCAAAATAATTACTAAAAAAATGAAGGGGACTCCAATTATGCCTTGAAATGTGAATGGCCCCATATGCTGCCTCAAAAGCAATATGATGCAGCCCCTTAGAAGGCCGCAGCTCGGGTGTGTTGCGTTCCCCCTTGCACCATATGCACAACCCTGCATATGTAATTGATGGGTGAAATTGGGAAGAAGTAAGTTCCGTAGAACCTTAGAATCCAAGCTGAATCAGTTCCTTAATGTCATTCGAATTTCAAATCGTTCGAGCTCCATAGAAATTTTTATATTTCTCCATGACAGCAAGTTAAGATAAAATGAATTGATTCGTTCCTGGATCCCGACAAAATTCGATTTTTCAAAGTAAATTTTTACTGTAACTATCTTCGATTTTTTTAATGCAAACCATGATGCAAACCATAGATATATAAGACTAGATCGCATATGCTTATTTAATAGAGACCGAAAAAGTGTTGTATTCGAGACCCATACTTTTAAAAGAGAAGAGTACAATTCTGTACAGTTCTTTATTTTTTACCGAAAAAGATTTCCTTCCTTTTAATTAAAAAAAAATCCCCATTCATGCTAGAGGTTGGCGCTTTTAAAATCTACTGATGTGTCCGAAAAAAAATATATTTGACGGTTAGTAATAATATAATCAAACAACCGGGTACACAACACGAAGGCATTTTATTCAAAGTTAATTGAAAAAAAAAAGTTTTTGAAAATTTGTCTAGGAAAACAATGAAAAATGTCTTCTGCTATTTATTTTGGTTACTTAAGAATTCTATGCGTACTACGTCATCAGGTTATACAGAATTGTACTCTTCTCTTTTTAAAGTTAGGGTCCGCACAATATATGTCTATGCATAGCCCATAAGCGATCTAGTCTTATATATCTATGATGCAAACTGTGTAATATTTGAATGACGACAACATATAATTGTAATATAAATAAAACAAAAATATGAATCGGAAAAAAAAACATCTATTCAAATTAATACAAGGTATAAAGGAAACAAAAAGTTCTTAAAACTATCAACACATATTACATCAGTAGTCGTTTGCAATCCGAAGCACGTACATTTGGGGGGGGGGGGGAAACAAACTTAATTCTATGTTCGTATTCCAAGTTTTTCAAGTTGTTGGGAATCACTGCATATATAAAGCGTTTAAGCCATTTTATCTGTGTCTAGTCATACCAATACTCCAGTATGCTATTCATCAGTGGCGTCTTTATTGGAGGGCGCCGGGGCCGTACTACATGGAGCCCCACGCCCCCCCCCAAGACATTAGAGGCCCATGACGTATAGGGTAATTGCTTGTTATAAATTTTTCTTGGAGGGAGAGGGGGGGGCGGCTCAAACAATGTGCGATAACTCCACCAAACAACTACGGACGCCACTGTCGTCCATGTAAAGTATATTGTCACAAACATGTGTTAAAGAGTCGTTCAATTATTAAAAGTCACAATTCTAGACAGATAACAAATCCCCCCGCATACCATCAGACAAAGTGTCGCGATCTTGACTTGTGCCGCGGGATCATCAACTGTTGACTTGGGGCGACCCCCCATTTCATTAAAAGTAAATGTCGCAAAATCTGTTAAGTCAGGCGCGGCTTACTAAACCCCACCGAGTGGGGTCTATCTGGGTAAAAACAGAACAGAAATTAGCTTTGAGCAGCGTGGGGTCGTGTTAATGAATACCGCAGGAGACGTAACGCTTCGTTGTCCGCGGTGATCTTATTTCTAGTCAAGCATTGTTGTCCCCAATTTAGCCTACGCCTTTTATCTGTGCGTATCTGTGTGTTAGGGTATTTGTATATCTCTGTGTATGTCTGTAAATGTCTTTGCCCGCGTGTAGACATGTTTAGAGTTTATATGTGTGTTCGCTTTTCTTACTTGTTTTTTTGGAAGGGGTGGCGGGGGGGGGGACGGCCTATCCAAAGATATATTTTGGGGCCCATGATGAAGGTACTTTAGGGGGTACACTTGGTGGCTTTAGTCAAAGATACACGAGGGGGGGCCCAGCGCAAAGGTTTATTTAGAGCCCCCTCGAGAATGGTTACAATTGTAAGCCGAAAAATAGCAGCCAAGGCGGTCGCATGCAAATCTTGGGGCCCCTAATATTTTTTTTTGTAAATGAAGCCCTCTGATCCCCATAACAGTTAAGTCTTTTAAACAGGAACCAGGACAAAGGCTCATATTGCCATAGTTTGTGGTGGTGGTGGTGGTGTGTGTGTTTGGGGGGGGGGGGTAATTGAAAGCCCCGACAATCTCCTGATCTTTTAATTGTGGGGTTTGTCTTTTCAGAAGTATGGCCGTGGCTCATAATGATATATATAAATAAACCGTATTTTATCTTTAACTAGATTTTTTTTTGTATAAAAGACTTGGTCAACAAAATGTTTTGTTTTTCATTCAGTATTGTTAATTATTTGAATTCATTTGAAAATTTTCAGGAAATAAACAAACAGAAACTAAAAAAGGTCACATTCTAATTATAAATACAAAAAAAAGTTTAATATTAAAAAAAACTTCACGTAAATGTTAAAAGCCAATGTTTCAAACCCGTAATAAACATTACTCGTTGAACTGCCATTGGTGATAAACAGTTGCATTTATTGAATTATTCAGTTTTTAGAAACCATCATCGTTACATAAGCAATCAGTAGGTCGAAAGTTCAAACAATAAAACTAAAAATGGTGGGCAGTAAGTAAAAAAAAATTAAACTATATTTATTTTTCTAAATATGTTAATTTATTTCCAGTTTGGTTCCATGATTAATCTAAAATTCTTAACTGACATTGTTTTAAAAAAAATTAATATGAAACAAATAAACAACAAATAAGTAAACTAGGTAAAGCTTTCTTTACAAACAGTCAGTTATTACCTCAGAGGCGTTGCTAGGGGGGGGGGTACATATGTCCCCGGGCGCTACTCACAATGGGGCGCCAAATTTATATTTTAATATAATATTATATGATTTTCGAATGGGGGGGGGTGCTAAAAATGTATTAAAAAGGTATTGTGCCCCGGGCGCGAGTTAAGCTCGTTACAGCACTGTATTACCTCCATAGAAATGAAGAGTTTACCTGTATCTATAGGACTGTGGGGTGAGTAAACACACCGCTCATCTTTATTTATTATGTGGGTTCGAACCCGAGACATTCAGGTTAGCATTTATGCTCTGCAGCTAACGACCATCCCCCCCCTCCCCCGTTCCCGTTCAATAGTCTGTGAATTTTTTTTTTATAACGATGTTTTTGTGTGTGTCTGCTCAGTTCATTTTTATGGATTACTTCTCAGCTTCGAGCTCATCATCAATAGACAAAAAAATACAAACTTAAAAACTGCCAACCCCGCAACACTTAACAAACACATTGCAGGATAATACTAAGGAGTTCAATGTTGTTGACTCAGTGTATATGTTCAGAACATACGTTTTTACGGTTTAACGAAACAAAGTTTTGATTTGTTCAATTTAATAAATAAAAAAAAAAATAAAAAAAAAAATTCAAAAAGAAATTGAACAAAACCAGGAGAGTGTTCTTCAATTACCTTTTTTGTTCAATAAACTTGAACAGTTACACAATTTTCGGAATTGGTAGGCAAATACAACAGCGCCATGTCAACAATAGTCAGACGTACATTGGATCAAAGGACGGCAGTAGAACTCTGAAGCAATACACAGAGAGCCCCCCCCCCCCCCAGACATTAGTCAATTAAAGATAATAACTTTACTGTTAAACTGCATGTACACGGGGGAATAGTTGAAAGTTATCTTAAGGCAAACAGCGCGATGCGTCCATAGATATTTTTTGGGGGGTGTGGGGGGGGGAGGGGTGATCCGCAAATAACCGCGAAGAAGATAGCGATTACACAACACAAGGCGATTACTGTTTATACTTGATTACGATTATACTTGTCTGTCTTTGTGAATTTATCGATACTGATACTATTGTTGATCCGGTTGTGTCTACTCGTATACACACCCATACCAGGGGAAATAATCGTTGTTCGTAATGATTGTTTTGTATTTTTTTTTTTAAATAAAAGTGAACTTGCAACTACAGACCATCGACATTGTTAAATTTAGCTTTGCGTTCTACAGTATAGTAATACATCTTTTTTATTATGGTGTATTGTCATGGGTACTATTTACTTCTAGTATTATTTCTAGTGTATATAGGCTATATATATATTACCAAATATAATTATTAAAGACATGCGTTTTTATAAATATATACAAACATTTTAAAAAATCAATAATTAGTTCACCTGATAGCCATGTCTCCTGATTTACTGATATCTTCACCAAAGACATCTTTGTTTATTTAAAAAAAAAATGGAACTAAGATGTGTAAAATCTTCTATACACAGAAGATTATAGTTTTCCCGATTTACTTAGACTAACGAAGAGAATGACTATTTTATATTTCTAATTTCATGATCTTATAGTACGACATCAATTATGTCTGTTTGTATTGGTTCAAAGGATGGAATACTTCAAATTATATAAAATAATTTTTTATTTCAATTTTCTGATGTTCTCAATCGAACGCAATGTTAAGTGTTGATTATTATGAAGTTTCTTTTTCGACATTTCCAGAATTCATATTTTTTACTTTTAACACTCCTAATGGACCCATTGCCATGGCACACTTAAAAAAAGGTTCCCTTAGCCCAAGCGGGCCATCGGGGCAGATGAAGTGTAGAATTCATCAGTTTCTATAACCTCGGCATATAAAGGGATTGTGTGGTTAGCACAACGCCCTGCCGCATTTACTTCCCCAACTTAAGTCAGGTACCCCATTTAAAGCTGGGTGGACTTGTGGGACGATTTTGAAACAAATTTCACCTGGAAAAATTCACATGGTTCTCACCGAGGATCGAACCCAGGACTCTCAGTTCGACAGTTGAGTATCTACACTCGGCCATTCGTCCCGCTTGACACACCCGAACACATTCAATATTAATTCTACATCATTTTTAAGGTATACGCCAGTTTCTATATCATCTCTATACTTATAAGAGGCATTTGATGTCTGTCTGTCTGTCTGTCTGTTCCCTTATAACTCAAGACCCAGATAACCAAATAATGTGAAATTAGTTACACATACACATAATTACATGGGGAAGGTTATAGGACAGGTTTCGTTTCATCTCGATGGGTAGTTTAATTGTAATTAATTTTTTTTTATTTTAGTATTTTACTATATTAAAGTAATCTCGACGGCGCCATATATAAAATTCCTCTGTGACGTCATTTCCCTATGAAACATTTTTAAAAGAGGGGTAACTCCCGGAAATTCCAATTGTAAACATGATGAAATCAAGTCTTATCTATTTACCTATCGTTTTATGTATTCGGAAGATTAAAATTAAAGGTGCACTTTAATAAACCGAAATACGTTAATTAAAATGTTTCTGTGACATTATTAACATTATTAATACAATCTCAATGCGTAGTTTAATTGTAATTAATTATTTTAGTATTTTACTATATTATATTCACGGTATGGGATCGCCTTCACTATAAATAAAAATCGTGCACCAAGTGAATGTGTAATTGAACGGACGGAGAAGAAAGGGTTAGGGACGGAAAAAAAAATAAAATATTGTTGTTGTTTTTTTTTCATGCTGCAAGTACCAGGCTTTGCCCGGGATTAAAATAAGGTTTTCTGTTTTTTTAAGAAGCGTAATTTGACGTTTAATTGTACAGAGAGAGGGAGGGGGGAGAGAGATAACGAGAGAGGGGGCAGGGAGGGAGAGGGGAAGGAGGGGGAGAGAAGAGAGGGAGGGAGGGAGAGAGGTGGTAGGGAGGGGGAGGGAGGGAGAGGGAGGGTTGGAGATAGAAAGGGAGGGAAGGAAAGAGAAAGGAAGGGAGGGAGATAGAGGGGAGGGAGTGAGAGAAAGGGGAGGGAAAAAGAGAGGGAGAGGATGAGAGAAATGGGAGGGAGTGATAGATAAAGAGAGAGGGGACAGGGAGGGAGAGAGAGGGGAGGAGGAAGGGAGGAAGGTGGAGAGAGGGGGACGGGGTGAGAGAAGGAGGGAGGGATATAGGGAGAGAGAGGGAGAGAGAGGGAGATGGGAGAGTTAGGGAGGGAGAGAGAAAGGAAGGGAGGGAGAGAGGGGGTAGGGAGGGAGGGAGGGAGAGAGAGGGTGGGAGAGAGGGAGGGAGAG
>JAGDYQ010000060.1:3539287-3586466 GCA_021962125.1 Bulinus truncatus | reverse complement strand
TTGTTGTTGCTGTTGTTGTTGCTTTTGTTGTTGCTGTTGTTGTTGTTCAGACATTGTTTGTAACATAAGCTGTGAAGAAACTTTATTATAATTATTATCTCATTTTATCGGTCATATTGCTCGTATGTCAAAAATCCATTTTTAGATTGATCTTCGTACAGTGCTCTACTTTTCTTAGGCGATTTTTTTTTCATTTTCATTTCTTTAACATTAATATTGCAAGTAAAGTTCGGTTATACGCCCCTAAGCAAATAAAATGTAAAATGCATCTGATTCAGTAACCTCGGCATATATAGGGATTATGTGGTTAGCACAACGCCCAGCCGCCTTTATTCCCCCAACATAAAGTCAGGTACCCAGTTAAAGCTGGGTGGATTTGGGCACTTTCACCAGGGCCTACAAAAAAATCCCTGAGGTTCGAACCCGGGACCCATCCGGTTGACAACCGAGCGCTCTACACCGCATGACCGCACGTCCGCTTAATATTGGAAGTAGCCTCGCTACAAATATTTTAGAACCGCTAATATGGCTAAAAGAATTATTGCTGCTCTTTCTGTACCCTCCGCATCGTCCACACACATAAAGGTTTGTTTTGTTTTTTTTATTCTCGGCGACCCTCTGTGATTTACTGTTTTGTTCTCTCTGTATTTTACATTTTATTTCTACAACACACACAAAGAAAGTCAGTTGTAGTTAGGCGAATATCTATTCTTAATAAATTAGTCTTAAAATATTTTCTCTACCCGCCAAAAATTCGTTCACAACCCATCAGTGGATCGCGGGTACACACTATGAGGAACAATGACCTTAAAAGACATACATGTATAAAAAAAAAAAAAAGATGTGTATCACGCAAGTCTCGATTATTGTGTTCTGTGCAGGTCAAGTATGTCTTCTTCAAATAGCCACGGAACAATGTTTTAGGGAAATCCCACTAGATAGTCTTGCTTGTGTGCACACATTACGTAGTTCTATAATTAAAGCCTACCAGTGAAAAACTATAATATCGATATACAGTAATCGGAGTATCAGAATGTTTAATATTTTAGCCTGCGATTACTGATCCAAGATTACAGAGTGTGTAAGTCGGCTGTTGTAAGTCGGATGTTGTAAGGCAACACACTAATGGAGGCAGGATTTAATAAGAAATACCTTGTTTGATTTTTACACGCGTAATGTTGTGTTTCGTTCTGAAAGTAATATCGCTATTTTTGTATGTTTTGGATTCTCGTTGGATGGATTATTTTCATAATTATGTTTAACATTTGATAAAGTGATGGTCTTGGAGTAAAGTGCCCGACTGTCGACATGAGGGTCTCTGGTTCAATCTCCGGTGAGGACCAATGGATAATTTAGGTTAAAGTCCCATTTTACCTCCAAGGCCATTGCACTATTGGCTATGGTGGTGGATGAAAGGAGGGCACCATAAAACAAACCGTCCCGTTAGTGGTTTATAGTTTTATAGGATCTGAGAGATTTCATCTCATCCTAACAGGGACTGCTCACACATTTTTTGAGATCACAGACAGCATTTTTGTTCTTATTACGGTTACAATTTTGATGTCTAACTTAATTTCACTTGTTAAAGCTGTGATTGAAATTTTGAGTTGGTCAATGGTAGACAACTCCTAGTTCACTAAGGACTATTCCAGTTGTTCGAAAAATATTTTTCACTGCATCCATTTATCCTGATCTAATGAAATACTGAAAGACGACATAGTCAATAATTTTTTCACAAGGTGATATTTAGCTGAGTTTTGGTTTAGAGAATAGAGAAAAACTTACCCAATTTTAACGTCGAAACTAAATTGATCAGAGATCTCAGTGAAATGGTTATTGATTTTAATTTTCAATAACTCTCAAAGTTTATAAAGAATTACAATACGCCTGGATCTACCAATCGATAAGTGTTCAAGAGATTATACGAGAGTATTATTGAGAACATTGGGCGTATTAAACATCAAATAATAAATGAAACAGCATTGTCTTTATTTAGTATTTTATTTTTAAAACTACAATAATTGGCTCCAAATACAAACAGAATTTTAACACTTTTAAGCGTACAATTTTAAAATATGCTAAATAAGCTGGCTATGTGATAAGAATATGAAAAATGTATATTATTTTAGAATATTACATTAATACAGAATGATAATTAAAAAATACCGAACAAAGTGACTTTTATCCTTATACCATCACTTAATAATTCACGAACATGTTGACATAATTATAAATCGACATAAGTATTACAATTATTGCAGTGAATTTTCTAGACTATATAATATTACATGTGAATATATATAGTCTAGAAAATTCAATGCAATAATCGTTAAATCTATTCAAGGATTATTGTGAAGTAATAGTGATATATAAAAGGATAAACATGAATTAAAATCTAAGCATACATAGATTGCCCTATTTACAACACATTAAATTAAAGTTAAAAAAAAAAAGTAAAAGTTGTGTTAAACAATGAAAGAAAATAAACCTGTAAGCAAATAAATAATATTACAAGCACGTTCCATTCAATTCTTTAAGAACAAAATGGTTTTGAGCTGCTCTAGAAGTCATTTTTTTTACTCACACACACACACGCACATACACTTTCACAGACAATATACGCAAATATACTCTCTCTATCTCTATCTCTATCTCTCTCTTTCTCTCTCTTTCACACACACACACACACACACACACTCACATATTTATATTTTGGAAAAAAAAAATTAAACATTGTTTCTGTAAATTTGTTATGATACTGACGTAAGTATAATTTCATCTTGGAAATGCATGTTATAAATGATAATCAACAAGTTATCTATAACTAATGGAATCCGTCAACAAAAATATTTGAAAAAAAAAAATTCAATTAAGATTGTGTCCATCTTTTGTTAACGTTTAAAAATAAAAAATTGAACTGTTGAATAAAATGTGCCAAAAAAAAAAGAAAAAATTGCAGTTATCTATAACAAATGTGTTACTGGACCTAGAGCAGGGTTGGGTAATCACTTTGAATCGCGGGCCACATTTGGTCGTAAATTTGACCGGTAGGCCGGCCACAAAGTAGTTGGACGGTGTGTTGACAAGAGCTAACAGAAATTAAATGCAAATTGCATAACATAGCAGTCTCGTGCTACGCTTCACTCTGATAAAACGGCAGGCCCAAGAGCAAGATTAAACAGACTGACGGGCTGGATTTGGCCCGCGGGTCCTAGCTTGCCTATGGCTGACTTTGTGAAATGAAATTTTGACAAGTCCAGTTACACATTAGTTAGAAATAGCTTCATTTTTAATCAATTTTTTTTGTACATTTTTGTTCAAAAGTTACATTTTATTTTCTATTTAATTTTTGTTTAACTATGTAACGTTTACCAAAAGTGCATAATCTCAATATTAATCGGTTTTTTTGTTCTTTTTTTTTTTTTCAATAATTTATTTTGACGGATTCCATTAGTTATAGATAACTTGTTGATTATCGTCTATAACATCCATTTCTAAGATGAAATTATACTTACGTCAGTATCTTCGTAAGTTACAGAAACAATGTTTAATTTTTTTTCATTATATATAAATATACGAGTGTGTGTGTGTGTGTGTGAGAGAGAGAGAGGTGGGGGGGGGGGCTTTATGGCAGTCTCCAGATGTTGAGAGACATAGCAGGTCTGATCTCACGGGCTCTAAGAGACTAAGTCTCAGCCCGCAGTTATCACTGAGAGAGTTCATAGAGAGAGAGAGAGAGAGAGAGAGCGAGAGAGAGAGAGTATGTTTGCAGGTATATGTCAGTGAATGTGTGTGTGTGTGTGTGTGTGTGTGCGTGCGCGAGTACCCATGTGAGCACGTTTGTTTATCATATTTCCCAAACCCAAATGATTATATAATCATCGGGTAGAGTGTAAAATTAAAAATAAACATTTTTATATAATGGCATACAACATAAAATTGAAATACACAAATAAATTATCTGTCTAATATAATTATAATTTTGTAAAATATTATTATGACCCAACACCTATTAATAAGTTATAAACATTGAAATCAATCGACTAAAAAAAAAAACTTAAAACACATAAATTACGCAATAATGATTCAATTATAATGAGGATTGTTAAATTTAGCCTAGTTCAACTGAGTAAATAAGTTGAACTATAAGCCGATAAATTGTACTATTGGGCAATAAATTTAACTATTAGGCAAAAATAATTCTCAAAAAAGTAATTGCTTTTCAGGTACCAAAAAATTCACGGCAAAACTGTTCATAAAAAAGATTTTATGATAGTCAATTAACAGATATCACATGTCTGCAACAAAATATTGCAATACGCGACATTTAGTTATGATCTCAACAATATCTAAGTCAGTTAAAACATAATACATTATTACAGAAAGGCCAATTAAAAAAAAAGCATGAAATGTATAAGGGCATTAGCTCTTGACTTAATGCAATTGAAATAAATAAGCTACAACTTTAGAACAGAATTATCCACAAACATATTGACTAAAAAAATTCACTGCAATAATAGTTAAATCTTTTCAAGATTATTGTGAAGTAATAGTGATATATAAAAGGATAAACATAATTAAAAATTTAATGTTGCGACCATATTTAGTCGTTATAGTTTTATTTAAAAATGGTATATACGAGTGTGTGTGAGAGAGAGTGAAAGATAGAGAGGGAGAGAGAGAGAGAGAGAACGAGCGTATGTTTGCGTGTATATGTGTCAGTGAATGTGTGTGTGTGTGTGAGTGAGTGTCCATGTGAGCACGTTTGTTTGTGTTATATTTCCCAAACCCATGGCTTATATAATCATCGAGTAGAGTGTAAAATAAAATTCTTTAAGAACAAAATGATTTCGTGTTGCTCTAAAAGTCCTTTTTCCTCACTCACACACACACACACACATTCACTGACCAATACACGCAGACATCCTCTCTCTCTCTCTCTCTCTCTCTCTCTCTCTCTCTCTCTCTCTCTCTCTCTTTTCACAAACAAACACACTCACAAATTCATATATATTGGGAAAAAAAATTAGACATTGTTTCTGTAAATTTGTTATGATACTGACGTAAGTATAATTTCATCTTGGAAATGCATGTTATAAATGATAATCAACAAGTTATCTATAACTAATGGAAGCCGTCAACAAAAATGTTTGAACAAAAATTTCAAGAAAGATTGTGTCCATCTTTTGTTAACGTTTAAAAGTAAAAAATAAAAAATTGAACTGTTGAATAAAATGTGCCAAAAAAAAAAGAAAAAATTGCAATTTATCTATAACAAATGTATTACTGAACCTGGAGCAGGGTTGGGTAATCACTTTGAACCGCGGGCCACATTGGGTCGTAAATTTGACCGGTAGGCCGGCCTCAAAGTAGTTGGACGGTGTGTTGACAAGAACTAACAGAAATTAAATGCAAATTGCAGAACATAGCAGTCTCGTGCTACGCTTCACTCTGATAAAACGGCAGGCCCAAGAGCAAGATTAAACAGACTGACGGGCTGGATTTGGCCCGCGGGTCCTAGCTTGCCTATGGCTGACCTTGTGAAATGAAATTTGGACTAAATCCAGTTACACATTAGTTAGAAATAGTTTCATTTTTAATCAATTTTTTTTTGTGTAGATTATTGTTCAACAGTTACATTTTATTTTCTATTTAATTTTTGTTTAACTATCTAACGTTAACAAAAGTGCATAATCTCAATATTAATCGTTTTTTTTTTTGTTCTTTTTTTTTCAATAATTTATTTTGACGGATTCCATTAGTTATAGATAACTTGTTGATTATCGTCTATAACATCCATTTCTAAGATGAAATTATACTTACGTCAGTATCTTCGTAAGTTACAGAAACAATGTTTAATTTTTTTTCATTATATATAAATATACGAGTGTGTGTGTGTGTGTGTGTGAGAGAGAGAGAGAGAGAGAGAGAGAGAGAGAGAGAGAGAGAGAGAGAGGGCTTTATGGCAGTCTCCAGATTTTGAGAGACATAGCAAGTCTGATCTCACGGGCTCTAAGAGACTAAGTCTCAGCCCGCAGTTTCACTGAGAGAGTTCAGAGAAAGAGGGAGAGAGAGAGAGAGAGAGAGAGAGTATGTTTGCGTGTATATGTCAGTGAATGTGTGTGTGTGTGTGCGCGCGCGCGAGTGCCCATGTGAGCATGTTTATTTGAGTTATATTTCCGAAACACAAGGCTTATATAATCATCGGGTAGAGTGTAAAATTAAAAATAAACATTTTTATATTATGGCATACAACATAAAAGTGAAATACACAAATAAATGATATGTCTAATATAATCTTGTAAAAATATTTTTGAATGTGTAGTCATTGGTGACCTGCATGAACGAGTGACTGCACCAGTTAGTCTCAGGCGTGAGTGTTGGCGGCCATGTTTGTTATTATTGACAATAGCACCATTTTATGGTGCTGAGTTTAATCAATATAGTTGGCATAACCATTTATATATATATATATGGGCAGTTCAAAGAGTGTTCTTTAAGCACTCTGTGTTTTTGTATTTATTCATGGCAGTCAAATGATTTGTAAATATTTAAATAATTATGTTTAAGTAGTGGCTGATTTATTTCAATTGTATTAAGACAAGAGCCTACCACGTCTATAGGGTAAGACGGACCAATTGGTCAGTCTGCTTCATATGAACCAATTGGTCAGTCTGCTTCATGATAGCCATTTTTGATAACTTATTCACGGGCATCATAGCCGTTGAAACTTTCTGACTTCACTTAGTGATACATTCACATACATTAGGATAGACATAAGGTGCAAATCAATCTCGGCGCTCGTTTAATATTTTAACCAACAGTTTCTCTTTAAACTTTTACATCAGAAAAACCAAAAAAAAAGGGTTCATCAGTACACAAAGTATCAATAGTGTCAGAAGTATCAATCGTGTCAGAAGTATCGATCGTGTCAGAAGTATCAATCGTGTCAGAAGGATCAAGAATGCGAATTAATAATTTTTGAAACCATGTCATTGAGGCTCGGGTGACAAGCTTACAGTTGCAGATGTCATTAATAGAAATGTCATTTTTATTATAGAATTTTTTTTCGCCCTGTCATATGAATGATTACAAGGCCTTCGTGTTTCAGAGAGTTATCACTTACCCTGATAATAGAATACCTGACACTTGGGTCCAACCTTAGGGCATTTCTGCACTAAGGTACAGAACCCATTAGCCATGAGAATTACCGAGCGTTGATATTTCATAGAAAGTTGATTTACAAACTATTTTTAAGTGTATGTTTATATTTCTTTTAGCTAAAAGGTGCACATAAACGTCACTTTTACTTTGAATCAGAAATGTTATTTAGATTACTTAGATTCTGTGCATGCACTCGTGTGTTTATATTATTTAATATGTTGTTAATAATGTTTGTTATTATGTTTGTCGTTCTCACGATAAAACCATTTCTCTGCTGTTCATATTTTTTTTATCGAATGAGTGACTCTTTTGGCAGTTGAATTTAAGTGGCCAAATATCGACTTCATAATCCAAACAGATAAATGGTCATGTAAATAAAAAATTTGTAATATGCATCTGGCAAAGAAGTTTTTCCGAGGGTTTGGAATTTATAACCAACTAAATGTAAACAAAGAATCCCTGTGGCCTCATTGGTTCAACTCATCTTTCAAGATTGTATTGACGATTGATACAACTTATATCTTATAAGATTGTATTGATAATTGGTTCAACTTATCTTACAAGATTGTTTTCACGATTGGTTTAACTTATTTTACAAGATTGTTTTGGTGATTGATACAACTTATCTTACAAGATTGTATTGACGATTATGATGATTTTTTTTTGTACTAATGTTGTGTGTTGTTGGTACACCTTATGGGTAACTGTGTGACATTCAGTCTGACATTAAGTGGTATTATACAATTGTACTATGAACGTCTTTAGTGTCCATTCATAGAATCTAATAGGTCACTGTACGTCATCGAGTGAAGTCAGAAAGTTTGACAAGAAACACTTGTATACAGTTTTACTACATCGGCTCCTCATTAAAACTTATAAAAGTTGTTTGTAGTTGTTATTTTTAGCTTTTATGGGCCATTTAACAAACAATGAACAAATTATATAACATGAAGTAATTTGTTATAATACTTATAGGAGATGTCGGCAATATACTACTAAACATTTTGTGTACGATGACTTGTAGGTGGGGGGGGGGGGGAGGGAATCGCTCAATGGCATAAGAAGTATTTTTATTTATTTTTGGAGTTAGGAGGGGAACTATTTCCTGTTCAGATATAAAATAAATGAATTGATACCGTGAATTATAGAAACACTTTTTTGTGCTACACTGAATAATTAATTTGTTGTTGTTTTTTTTTTAAATTCTGACCAAATCGTGCAAATAAAATCACAGCACAGATATACAGTGATAGCACACACACACACACACACACACAAAAACAATGTGTGATGTGTCAAGATAAGATAAATCATAATATGTGTTGTGTAAACAAACAAAACAACAGCTAAAGAATGAAACCCACCAGCAACAATTAAAAAATGGGAAACGAATTGTAAAAAGTTATGTTTCGGTCAGGGTCACTGCAAGAGGGTGGGGGTGGTGTGGTGGTGTGGTGGCCGGGGGGGGGGCAAACCAGAATCTTGTCAGAAACCTCCGACCGAGCCTTTGAGGCCCGGTCGGTTTCATAATTTATCTTTTCATTACTCTTTTCGAAATCTTGAAGAGGCTTTTTTTCTGCAGAAGGAGGCCGCGAGCCAGCGTTCAGAGGCTGTTCATTCTTTTCACCCTGCCCCCTGTTACATTTTACACAATTATGTCAACAGTATACAGTAACTATTTATGTAAAATATGTTGTTACAGTTCCCAGGATCCTCTTCCCGCACTGCGGACATGACGTCAGCTTACTGGCGCATTCCTCACAGGAGTACAGGTCCCCGCACGGGAGGAACAGGGACTTGATGGGGTTCAGTCGACAGACCTTACACTTCATCAGCTCCTGCAGTTTATCGTGCTCCTGCTGCAACAGCCTGACAGTTAGGTCATGGGTCACGTGAGCCTGCCCTGTGTAAGATTAAAATGGATGGGTTTAATGAATGGTTTTAATTCGAACAATTGTTTTTAACAGATTGAATGATTTGACCAACATCAGAAAATTGATTGAATAGATTTGTTGTTTGTGTTATTATAATTAATAGTCTATCATAATTAAATGTTAGCGACTGTTATGTGATGATTTACAAAAGTAGCCAAGAACAGAGGCATGACTGGTGCGTACCCGGACCGCAGAGTTCTGAAATGCGGCTGAGTTCTGAGATGCGGCTGAGTTCTGAGATGCGGCTGAGTTCTGAGATGCGGCTGAGTTCTGAGAGGCCGCTGTGTTCTGAGATGTAGCTGAGTTCTGAGAGGCCGCTGTGTTCTGAGATGCGGCTGAGTTCTGAGATACGGCTAAGTTCTGAGATGTAGCTGAGTTCTGAGAGACCACAGAGTTCTGAGATGCGGCTGAGTTCTGAGATGTAGCTGAGTTCTTAGAGACCACAGAGTTCTGAGATGCGGCTGAGTTCTGAGATGCGGATGAGTTCTGAGATGCGGATGAGTTCTGAGATGTAGCTGAGTTCTCAGAGACCACAGAGTTCTGAGATGCGGTTGTTCTGAGATGTAGCTGAGTTCGACCACAGAGTTCTGATATGCGGCTGAGTTCTGAGATGCAGCTGCGTTCTGAGATGCAGCTGAGTTCTGAGAGAACACAGAGTTCTGAGATGCCGCCGAGTTCTGAGAGGCCGCATTGTTTTCACTAAATACAGTCATATGTCTTTCCAAGTTTTATTTTCATTTGAGAAATGTTTAACTTTAGTCGTAAATAACTTTTCATTCGCTTAAAAGTAAGGTTCGAAATGTCCGATCCAGGGGCCCCCTCCCCCTTTTTAAAGGGGGCCAAATACTTTCTTTAACGCCCAGTTCTTGGTCTTAATCCGGCTCTGCCAAGGTTTAAGATATTATGGTGATGAAAATATCTTTGTTTTCTTCTTTTTTTTTTTTTTTCGTTAAATGTTTCTGCCATTGGCTAAAAATGACCCCAAGCCCTGGGACCATGTCTTAATGGTCTGTGCCCCCCCATTCCCCACTACCTAAGATTAAGAACAATACGTCTAAGTTAAAACATAATCAAATAAAAAATATTTAAACAAGTAAACAACACATGTAAAATGTACAAAAGCACAATTTAAAACTCACAACATTACCTTCACTTAAATCTGCAGCCTGTGTTGTGTTTACGTTGGTAGTACTCACTTCTGGAGGTGAGGCGGTGTGTTTTTCAGTCTCTTGTTCGTCTGCTGTATACCTTGGGCCATCTACAGAACTTGAATTTTCCGAAACAATGTTAGTCAAACTGACATCTGAAATGTAGCACGGGATTGAACTGGGTTTTTTTCAAAGTTGTTGCCGTGTGTAGAAAAGAATGAATGTTGTATGGGTTTGTTTTACCTACCACACGTATGACCTTATGATCTTTTAATAGAACACAAAGATGGGGGCAGGTTAACATTTTTAGACTGATATCGGAGACTGACAAAATAATTATAATAAACAAGATCAACATTTACTGTTGAGGCAGAGAGGGGGAGTAGGGGCAGAGAAGGGGAGTAGGGGCAGAGAAGGGGAGTAGGGGCAGAGAAGGGGAGTAGGGGCAGAGAGGCGGAGTAGGGGGCAGAGAAGGGGAGTAGGGGCAGAGAGGCGGAGTAGGGGGCAGAGAAGGGGAGTAGGGGCAGAGAAGGGGAGTAGGAGCAGTGATGGGAGATATTGTTTTTAACTAAATATAAACAGAACTTAAAGTTCAAGGTCAAAGTGGGAGAGAAGGGGGAGTGGAGGGGAGGGGGGTACAGTTCAACGGTGCCTATATGCGAGCCGCCCCAGCCACTGCGTATTGATGACGTATTGATGACGTATTGATGACGATAAAGATTTAGTTGGGGACCAAGTTAGGGCTAAGAAGGTTGAAGGCCCCCTCCTCCCCCCCCCCCGCCAAAACTTTCCGATCGGTCACCGCACTTACTAAAGTCGTCCCTGTTTGCGCCCACCTGCCTTGACATTCCCTTATTTTTTTTCGGCATGGCTGGACTTGAACTCGGGACGTTCATGTGGACAGTCGACCGCTCTACAAAGCTGCCATTCCACCAAGTGTTACAAATAATATTAAACGGGCCATAGCTTAAATAAGGAAACACTCCCCGAGACACAACCCGTGTCCGCCTCTGAAATATCGAAAGCGAAAGGTAAATAAACGTATGAAAAACTGTGATCACTTACTATGACATACCAGCACAGTCATAACAGTAGCGTCGGTATTTGGCTTAAAGTGTGCTGGTAACTTGGGTGATTTTTCAAAGTTGAAACAATCCGGCAGTCTTGATTGGCCTCCAGCTTCAAGTGAAGATGAATTATCTTGATCTGAATTTTAAAAAAAAAATAATTTAAAAAATATTATACTAAGTTTACATTATAACAAATGGTATAGTCTTAGCCTGTGTAAAGGTAATCTCGTGGTATAGTCTTGGCCTGTGTTAAGGTAATCTCATGGTATAGCCTTAGCCTGTGTAAAGGTAATCTCATGGTATAGTCTTAGCCTGTGTAAAGGTAATCTCATGGTATAGTCTTGGCCTGTGTAAAGGTAATCTCATGGTATAGTCTTAGCCTGTGTAAAGGTAATCTCATGGTATAGGCTTAACCTGTGTAAAGGTAATCTCATGGTATAGTCTTAGCCTGTGTAAAGGTAATCTCATGGTATAGTCTTAGCCTGTGTAGAGGTATTCTCATGGTATAGTCTTAACCTGTATAAGCATTGACCTTTTTGCAATAAGGGAAGGGAGAGAACCGCACAATTTTAACAGCCGATTTATATCACTGAAGTTAAAATTAATTAAATACAATCAAAATGAGGGTTAGGCACTACATTTAGTTGGTACTTAAGGCAACAAGCGGATGGCTGAGTGATGTAGATACGCGACTGTCGACCTGAGAGGCCTGGGTTCGATCCTCGGAGAGAAACATGGGAATTTTTCCAGGTGAAATTTATGTCGTCCCACAAGTCCACCCAGCTTTAAATGGGTACCTGACTTTAGTTGGTGAAATAAAAGGCTGCTGGGCGTTGTGCTAACCACATAATCCCTTCATATGCCGAGGTTACAGAAACAGATGAATTCTACACTTCATCTGCCCCGATGGCATAGTAGGCTTAAGAGAACTTTACTTTTTTAAGGCAACCTGAGTTATGTAGATGATACCACTATTTAGTGCGCTTTTTAATTCAGTATAAAAATCTTTGGGAAATTTAACTTTATCAACAGAACGAGTTCTTTCATAACTTGGACAAACGAGGACACAAAACTACCAAGTGTAAATTTTATTTAATGTTTGTTGATAGTTTTTAAAAAATGCATGCCTGGAATCATGTTTTTTTACGTTAGACATTTACAATGGCTTCATAGAAATAAATAAACTGGTGATAATAGTCTGCAATACATTAATACGTCATCTACATGAAAACTGAAGGAAGTCAGCGTTAATTTCACGGTCTTGTTCATGTGTCCGCACCGAATGACACCATTTTAGGGGTGACACCAAAAAGTTTCATAGCATTAAAAAAAATCGGTATAGTCGGTTTTAAAACGATCATAGTTAAAAATATGAGCAGTAGCACAGGGTGACACCATGCAGAGCAGTAGCACAGGTATCCACCATGCAGAGCAGTAGCACAGGTTTCCACCACGCAGAGCAGTAGCACAGGGTGCCACCATGCAGAGCAGTAGCACAGGTTTCCACCATACAGAGGAGTAGCACAGGTTTCCACCACGCAGAGCAGTAGCACAGGGTGCCACCATGCAGAGCAGTAGCACAGGTTTCCACCATACAGAGGAGTAGCACAGGTTTCCACCACGCAGAGCAGTAGCACAGGGTGCCACCATGCAGAGCAGTAGCACAGCGTGCCACCATGCAGAGCAGTAGCACAGCGTGCCACCATGCAGAGCGTCTGGAGCTTAGGTAAATAAGTTCAAAGCTGCTCGGATCAATCTAGAGTTGTTGTTTTTTTCAAAAGTTCTAAAAAAAGGACGCACGTAGTCACGTGGTTTCATGAAATTGGAGACGTAGTTTACAAACTCAGTTTGGTGAAAGCAATATACATCTTTCTGAAATACAGTCGGTAAGTAATACTATCGTTTTTATCGCTAAAGTATTTTAAAGTAAATCCTCTCAGGTCTAGTGCAGGAAAATTCGAAATATGTATCATGGCTCATGGTGGAAGTCTTGAGTGGGGGGGGGTGGGGGGATGAGGTGTGAAGGGGTGACACCCTGTTTTTTCCGCACTGGGTGACACCAACCTTGGTGACGCCACTGGTTGGCCGTTATAGTTCGTTAGTTTTATTGTGTATTTAGTAGGACAGAGAATGAAATAATATACTGTTATATTATTTCATCAATTGAGACTGATCATCTTTGAAAGAAATACCTGGCATACGTCAGCCTCAAGTGCAGAGTTGAGTACAGGGGGGAGGTTTCTTGTTGCGTACAGGGGGGGGTTTGGTTCTGGATCAGATTTACATTTTAATATGTAGCGGTTCCTGAATCAGACAACATATGAATGACAGAAACATTAAATAAACAAACATGCATGCAAAAACACAAGTGATTAGGATAGTTTATCAAAGAAAATATTACTTTTTTTTATAAACGGGGGCATACATGACTAGTGTTTGTGGTTGTCACGGCAACCCTTCTCTTTCTCTGCCACCTTCATTCAGTGCCGAGAGTGTGTCTAAGTAACTGCCGCCAGAGGAGTGACCGCTCTAAAAACGATCCCCTACTAGTTACGCCCTTGAGTTATTTAGCTGGTAGGTGGGTGGGTACACAGTAGTACATCAATATCCTGATTTGATGCAACATGACGTCATGCTGTTGTCTAAATGTTGATTGGCGGCTTGTGTTTGAAGGTAATAAGCACACAGTTAGTCTAAATTCAAAATGACCGCATTAGTTTCCCCTCTCCTGATGTCCTTGTCGTGTCCACTGGTTTTCTTTGACGGTCATTTTTTTTTTATTATTTGTTGACATTTTTAGCTCTTTATTATTACTTATCAAGTCATTTCAACTTTGTTGAACTCTTTAAAAATGACGGCATCTTTCTCTGATCCATAGGATTCTAGTTATTATAAAATGGTTGCCAGCATCACTTGCCTTTTTTTCAACAACACCTGCAAGAAACTGTCCATCTTAGATATCCATGTTGCGATTAAGTCCAGAACTATGTTGAGCAGAACACTTAGTGGAAGTTACATTTTCAATGATTTTGTATGGGTGACTTTCTTAGCCTGTTTATGTCTATACCTCAGATGCTAATGATCGAAAGGAAACCTATAAATGCCAACTTGGTTGGTGCATAACTACCTGTATATGCCAACTTGGATGGGGCACACTACTAGTCTGTCGGTACAGCGTCTTTTTTATGAATAGGCGAGCTAGATAGTTGCCCAGGGCCTCCTGTCAAGATGATTATGGGCCCAGGATTAGATTGTGGCAGCCCGGCCCTGGACCCCCAAATATATCTTTGCCTAGAGCTCCCAAAAAACAAAAAAATGGATCTGGTTCCACTTATAAGTACAGTAAGTTAAAATATTTCAACTGCTATGGTTTACGTTCTTTGTAGTGTTGAACTCCGATACCTTGATTCTCTGAGCATTTCTGCAGTACAAAATGACAAGTATATTACAACTGAATGCAGGGGAGCATGTGTTTTATTCTAGCTGTTGTTAAATCAGTCTAGCTTTGGGCATCTGTGGTAGGTATGCGGATGCATGTTGTTGTTTGTACCTAAACAGTAGTTATAGTACTCCTCCCGAGTTCGCCATTATATGTCAGTTCATGTTCATGCAGTTATATTAAAGAATTAAATATTATTATTGTTACTTTCAATTGGAGTCGACTTCGTATATTAAAGTCGTTCACTGTTTTTTGTACTACAAATCAATGAAAAGAAACTCGCAACAACTCCCCTAAGTGATTGTGTCAGATTTACTTCCCTTGGCTATGTTGTCAGATTTACTTCCCTTGGCTGTCTTGTTTCAGAACAACAATTTTGTAGTGGACAGATTTTGCAGTGCAGCATGATCCTATATCCAAAGACTAAGCAGTTTTCCATAATACGACTTTACTATGAGATAAAACTAGTGGTGTATTTGTGTCAAATCCTTTACAAAGATGTGCAGAGAAAAGTGTATCTAGGTTAAGTCCACACTTTGAAGCAAAGCTGCACAACACTTTATATACTTATCAAAACTGTTTTTAAAAAAAAAGATGGTGGTTATTTACTTCCTGGAAATGATACACCGGGTCCTGTAGTCAAAATTTTCAGAAATGGACAATTCGGTCTGAATCTCTTGTGTTCTGTCACGATGTCATCTCCGGGTTTCCAGGATTTCAGACCCAGGCCACATTGATAGCAGCGAACACAGTCGCTGTAACCTGTTGATGAATGAAACAGAACAAACAATGTTCAATTTGTGCATAATTTAAGTTGTGTTTGTCTGTTTTTTGTTTATACTATCCTGGATATTCACATTTATACATCTCAATCTACTTATTTAAATTTCAAACTTCATGTCAACCAAACTAAACACTGCCACACAGCCACACTGCCACACTACCACACTGTCACACTACCACACTGTCACACTACCACACAGCCACACTACCATACGGCCACACAGCCACACTACTACAGAGCCACACTGCCACACAACCACACTGCCACACAGCCACATAATGACATCAATAATTTGACAGACTTTGTATGGGTTTCTTATTTATTAAATCAATTTTGTATTCATTTTTTCAATATAAAACAATTTATTTATCAGACCTATATTTTTGTATAAAATATGTCTTTCTTTCAACAACAAGATAAAAACCCATGTCCACTCATTTTAAATAACAACTGCATAATCACAAATGGGATGAGACTGTTGGATGTGAATAAATCTTATGAGGCCCGTGAGACCGTTGGATGAATTATGAGGGCCTCAGAAGGTCCTAATATAACTGGACAATTGAAAGCTTTTTTTTTTAATCTTGGTCAAATAGTGGGTAATAATATTATACGTCATATTGCTATGCCTCTTTCATTGTTGGTTTATAGCACTATTAGATGTGGTAGTTTCAAAACTTAAAGAAAACCAACGAATAAAGTCAATGTTTTGGGACCCTCTTTTAAAAGTTATATGTAAGTGTATGTTATCATACCAATAAACTGTGACACCTCAGTACAACACTTCTTTAGCAACATGAATGGCCTCTTCATAATGACTCAAATTGATTTCGCTTTAGTTTTTGTTTAATCTTGACTTTTGGCTTTGTAATGATTGGAGTAAACAAAACAAAACAGTCTAACAATAATTGTGGTAAACAAACAACACAGTCTAACGATGATTGGGGTAGACAAACTAAACAGTTTAACGATGATTGTGGTAGACAAACTAAACAGTTTAACGATGATTGTGGTAGACAAACTAAACAGTTTAACGATGATTGTGGTAGACAAACTAAACAGTTTAACGATGATTGTGGTAGACAAACTAAACAGTTTAACGATGATTGTGGTAGACAAACTAAACAGTTTAACGATGATTGTGGTAGACAAACTAAACAGTTTAACGATGATTGTGGTAGACAAACTAAACAGTTTAACGATGATTGTGGTAGACAAACTAAACAGTTTAACGATGATTGTGGTAGACAAACTAAACAGTTTAACGATGATTGTGGTAGACAAACTAAACAGTTTAACGATGATTGTGGTAGACAAACTAAACAGTTTAACGATGATTGTGGTAGACAAACTAAACAGTTTAACGATGATTGTGGTAGACAAACTAAACAGTTTAACAATGATTGAGGTAGACAAACAACATGGTCTAACGATGATTGTGGTAGACAAACAACACGGTCTAGCGATGATTGTGGTAGACAAACAACACGGTCTAACGAACTTACCCGCATAAAAGAAGCCATTTTTGGCCAGGTCGTTTGGCTGGAAGATGTTGTTAGTCGCTGGCCAGTTTAAAAAACTCTCAAGCCGTTTGCTCAACGTTAAGTATGCCGGATAGGAGGGCGCCTCCGTTACCGCTGTGATTTCATTTTGTGTATTGGTGGAGTTAGGACGAAAATTCTCTGGTGTGATTTGTTGTGTCTGTGGCGCTGGGTCGGTCCCTTGTTGAGGGGATGTTTCTGCTCTTGGTTCATGATTTAGCTGTTGTTGTGATGTCTGAATTCCTTCCTGCTGTGTTGACTGTGTGCACTGATGTCCTGTTGACTGTGCACACTGATGCTGTGTAGTGTGAGCATCCTGCTCCTGGTTACTCTGAGATTTCTGAGCCTCAGTCCAAATATCGTTTTGAGTATCCAATGTTTTATTTTCTTGTGTCTGTGGTGGAGTGATAGACCGTTGTTCCAGACATGTAACCAACTTTTCTGGCGAGTAGGCTGAAGAATAGAGAAAACAGTTATATAATTATACGCATATTTTATTCAGTTTAAAAATTTAGAAACAGTTTGATATAAGTGTCAGTGCTAATAAAACAAAGTACTATTATGTATTACATCAGATATGTTCTCAACTGTAATACCACCCCCCCCTTCCACTAGTGTGTCTAACCTTAACCCTATGAGGGATCCATATTGGTATTAATTAAAGAAAGGTAGTCCAGATATGTTTCATTCCATGGTGGTGAAGAGGACAGACAGTTCAACTGACAAACTGGAAGTCTTGGATTCAAATCCAGTACAACGACCTTGGTGTCTTTTGCACACATGTGTGTGAAGTCCCTGTAAGGATGAGATGAAATCTCTTAGATCCCTGTAAACCACTAATGGGACAGGTTTTTATGCTGCCCTTCTTTCATCCCCGCCATAGCCGATAGCGCATTGTTCCTTATCGAGATCGGACCAGGCAACCTCTGGTCGACAGTCGAGCGCTCTACCACACGACCATCCGTCACCACACACATGTATCGAAAAATCATCAAACTGTGTGAGATACCTTTAAATATTCCCACATAACGCTGACATGTAAACGGATGTTTTTTCATGAATGTAGATAATGAATGTAGGTCATTAATGTAGATCATGAATGTACATCATTAAGATAGATCATTAATGTAGATAATGAATGTAGCTCATTCATGTAGATCATTAATGTAGATCGTTAATGTAGATCATTGATGCTGATAATTAATGTAGGTCATTAATGTAGATCATTAATGTAGATTATGAATGTAGCTTAATGAAGATCATTAATGACTATAATGAATGTAGATCATTAATGAGGATAATCAATGTAGGTCATTAATGTAGATCATTAATGTAGATCATACATGTAGATAATGAATGTAGCTCGTTAATGTAGATCATTGATGTAGATCATTGATGCTGATAATGAATGTAGGTCATTCATGTAGATCATTAATGTACATCATTAAGATAGATCATTAATGTAGATAATGAATGTAGCTCATTCATGTACATTATTAATGTAGATCATTAATGTAGATCGTTAATGTAGATCATTAATGTAGATCATTGATGCTGATAATTATTGTAGGTCATTAATGTAGAACATTATTGTAGATCATTAATTTAGATAATGAATGTAGCTCATTAATGTAGATCATTGATGTAGATCATTGATGCTGATAATTAATGTAGGTCATTAATGTAGAACATTATTGTAGATCATTAATTTAGATAATGAATGTAGCTCATTAATGTAGATCATTAATGTAGATCATTGATGCTGATAATTAATGTAGATCATTAATGTAGATCATTAATTTAGATAATGATTGTAGCTAATTAATGTAGATAATTAATGTAGATTTTGAATGTAGATAATGAATGTAGATCATTAATGTAGATCATTAATATAGATCGATGATTTTAATAATGAATGTAGGTCATTAATGTAGATCATTGATGTAGAAAATGAATGTAGATAATGAATGTAGCTCATTCATGTAGATCATTAATGTAGGTCATTAATGTAGATCATTAATGTAGATCACACATGTAGATAATGAATGTAGCTCGTTAATGTAGATCATTAATGTAGATCATAAATTTCGATCATGAATGTAGCTCATTAATGTAGATCATTAGTGTAGATAGTGAATTTAGATCATTAGTGTAGATCATTAATGTAGATAGTGAATTTAGATCATTAGTGTAGATCATTAATGTAGATCGATGATTTTAATAATGAATGTAGGTCATTAATATAGATCATTGATGTAGAAAATGAATGTAGAAAATGAATGTAGCTCATCAATGATGATCATTAATGTAGATAATGAATTTAGGTCATCAATGTAGATCATAAATGTAGAACAATGAATGTAGGTCATTAATGTACATCGTTAATGTAGATCATTAATGTAGGTCATTAATGAAGATCAATAATGTAGAACAATGAATTAGGACATTAATGTAGAGCTTTAATGTAGATCATTAATGTCAATCAATTATGTAGATCATTAATGTAGATAATGAATGTAGCTCATTAATGAAGATCATTAATGAGGATAATGAATGTAGATCATTAATTTAGATAGTGAATTTAGCTCATTAATGTAGATCATTAATGTAGATAATGAATGTAGCTTATTAATGTAGATCATTAGTGTAGATCATTAATGTAGGTCATTAATGTAGATAATGAATGTAGATAATGAATGTAGATCATTAATGAAGATAATAAATGTAGCTCATTAATGAAGATCATTAATGAGGATAATGAATGTAGATCATTAATTTAGATAGTGAATTTAGCTCATTAATGTAGATCATTAATGTAGATAATGAATGTAGCTTATTAATGTAGATCATTAGTGTAGATCATTAATGTAGGTCATTAATGTAGATAATGAATGTAGATAATGAATGTAGCTCATTAATGATGATCATTGATGTAGATAATGAATGTAGCTCATTAATGTAGATTATGAATATATATCATTAATGTAGATAATGAATGTAATTCATTAATGTAGATAATTAATGTAGATAATGCTTGTAGGCCATTGATGTAGATCATTAATGTAGATTATGAATGTAGGTCATTAATGTAGATCATTAATGTAGATAATGAATGTAGGTCATTAATGTAGATAATGAATGTAGGTCTTTAATGTAGATAATGAATGTAGGCCATTGATGTAGATCATTAATGTAGATGATGAATGTAGGTCTAATGTAGATAATGAATGAGGCCATTGATGTAGATCATTAATGTAGATAATGAATGTAGGTCATTAATGTAGATAATGAATGTAGGTCATTAATGTAGATAATGAATGTAGGTCTTTAATGTAGATAATGAATGTAGGCCATTGATGTAGATCATTAATGTAGATGATGAATGTAGGTCTAATGTAGATAATGAATGAGGCCATTGATGTAGATCATTAATGTAGATAATGAATGTAGGTCATTAATGTAGATCAGAGTATACCTTTCGATGATGAGCAACTAAACTCGAAGGATTCCATAACTCCACAGTGAGTCCAGATATTGAGAGAGTACTGTGCACTGCCCTGTGCACATTGTTTAAATGTAATGATCGGGGCACCAAGGCATCCAGGGCATGTCACGGCTGTAAACAGTAATAGCTGGACAGTATCGTAATCTTTATCTGCAATGAAACAGTATTATTGTTAACTTTCTGAAAAAGTATTTTCTTTAACAATAAGATTGGCTCACATAAGAACATGAGATTAACAACATTTCAACATCAAGATTCAACTGAGAGCGCATGTCATCTGTATAAATATATATAAACACCAATGTATTGATGTATTTATATCATAGTATTAGCAATATACCGTTTCCTTGTACGAGAGTAAAGTAGATACGCATTTTCAAACTAAGTAACACTAAGACTAAACCAAATGACATACTCATACGTTTTGTACACTTCACTGTACACTACCATCATTGTGCACTACCATCATTGTGCGTTATGATTTATTAAAGCAAAATAACGAATGTTTTTTTTACCTAATTTGATAGTAATAGGATGCTCTGCTCCATAGCAGAATGACCACATAAGATCAGCAGAAAACCGAAAGTAAAGATAATCATATTCCTAATATGAATGTCATAAATCGCAAATATATTCTAGTTAGTTCCTAAACTGTTTAATTAAGTCTCTCAAATATTAGAATAATTCAATAGAATGACCACGTGACTTTCTGTCTACACATTAGTCTCTTACTTAAGACTGTACATTCCAGTATCTAATTCCTGCTACACCTGGTCACACACTTAACTATTACTTAGTTATACTCTATATAGTTCAGTTGCAATATGTATAGTTCAGTTATATTCTATATAGTTCAGTTGCAATATGTATAGTTCAGGTATAGTTCAGTTATATTCTATATAGATCAGTTGCAATATGTATACTTCAGGTATAGTTCAGTTATATTCTATATAGTTCAGTTGCAATCTGTATAGTTCAGTTATATTCTATATAGTTCAGTTGCAATCTGTATAGTTCAGTTATATTCTTTATAGTTCAGTTGCAATCTGTATAGTTCAGTTACATTCTATATAGTTCAGTTGCAATCTGTATAGTTCAGTTATATTCTTTATAGTTCAGTTGCAATCTGTATAGTTCAGTTATATTCTATATAGTTCAGTTGCAATCTGTATAGTTCAGTTATATTCTTTATAGTTCAGTTGCAATCTGTATAGTTCACTTATATTCTATATAGTTCAGTTGCAATCTGTATAGTTCAGTTATATTCTATATAGTTCAGTTGCAATCTGTATAGTTCAGTTATATTCTTTATAGTTCAGTTGCAATCTGTATAGTTCAGTTATATTCTATATAGTTCAGTTGCAATCTGTATAGTTCAGTTACCATCTCATGCTTTGACCTGTAAAGGTCATGTTTTAGCATTGACATTCAGATACCTACTGAGTGTGCATCAATAAACAAAGAAACCATTATCCACATACACTGTTTGTAACAGATCCTTGATTTTTTTTAACAAGTCAATCTTGCACAGTTAATTTAATGTTTGTAATATTTAATTGCAAGTAACAAGAGTAACCTACCTTTAGCACAAGTTATAATGTTCTTCAAATGGTGTCTTTCTCTACCTTCGATGACCTCCTTGACCAGTTTACGTCTGATGATACTCGAGTTACTAAATGACATGGCTAGTTCACCATGAAAGTAGCCAAGGACTATCGCCATATTCGTTAGCCTGTCTTTTACATACAAGGGGAGACTATCTGATAAACTTCTTATCTGTTCTTGTAACATGTTCAGTTTAAAAGCAAAGTCCGTATCTTCGGTTATACATTTCAGGTACGTTTTTACCTCCCCTGAGCTACTGATGTGTTGAACGGACTCACACTGTAAGTGAACTTTTCTGAAAAATTTTGCAGCTTCTGTCGAAAACTCTACGATACAGCTCCGTGCTTCAGAGTTGTCCATAACTAACTGGCTGCTCGTTGCTATGTACACGATTCCTCTCAATGACCTTTCTATGGTGTCAATTTCCGGTGGCCTGTCGAATAACCACCCGGTGCCTTGTAGAGGTGGTCGAAATTTTTGACTGATTGATCTCCGTCCACTAATCTGTGTTACAGTAATCTTCACCGTCAATGCTGATAACAGTTGAACCAGTGAAAATAATAACTCGTCTCGTACATCCGCTGGTAGCATGTTGAGAGTGAGCTGTGATACAGGTTGATATTCAGAGTGGCGTTCTTCTTGGTGGCATCGCCCTGTCGTCTGCTGGTGGCCTACGTCACAATGAACCGACTCTGAGCTCTGGTCGTCAACTAAATTTATTTAAAGGAAGAAAAAAAAATTAGTTTAGATATATAGTACTGATGAGAACCTATTATTCTACTTCCATAAATACATAATCGTCTAATAGACTCTAGCCTATGCGTGCTATGCGTGTGTGTGTGTTTCTCCTGCTCAGGATTGATGCAAGGGAAATAACCCATTTATTAAAAGTTCGTCATTGTTGAACACGGTTAGAGCCCTTATTTTGCAGTCAGCTCTAGCAGGCTTTTCAACTAGTAAGCAAATAATGTACTTGTGGGCATATGTATATTTCACCTGTCTCGTACTCTGTACCATATTGATTCAGACTAGCCAAGTCAAATAAGATGGTGTGTACTATATTGATTCAGACTAGCCAAGTCAAATAAAAAGGTGTGTAGAAATAAATTTAACTGAAAACATCAAAATGAAATGTGTTTAGAATCGAACAATAGTTAATATTTTATTTTATAGGTCTATTCATCAAAAGGAGTTAGACACTGCGGTGATTACTGTGTGATATATATAGGCTATATATATATATATATATATATATATATATATATATATATATATATTACATAATAGTTCAGTAAGGCTATACAATTAAAGTATGATTCCTGGTCTTTCCGATGTAACATTCTAACACAACTGAATATGTATGTAAATATGCATTCATGTTACCAAGCTTAACGCTTGTACTGTGAAGTTTTCAATACCTTTTGAATATCAGTGCATTATGATAGGATTGTTGCATACAAACTTTTAACTTACCTTCAATACGAAACTCACAAACTTGGGCGGTTTGACTTTCTTCCGTATTGTTTTTGTCTGTATCGTTTTTGTCGCTATCTGTAGAAAAAATTATTCATATACATTTCATAACACCATCACTGCCAATATTAGTATGTTAACATCTGTTTATAATAGTTTATATGTTTTTATTGTATCTAAATAAGTTCACACTTTACCTTTAGTTATGGACGTGATGGGGATGAGTTTGTTTTCGGATGATTCACTCATTCTTTGTGATTCATCTGCTACCAGTTGACCACCATCAGTTCTATTTATAACTCCACCTGTTTCAGCGTTTTGTTTAGCGAGGTTGGAGATTATGGGGGTTTCCCCAATTCCTTGTCCAGCCTCGCCAATACATTGACCTGGGCACTCGTTGACACATTCTGGAACGCTCTGTCCATTTCTACATTTACTTCTGCCTCCTCTGGGCTGGCAACGGTACAAAGCTGCACTATTGTTAGACTTGAACTGTTGTCCTTCACGACTGTATGCAGGGGGTGTTAAGGTGACCTCCATAGCAGTGGGTACCACTTCTTTAGTCTTCTTTTCCTTACTCTCGTGGTACGGGGCACTGTCGGTCTCAAGGTCTCCCCCACTGTTATATACGTCGCCTTCGGTTTCAACATCACCATCTGGCGAGAAAGGGTTAGTTTCAACAAAGGCATGGCCATCGCCAGTCCTATCGTAATTTGTAAAATTCCCTTTAGCATTACGTAAAGGTTGATTATTTCCTGGTTTCCCCAAAACGTCAGTCCTACCAGTGTTGCCACTATTGCGTAAGCTGCCGTTAGTTTTATGACTTCTGCGACCATTTCCTAGCAATCCATCCACTTCATCGACTGCTTGATTGTAGTGTATAGAACTATATCCATTCATCTGTTTCTTTCTTTTTTTCTTCTGGCATTGCGTTTCATTTCGTCTGATTGTATTCATGAAAAAATGGTTCTTTTCACTGGTAGAGGAAACACGAAACAGGAGCTGTAACAAATCTATTAACGTTCAAGTTTATATTTGATGGTGTAGTGAGCTTCGAACGTATATTTTTATTGTATGTTATAGATAAAAGTATCATACAAGATAGTTTTTAAAAACTGAGAATTAATTTAAAGTGTTTTCAGTTTAAACCCTGACTCTTAAAGCCGGCTATTTTTAATAACAATGCAAATGATTGTAAATAGATTTATTGTCTTTTACAATAAACTCATGTCTTTTACAATAGATTTATTGTCTTTTACAATAGACTCATGTCTTTTACAATAGATTTATTGTCTTTTACAATAGATTTATTGTCTTTTACAATAGATTTATTGTCTTTTACAATAGACTCATTGTCTTTTACAATAGATTTATTGTCTTTTACAATAGATTCATTGTCTTTTACAATAGATTTATTGTCTTTTACAATAGACTCATTGTCTTTTACAATAGATTTATTGTCTTTTACAATAGATTTATTGTCTTGTACTATAGATTTATTGTCTTTTACAATAGATTTATTGTCTTAGAGTTTGGTATAAGAATGCAATGAGTTTCAATCGAAACATTGCTTAGAATTAAAGCATTTTGTTTCAAAATACTCGTTATGTAATAGACATTCATTTCGTTGAGCTAAAGGCTTATTTTCGAATGCACGCTGATCTTTAACAATTACTTGAAAGTTTGCTCTAAATTTGAAAAAAAAAGGTCACAAATTTGGAAATAATGTTATAGAATAGAACCTAATTCACAAATGAACCTTTTTAACAAAATTATCCATAAAGTATGTCATTAATTTGCTGATAGTAGAACCAGAGGAGGATTTAAGGACGGGCGAAAATTTAGGGGCCCATAGAGCCCAGATTAAAACCTTTTGATATGTTTCTCCTTTTTAAAAGGGCTCAATATTTTCTCCCGCGCCCGGGGCCTCAACTGAGCCAACTCCGCCCCCGAGTAGCACCCTGAAATCTGTCGGCTCCGATATGTATATGTTCTCTAAGTTAAATACTGAAACGTGAAAGGCGTCCACCGAACCATCCCCTTAGTCCAGAGATGAGGAAATGTCCAGTTAACAATACTTATACAAAAGTAAATTCATATAAATGTATACATATTTACGACATTAAACAGACAAACACTGAATGCAGCCCAGCGACGATTACCTGGAATTATTTATATATCCTCCTCACATTGAAAAGTTAATGAAGGCTGTGATTAAGGTGGGATGTTTAATACAAATAACCACATGCCTGCAGAAACCTGTAGAAAAGTTAAGAAACTCCTTTATATGCTAACCCTGGCCTTACACTTTAAAATATCAGTAAATGATTTGAACACATTAACTTGGTAAACAAAGATAAAATTATTTCAAAGTTATGAGAAAAACAAAAACAAAACAGTTTTATCAACCTTGGAATACATCGTGTATTCATTCATCACTATCCGCACCTTGATGAATTATGTCGTTGGATAGGCCTGTACGTTCCTCCCCCCCCCCTCTCTCTCTCTCTCTCTCTCTCTCTCTCTCTCTCTCTCTCTCTCTCTCTCTCTCTCTCTCTGTCGTGTGGTCGCCTGTAGAGTCGTTACGTTTCGGCCTGTCCATTCGTTAATGTTGGCCATCCAGTTCTTTTCCCCACAATGGCCACTGCTTCCTGCTCTTTCCAGCGAACCCTTGCATTTTAGTTTTTGCTGCAAAGGTCGAAGCGGTATGGAACATGATTTCTGAGGGCCGACCATGTTGTTAACACTTTTCATTTGCACGGATGTTGGTCTATACGCTCTGTGTATGAAATTCCGGAGCGGCATTCTCAGGGGCCTGGTCTCGGGCGCCTGCTCCCTTCTTTCTGTCTCAGCGAGCATTGTCCGAAAATTTGCGCCCATAGAGCAGGTCGGAGATTCGCGATAGACATGTACGTCCTGTAATTGGTACCAGAGGCGTCACTATAGTTGGTGTCACCCGGTACGGAAAATTCAGGGTGTTATCCCCTTAAACACCATGAGCAAATTGGTACATATTTGGTATTTTCCTACACTAGACCTGAGAGAATTTATTTTAAAATACTTTAAGCGATAAAAACGATGGTATTACCGACTGTATTTCATAAAAGCTATATATTACTTTCATTAAACTGTGTTTGTAAACTACGTCTCCAATTTCATTAAACCACGTCACTACATGCGTCCTTTTTTTTAAGCGCGTTTACAAACATAATTCTAGATTAATCCGAGCAGCTTTGAACTGTATTCATTTACCTAAGCTCTAGACGCTCTACATGGTGAAACCCTGTGCTACTGCTCTACATGGTGCCCCTGTGCTACTGCTCTACATGGTGCCCCCTGTGCTACTGTTCTGCATAGTGCTCCCTTTGCTACTGCTCTACATGATGACACCCTGTGCTACTGCTCTACATGGTGACACCCTGTGCTACTGCTCTGCATGGTGACACCCTGTGCTACTGGTCTGCATGGTGCCCCCTTTGCTACTGCTCTGCATGGTGGCACCCTGTGCTACTGCTCTACATGGGAGACACCCTGTGCTACTGCTCTACATGGTGCCCCCTGTGCTACTGTTCTGCATAGTGCTCCCTTTGCTACTGCTCTACATGATGACACCCTGTGCTACTGCTCTACATGATGACACCCTGTGCTACTGCTCTGCATAGTGCTCCCTTTGCTACTGCTCTACATGATGACACCCTGTGCTACTGCTCTACATGGTGACACCCTGTGCTACTGCTCTGCATGGTGACACCCTGTGCTACTGGTCTGCATGGTGCCCCCTTTGCTACTGCTCTGCATGGTGGCACCCTGTGCTACTGCTCTGCATGGTGCTTCCTTTGCTACTGCTCTACATAGTGACACCCTGTGCTACTGCTCTACATAGTGACACCCTGTGCTACTGTTCTACATGGTGACACCCTGTGCTACTGTTCTACATGGTGACACCCTGTGCTACTGTTCTACATGGTGACACCCTGCGCTACTGCTATACATTGTGACACCCTGTGCTACTACTCTATATGGTGCCCCCCTGTGCTACTGCTCTGCATGGTGGTACCCTGTGCTACTGCTCTGCATGGTGGTACCCTGTGCTACTGCTCATGTTTTTTACTATGATCGGTTATAAAACCCGACTAGAACGAGTTCTTTCTTCTATGAAATTTAGAATTGTTCATTTTGGTGTCACTCCTATGTTGGTGTCACCTCCAATCTAGGAACGCCACTATTTGGTACTGAAGCTAAAGGTCCTTGCTTTACCAGATCCTACCGAGTCATGGTAGCTTTCTGAGTGTAATGTACACCTGTGTGTAATGTATACCTGAGTGTAATGTACACCTGTGTGTAATGTATACCTGTGTGTAATGCACACCTGTGTTCAATGTATACCTGTGTGTAATGCACACCTGTGTTCAATGTATACCTGTGTGTAATGCACACCTGTGTTCAATGTACACCTGTGTGTAATGCACACCTGTGTTCAATGAATACCTGTGTGTAATGCACACCTGTGTTCAATGTACACCTGTGTCCAATGTACACCTGTGTCCAATGTACACCTGTGTGCAATGTACACCTGTGTGTAATGTACACCTGTGTGTAATGTACACCTGTCAGAATGTTAGACTGTGCATAGTATTTTTTAGAACTCGTAATCATATCCTGCGTTTCTTTCTCCCCCCCTCCCCCCGCTTCTCTCTCTCTCTCTCTCTCTATCTCTCTCTCTCTCTCTCTCTCTCTCTCTCTCTCTCTCTCTCTCTCTCTCTCTCTCTCTCAATTAAACAACAGGATTTTATTTGAGGCAAAGATTTGAAGACAACTTTGAAACGAAAACCTAAGGATGAAATAACCGAGTTGTGTACCTTACTTGGCAAATCAATTTAAATGTTTCAGCAATTGTTACATCACAACCAAGTGAATAAAAAAGTAAAGTTCCCTTAGCCCTAACCCAGTGGCGGGCAAACTTATCAGCCAAAGAGCCAAATATGAACATTACAACAATTAAAAAAAAATTGGGAGCCAAATCTGCTTGTTTAGTAAACTTTTATTACACTAAATACGTAGTACACTAAATAAGTTGTATATTAAATAAAACTAAATGCCAGAGCCTCACTTAAGGAGCCAAAGAGCCACATGCGGCTCCGGAGCCGCACTTTGCCGACCACTACCCTAACCAAACAATACAGATATACGTGTAGTGGAAAAAAAAATACATTTTTATCATGATCGTCAATGTAAATTTAAAAAAAAACAAAAAGTGGCTGCTTCCGAAATAATTATATTTTGTCATTTTTAGTTTATCACTAGTTCAAGTAGAAGTATTGAATTTATTGAATACTTTCATCGGCGATAATTTTACCCGCACACGTATTGTGGAGAAAGAGTATAGTCTAAGCTTGATGACGCAATCCGGTAGGCTCCTCCCACCACAGTGTCCATGGCGTCATTCCGCCATCTTGCGTTGTAGATTATTGAGAGCTCTAGTGTATACGTCATTTGGTAGAAATGACGTATACTAAACCGACAGTTGGGAGCACATGCTTTGTTTTATGATCAGTCGAGCTTTGGGCATCGAGATATGTGGATGCATGGTCATAACTTTGTATTGTACTCCTCCTGAATTTACCTTGGTGTCAGTTCATGTTCAGGAATTAAATACTTTTATTGTTGTTACTTCAACTGGAGTCGACTTATTTATTCGTGTTGGCTGAATTCTTACATCTACTTATAAGTTATTACTAAGATGAACCCATAACAGGTATTAATAAAATAGCTTAAAGAGAGTCCTGTTCGGTAATGCTCTACGAAAAGACCAAGGAATGAAGGGTCTTTAATGTAATCACTTTTATATGTGTAAAAATAAAACAATACTTATGCACTGGCATTTTGTTCCAAAAAAAAAATCGCGTTCAGAGATTTAATCATGAAAGCTACATTTGAATGTTTTTTTTTTTTCATATCAATACTGAAATATTATTTATTTGTATTCAAAGTTTTTTAATATATTTATTATAATCAGAAGTGTGTATTAACGCAGACTTGATAAATTGGTATTTTTTTATTTATTTAAAACAAAAATGAGCCGACTGTGTTGATTTGTCTAAATCGCAAAAAAAAAAAAAAATGCATAAGAAATGAGGGAAGAAGTCGCAAGGTAGACAAAGAAATAGGTGGATCAAACCAGGTGGCAGAATGATCTTAAATCACAGGGAGCGAGCAAGAAAATAGGTGTGGGGGGGAGGGGTGGCAGCGAACCGGATCTGCATGCGTACACCTTCCGGTTGGTCCAAAAATGTGTTGTGCTACGTTGTGCTACTCTTTAGGTCTTGTGCTACGTTTGGTTTAAACCTTTATGGCAACGGCGGTGAACACAACAAACGTAATACTCCTCCGCAGCAACGGGACTATTTTTTTTTTTGTTGGCTTGTACTGGCCAGCCCGAAACAACAAATCTTTTCTTTTATTTAAAATTGTATTCTTTTAACTTCTTATTAATTACCGAATGAAAACTAGAGGGTGCAATCAAACTTTTCTTTTCAATTTCACAAAATAAGGAACTTACCCGAAAGATTTCAAATGCGTTCTCAACGGCTTCAAATATAGGAATGAGCAATGGGCGACGACGATACCAAAACGTAAGTTTGGATTTTCCCGATTTTATGACGATACCAAGTATTTGAAATAATGGCGGGGATGGGGGCGTCATCGCTTGCTTTTTTCTGAAATATAAACTATTTAACCTGATACAAGGTCATATTTGTAATGATGGGATGGACTTTAAGTTGAATGGAATGTTAGTGCGAAAAAAAAAAAATCATCAGTGATTGAACGGGTTTTACCATTTTAAAATTCAGTGTCTTTTTTTTTTAAAGTTGATTCTGCTTTTACTTTCTGTTTTTTATCTCTTTCCGCCATATCTAAAGGCTGCTCGGCTCGTATGTTATATTTATGCTCTCAGCCTTTCTCGATAACTTCTTTTTTTTTTTCTTTTGCTGTACCCATCAAAGATAATTTACGATCCGCCCTTTGAGAATCCCTGCTTTGAAGTAACAGCAAAATACTTCAGACATAAAATAAAATTCATTATGACATGATTTGTATTTATCTGGGTCGAAAGTGATCCGAGATTCATTTCGGGGGATTCTACAGGAAATCGCCACCAAACATTCCATATGTGTACATCTTTTTTTTTTATTTGTACAGGGTTGGACCACATCCTAACTCTTTTACCGTGGATTGGTTGTTTTTTTTTGTGTGTTTTTGTATACACTAATGTGATTTAGTTGTGGTGTTATTTATTGTATTCTTTAACTTACTATTTATTGTATTCTTTTACTTACTTTTATTACTAAAGAGTAATAGACAAAGTTTGGACAGTTCAAGTCATACAGTTTCTATTTATAATCGTGTTTTCTAAGAAAAGTAAAAAAAAAATCCCGTTGACCCGGAAATGGTTTTAAATGATGAATAACAGTCAGGACATACCAAGTAATGAACTGATAAGGTTTGTATGAACTGATAGTGTTTGTATTGTTTATTGGATGATTTATTCAAATGTTTTTGTTCCAGTTTTTCTGCGTTGTATTTTTTCTTTGTTTGGGTGGTTTGTTATTTTTAGTTAGTCTTAAATTGTTTGTTTGGTTGTTTGTATTCGATGCATTTACGTTTAGCCATCGCCCACCTCTCTGTCGTAAATTTTTGAAACGTACGTAATTTTTTTTCTAATTTTTTAAGGAAAAAAAAAACTAAGATAAAATGTACGTTATGTAATAGATTTATTTAGAAAATATCAACTTCCCTCCCCCCCCCCACCCCTACATGCATATCACGGGGTGGGCAGTAATAAAAACACATGACCACCACCCCGCCTACCCCCCCCCCAGTCCAAGATTTAGATCACACCACGTGAACGGTCCTTTATCTAAACACAAGTAGCCTACTTCTACTGTATATGGTATTACTGACATCAGCATGCGGGGGGGGGGGGAATGAAAAAACAGCTAATCACAGCTAAATGAGGTAACAACCCACGTTATACTTCCTGGTTTTTCTCTTCGGTTTTTGCCACCTAAGAAGATCGACTCGACTCCCTCCCCCCCCGCCCTCTCGCTTTCCAGTATACTTTTTTTTGTGATTTAAAGTTCGTTGGGGGGGGGGGGGGGGAAACCCCTCTACATTATTCGTCAACAGTAAAGTTCGCAGCCAGACAGATGTTCTTCTGTGTATATAAAGTGCTAAAACTTTTTAATTCCAATTTTTTTTTATTCATGCATTTAGGTCAAGGTCTGTCATCTGACATACATTGAACTGTATGAGTCAGTTATACCTAGAGGTGATGGGGACATAAAGGAGGCCAACGTTCAGCCCCATATTGTCAACAGTGATATTGATTTATTGAATTGACTTGAAATTGTTTCAAGTGGTAGCTTCCCCGTTTACTTCTGTTATCATTTCAGTGTGAAAGAGTTGATTTTCATTTACAGGATAGTAAAAAAAGCAACGTCTCTCTCTCTCTCTCTCTCTCTCTCTCTCTCTCTCTCTCTCTCTCTCTCTCTCTCTCTCTCTCTCTCTCTCTCTCTCTCTCTCCCTCCCTATGTCTATCTCTTTCTCTCTCTCTTTCTCTCTCTCTCTCTCTCTCTCTCTAAAACCTATTGACCAACAAGATGAAAGAATCATTCTCAAAACATAGCGAGCTGTGTGAAATCCGGTTAAAAAAAAAAAACCATTTAATTACCTGAAACATTGGTTGACTTGTCCTGTGAATTTCCTTGCGATTTCGCCCTGCGTTTTTAACCGCAATGTAATTTTAAACTGTTTTAAAATAAAATACAAAGAATGATCGTGCCAATAGTATTAAGTAAAACGTCTAATCAACAAATCTCACTCTGAGCATATCTATTAACGATCATAACGATCAACGAGAGTTATTTTTACTTTTCTCAGAAAACACGCACGGTTTCTATATGCTCGTGCAAAATACTTATCCTCTCGTCACGCGCGCACCTAGCTTACCCTCTCTCTCTGAACTCTCTCGGTGAAACTGCGGGCTGAGACTTGGTCTCTTGGAGCCCGTGAGATCAAACTCGCTGCACCCCTCAACATCTGGGAACTGCCAGAAAGGCCAATGACCAGCAAGATACCCGACTGGTCCATCCTGTGGCCCGCCAACCCGGGGCACTCGAATAACACGTGATCCACGGTTTCCTCAACATCTCTGCAGTGTCGGCTAAAGGGAATCGACATTGCATCCTCAACCTCCCAAAGTACGCACCTACTGAACAATGCCAAGTACGAAACTGGACAATTAGCGCCCGCTCGATCCTCTTGAGCCCCCACCACGGGTCAGTTTTTGGACGGCCGCTCCATCAGACAGCGGACATTTCTGCCCGTCACCCCCCTTGTCCCAACTCGAGAACCACTGAGCCCGCTCAAAGACCCTGATCTTGGCCCAGGCTGCCTCAATTGAGCTATTTTCTAAACCCACGGGCTGCGATTGGGCTTGTATCGATTTAGCAAGTAAGTCGGCCCCGTTTTTCCCGGCCACGTCCATATGCCCCGGGAATCCACTGAAAAGTCATCTATATTCCCGAAAAAACCAAGTAGATAACTTGAGCCAGTTGATACCGTGGTACACATTTGCGGACTTGGATCTGTTGAGGCCCGGAAGCAGAAAAAAAAATAATAGGGCCCCCCAAAAAAAAGGGACATATTAAAGGGTTCAAAATTAGGCTCTGCCGGGCTCATCAAGTGTGGCGCACGTCATAAAATCTGCCTCTGGTGGTACAAGACGATTAGGTTAGGATTGCTCTCATTTACTTTTACAATTTAAATTATAACTTCAAGTAAAAGGCTTCGCTATCTCCTAATTTCTCCAATTTTCGTCACGTTTACCTAATATATAAGAACAACTCTGACTAAAATATTTTTTAAAAAATGCTAAAAGGCACTTAAAGTTTGGAAAGCCCTGACTCAGCTACTTCTTTGAACCAATGCAATATATTAGCCACCTCTTTCTTTGATCTTTACATGAACGATGTCGATTGTAACTGATTGAATCAGATTCAGTCTAAATGAGGATTAGACTGGTCATTAATTCACATCTCTAAAACTATTCATCCCAAGATATTTTTTTTAACACAAAAAAAAAGAAAAGAAAATGCAGCCCAGAGTTCTGTCAACCCATCGATTTAATTTAATAGCTCGGGTTTCTGGTGATATATTTTCTTGAAATTGTTGCAAACATGTTCTTGCTCCATGACAATGCATGATTCAATAATTAATTTTGCCATTAATTTTTTTTTTTCCAAGAGTCACAAAAATTCTCATAACTAATTAAGTGGGGGTAACTATGACGAACGGCACTAATAAATGGGTTACTTCCCTTGCTTCAATAATAACTAAAATGTTTCAGATCGATCCGCGCGTACTAGTAGGTCAAAGCGGAGGCACACAAGCGTGCATGTATTAACACGCCGTGCTGCATTGTATGTCTCTATCTCTTCAATCGGCAATGTCTTTAAAAATGTAAACAAAACTGTTTGTTTTAAGCTTTGTAAGGGTTAAATGGGGGGGGGGGGGCTTGATGGACATTTACTTAATTAAAAAAAAAAGATATCTAAGAGAACGGATAGTTTTAAAAACTCCGTTTTTTATTGTTTCTTGATAATGTATACTATTTGTAACATTAAGTGCAACTCACTGTCTCAAAGGTGAGTCCAAGTGGCTGTATCCTAGGTTAGCCCATGTTACGGTATCCAAGGTGAGTCCAAGTTACGGTATCCAAGGTTAGCCCAAATCACTGTATCCATAGCAAGCTGAAGCGACAGTATCCAAGAAGTATTCAAGGTAGTGAAGACACTTTCGAGTGGTTTTAAAACTGTTTTGTTTTGCTCCTGTTGTTGTTTCGTTTCTCACTAAATAGACAGCCTTTATGTTTCCCTATAAGATTCATACATGGAATTTTTTTTTAGATTAAGGGCTGTTTCGGAGTTAGATATGCCAGAAAGGTAATGTTTATATCTTTGGCGAGATCTCTCTGTGTGTGTGTGTGTGTGTGTGTGTGTGTGTGTGTGTGTGTGTGTGTGTGTGGAAGAGGTATTTACGTGTGGTTTTAAAAAAAATGGCATGACATCAATCATTTGTATCGATCATTTCAAGTGATAAGGCTTAATCTGAAATGTGAATGTTGCTGTTTCGCACTTACAACCAATGTTCCCTCTAAGGTGTGGTATGAAGTGAGCTAGAAATTTGGTCTCTGAGCGACATTTTTTTGTTTGAGGCCAAAATTTGTGAGCGATTTAAGCGATGTCGTTCGTCGGAGTGAGCGATCGGACGTGTAGTATGAGCGACGCTCTGAATACGCGTGAGCGATCACTCACGCGCTCAGCTTAAAGGGAACATTGTACTTACAACCCTGGGGATTCTGTTGTTGTTGTAAATTTTCGATGTTTCACACCAGATGACTGACTTGTTTATTTTAATTATTCGGAAAATTATAAGTACCCAATACTTGTCCTGTTTTGTTTTTTCGTTAATAAATATATTTTCATTTTCTCCGATCATTTATTTATGAGTCATTGACTTTTTTTTTTTTTTTTGGGGGGGGGGGGGGGGGAAAGAATACTTACAGTATTTTTATTGTATGTGTGTCAATATTTATTTTCTGAAAAAAAAAGAGATTAAAAACAGTGTGTTATTGTCGATAAAAGCATAAATATTTATTACCCTTTTTATCTGTATATATATATTATGTTACCAGAAGTCGTCAGCCTGACGTGGGAAGTAAAGTAGTACCTAGTGCAGTGGCTGTTCTCAACCTTTTTTTTCGCTAGTGTACCCCGAAAGGGGGAAGGGCGAAAGTATATCCGCGTGTAACCATCACAATAAGTTCGCGAATAAATGTATTTATTTTCACAGCGGAATGTGTTTTCCTTTCTAATAATGGGTCAACTTCTTCAAACTCTTGGTTGATGAAAGAGACAATTATAGGTCGCTGCGTATCCCTGCATAGCCTTTTCCCCATACCCCCTTAGGGTACGCGTACCACCAGCTGATAACCGCAGATCTAGGGCAAATGACGTGTCCTATTGAGTGGGGGAAATCCCGAAGAAATGACGTGGTAGAAATTTTAGATAAAGCTGCCACGTAATTGGGAATATCCGCTGTCTGGGTGTAATCGAATACAAAATGAATCAATGTTTAATTTAACATTAAAGTACGATAGAAAGCGGGAGTCGATACGGAAAGCTGATTGTTCTATCTTCTAGTCTGTGCTACGGATGGTCGTGCGATAAAGCGCTCGACTGTTGACTAGTTCGATATCCAGTGAAGACCCCCCCCCCTCTATGCTTCCCGGAGTGCCTCCTCGTGGGAATATAAGAAGGGCACCATACAACCGTCTCATTGGTGCTTTATAGGATCTTAAAGATTTTATCTCATCTTTACCGGGACTTCACACACACAAGTCCGTGCTAAGCTGGGAAAATGTGCTACTTGTCGGACACTTGTGATACTGAAAAAAAATTCGAGAGAAAAAAATTGCATGCATTAAACATATAGTTCTTATGTTAACAAAGTATGCGTTCTACTTTTTGCTGCATTTTTTCACGGTGCATTGGCCTGCTAATTTTGTCAAAACGTTTCTTGCATCACTAATTACAATTAGATCATATAATTACCTTTATACAAAATTATTTCCTAGTTTTTCCAACATCTCTTTAAAGCGTTTACTTTTTGTACGTGTTGTTTAGTTGAATTTGAATTAGTGTATTTTTTAATAAATATCTATGTTTTAAATCGTGCAGAGATTTAGGTTAACGTGAAAAAATCACTCTAAATAACCTAGCCTAGTGCTCAAAACCTAAGGGCAGTAGAGTCACTGGAGAGGAGGGGGGTTGTTGGCCGCACCGGGTGACACCAAAGTGAACAGTTCTAAATTTCATAACAGAAAAAAAAAATCGATATACTCGGTTTTATAACCGATCATAGTTAAAAACATGAGCAGTAGCACAGGGTGTCACCATGCAGAGCAGTAGCACAGGGTGCCACGATACAGAGCTTCTGGAGCTAAGGTAAAATGATACAGTTCAAAGCTGCTCGGATCAATCTAGAGTTGTTGTTTTTTTCAAAAGGTGTAAAAAAGGGACGCACATGGTTTCCTGAAATAGGAGGCTTAGTTTACAAACTCATTTTAATGAAAGTAATATACATCTTTCTGAAATACAGTCAGTAAAAATATGGTTTTTATCGCTAAAATATTTTAAAGTAAATTCTCTAAGGCTTAGTGTAGAAAATTCGAAATATGTAGGCCTACTAGTGCTCATGGTGGAAGTTTTGGGGGAGGGTGGGGGGGGAGGGAGTTTGACACCCTGAATTTTCCGCACCGAGTGACATCAACCATACTGGACCATAGTGACGCCACTGCCTTAGTGATGATAACTCTATGCAAAGGCTTTGCAGGGTACAGCAAGTTAAATACATATATATACTAGTCATCCCGCGGCGTAAAATACGCCGCCTTATCAATCAATATAATTACTGTAATTTTATTTTTAAATAAGCAATCAAACAAAATAACAGGCTGACATCTTCGGAGAAAATACATGGAATACAAAGTTGAACTTTGACCTAACCCGGGCGAAACAACGCGCTTGCTGTGACGTATTCGGGGAATTCCACAATCTATAAATAGTATTGAGTCTCGAAGTTGTGTTTTATATATGTAGATAGATAAGAGACTTCATAAAGTAAAACACCAAATATTATTCGCGTTGATAAGATATTGGGAAACTATGGCCCTGTTAGATGTTTGAACCAGTTCCAGGCTAGATAAAAAAATTTTAATTAGTAAAATTGATTAAAGTTTCGGATTGTGTAGATATATCTGTAAATCGGAAAAACATTATTACCAATTAAATTTTTGAAAGTAAAGGTATAGTTTATTTATTCTGATAACAACTCATGATAGATGTAACTGGTTGTGGAAAAGTGATTATAATGACAAATATAAAAAGTGGCAACGAATAAATTCTATGGGAGACGGATTTTGTTCTTTTTAATATAGTACCAAAAACAAAAAAATATTTGAAATAATTGAGTTTTTAAGAGCCACAAAAAGCTCTGCCAATAAGTCATTCTTTTTTGTCTTACACTGTTCTTACAAGTGGTTATGTATTGCTGCATTTTATTTGTATGGAATTAGTATTAAGACATCGGTTGTGAAAGGGGAGGGGGGGGACGCCTTTGCCGTTTAACTGGTCATAATAATACTGTAATAAATTAATGTTGAAAATATAAAAGAAAACCTTTCTAATAGTTGCTGACGTTGCAAAAAAAATTATTAAAAAAAGGAACAGTAATTGTGTACACATAAAGTCAAATAAAATCACAAATTTATAAACATTGTAACTTGAAATAATTACTTTGAGGATAACAACTAGATGTCTGTTTGAGTCCTTGGTACACAGACAAACGTAAAATTCAAAGTACCGATCATTAATTTGTGATGTATTTATTGATTCGACTGGAAGTTTAGCACACACAGGCTCTCCATGAGATGTTTAGCAATCAAATGTTGTGTTCAGGCTCTCCATGAGATGTTTAGCAATCAAATGTTGTGTTCAGGCTCTCCATGAGATGTTTAGCAATCAAATGTTGTGTTCAGGCTCTCCATGAGATGTTTAGCAATCAAATGTTGTGTTCAGGCTCTCCATGAGATGTTTAGCAATCAAATGTTGTGTTCAGGCTCTCCATGAGATGTTTAGCAATCAAATGTTGTGTTCAGGCTCTCCATGAGATGTTTAGCAATCAAATGTTGTGTTCAGGCTCTCCATGAGATGTTTAGCAATCAAATGTTGTGTTCAGGCTCTCCATGAGATGTTTAGCAATCAAATGTTGTGTTCAGGCTCTCCATGAGATGTTTAGCAATCAAATGTTGTGTTCAGGCTCTCCATGAGATGTTTAGCAATCAAATGTTGTGGTGGTCGATACTGGTGCGCACTTACTGTCCTTTTCATATGGGACTCGTCCATTGATTACATCAACAGCTTAGGGCAGGGGTCGTCAACCTGCGGCTCTCAAGCCGCATGCGGATCTTTCGATGTCAAATTGCGGATCTTTCGATGTCAAATTGCGGATCTTTCGATGTCAAATTGCGGATCTTTCGATGTCAAATTGCGACCTAATCAAATACCATATTATTGAAACAAAAATTTTAGTGGCTCTTTAAAAACTGAGAAAATGCAAATTTTAACTTTTGGCTCTTCCGTCTCAAAAGATTGCCGACCCCTGGCTTAAGGGGTGGAGGAAGGGGAGTTTGACAGTTGATGACATGGAAGAGCGAGTGTGAAGATTTGTTGACGTCAACAAGGTCATTGTTGTTTTTTTTAAATTAACTCAACGATTTGACTGTATACGTACAATAAAAGTGTTCTGCCAATACAATAAAACTTAATATAAAAAAAAGCGTTCAACTGCATTAAGGTTTAGAACAAACCACACACCCCTCTTCCCCCGCCCCTTTCTCTAGACAAAGTGAGCACTGAGAGTTTGTCAAAGTGTTTTGTGACAAACATACGAACAGCAGTTGCATGAAACGATAGACATATTACATTGCAGTAGGCCTACATGTTATACTGAAATCCACAATTCAAAGACAGAAATTATGTTATTGAAATAGGTGCTCTTGTACCATTCATTCAATGTTGTTAAACAATTAAGTAACATTTCCTAATTGTTTTGTTTTGTTTTTTTTAAAAAAAAAGAAACTTTATTTAATAAAACATCATTTCATATCATTCATAAATGAAAAAAAAATATGTTCCCCCATAAGTTTTCAAACCCCCCCCCTTTTGGTGTAGAGGATCGTTCCTCAAAGGAAATAATTCTTCCATAGCCCCCGTAGTGGGAAGGGGGGGGGCGATATCTCCCACTTTGAGAATCACTGGTCTACATCGAAGTTGCCAACCATGCAGGTTTCTGTGATACAAAGAGGAAGGTGGGCAAATTAGGCAGATCTTTTTTTAATCTCCATATGTTTGTTATGTGGTAATCGATTACAACTCTTCTATGTCAATGGTTCATAGGTCGACTGAGGTTCATTTCCCTAAATTGTACCTTTGGAGAATTTTAGAAGAAAATAGTAAACTGTAACGTTGCAATCTTTGTAATTTTCCCCTTGCAAACATCTTGGTCAGTGGCGTAACTAGATTGGGACTCATCGCCCCGGGGACGGCATTTTCTTTGAATTTGTTCCAGGTAAACTGGGGGCGTCATTATAAAGGGTCCGCCCCGGGCGTCACTCATGCTAGATACGCCACTGATTTAAATGTTTAGTCTTGGCGTGGTGCTAAATTTTTTGTCTGTATACTCCTGAAGACTAAAGGTGATTTGAGGAGTATTTTGCACAGTGGAGTTGGTGCTCAGTTCTGAAGTAACGAATTGCCTCCTTTTCCTCATCAGGTCAGGTAAGTGGTCACTGTGGCCATAATTTGGTGCTTACAGGACGGGCAGTGGGTCAACATCTTGGAGCAGTCGCTGCAGGCGTAGAGTTCCCCGCAGGGAAGGAACAGATCCCTGACCGGCTCTTTGTGACAGACTTTACACAGCAGGTTGGACTTCAGCATCTCGTTTTCACTCAACAACAGATTCATTGCAAGTTTCTTATCTTGCTGTTGATGATTATTGGCTTCGTCTAAATGTAAAAATAGATCAAATATCATCCATTAAATTGATTCGAAAGGACATACATATCGATAAATGTAAAAATAGGTCAAATATCAACCAATAAATTGATTCGAAAGAACATACATATCGATAAATATAAAAATACACTTTTATTAACCACTTCTGTTTCTGTTGTTGTTTTAATTAATATTCAGACATGTTTAAATCCAAACTTTTAATTAAGTACTTGTTACTCTCACATAAAAAGATACAACGACAGAAGGCTTGTTGTTATGATGTTATTCTGATCTTAGCGAAAAAGGTTTGAGTACATTGAAAATCTGCTTACATTATTAAAGTTAACTTTAATAGTTCTGATCGCCTACCTTTAATAATGAAGTTTACCGATATGATATAAACAGCAGGTCCACAATGCTAACGATACATATACAATGAAATAGAATATGTCCCCAAATGCAAGCATGTATAGCGACTATTAAGACCGGCGATTGGTCGTCCATTAAATGAGCTCATGGACATGTTAGATCATAAATAATGAACGATGTGTTTAGTTCAATATCTCCCTATGCGTAGCAATGACTTCTATGTCCAAATGTCGAACAATGAATTCTATGTCCAAATGTCGAGCAAGGAATTCTATGTCCAAATGTCGAGCAATAAATTATATGTCCAAATGTCGAACAATGACTTCTATGTCCAAATGTCGAGCAATGAATTCTATGTCCAAATGTCGAGCAATGACTTCTATGTCCAAAAGTCGAGCAATGTGTCCAAATGGACTTATATGTCCAAATGTCGAGCAATGACTTCTATGTCCAAAAGTCGAGCAATGTGTCCAAATGGACTTATATGTCCGAATGTCGAGCAATGACTTATATGTCCAAATGTCGAGCAAAACACCACAAAGAAAAACAAATCAATTGTTTATATATTGACCTAGAACCTGTGATGCACTTGTAAGGACTGGGTGTTTAAACACTTAGGCCTCGATCGTGACTATTTGTTACCATGGAGGCTCGAACTCTAGTCTTCACAACACCCACCGGGCTGTCAACCTCGCCACCACCATCATGGTATCACTCAAGTGCTATACACTCACCTGTTTTGGTCGCGTCCAAATTTTCTGATTGTGTAGATTCGCCGATGTCTAGAGGCACGCACTGTTTAGGGGATGACTCCATTGGCCTGACATTATAAATTGTCTCTGACTCCGTCGCGTAAATCCCGCAGGAGTCACTGGGAACTTTCGTCGCCTGACTCCCATCTAAACATAAGAAATGACGTAAAAGCACACATCACAGCATATTTCATAAAAAAAAAATTATCAGAGTAAGATATTTTTCAGTTGGCATCACTAAGACCCAAGTATTATTTATTAATTCTACTTTATAGATATGTAATGATTTTTAGTGCCATTCTTTTAAGGGGGTTAGCGGAGAATTAAAAAAAAACATGTTATTCAAATCATTTAATTATTGACCGATGTGACACAAATATATCAAAGCTTTCTCTGTTCATTAAAACAACAGCTTAAGATAATATTCGGTCGCGATTCCATTTTAAATGACGTCAGTAGATTTGCAAATGTTGCTTATACGTAGCAGGGTTTCTCAAGTTGTGTGCAAGACCGCTGCTTCCTTTCTGGCGTGATGCACACGGCGGTAAATAACTCTCCAAAGGCAGTGTTTCTCAAACTGTAGTACGCGAAGAGTTTGGCAGGGGGTAATCGCTGCAACGAACTGAGAACATTTGGGTAAACATGCACGGCTAAAACGAAAACAATGAAGTGATATGAAGCCATGATTGTATTCAATGATTGTATTCAATGAATGTATTCAATGCAAGTTGTTGTTGTTGTTGATTTATTTAGGAGTAATCAGTATCACGAAAATGAAATACAGGTGCACACAGAGCGAAAGTTTGAGTAACACTGTCCAAACGTGTCAGCATTCAATATAAAAAGTTGTAGACAATTTTACGTTTGACCATAATAATGTCCAGCGTTAAATTCACGGGGAATTCCCTGTGACAACAACAATCATTGACATTTCACGTTCATACAGATAAAAACACTGTCGTGGAGTCCTACACGGTGGCGTAGCGAGCTTAACTAGCACCGGGGCACAATAGCTTTTTAGAGCTTCCCCTACCCATTCGATAACCATATAATATTATATATAAAATATAAAATTTGGCGCCCCTTTGTGAGTAGCGCCCGGGGCTTCCCCTTTGCCCCCCACCCCACCCTCTCAATACGCCACTGGTCCTACAGCCTACTTTTATACACTTTGAAACACGACAATATGGCTAATAGTTTTCGTAACAAGATAATTTCAGAGAATATTAAAATTGTTAGTTTCAACTAATAGTTTTAACTACTTTTTAGCAAAGAATGTAGGCATAAAAAAACACCTTAACTCAAGTCTCGTTTTATATGTAAATATGTAGCTAAAAGAAAAGTTTTCCAGGACTTCTTATACTCTTTTTTTTTAAATATAACGCCATTTGATACACATTTCTTCCAGCCAGATACTTACTAGACTGGACGTTTTCTGACAACCATTGGTCATTTGGAGTGGGTGTCCCACTTTTCAACTGTGTCTTGAGGTACTGACAGTCTGGCCTGTGCTTTAGGTGTTGTTCATACACATTATCTCCAGCCTTCCAAGATCTGAGACCTAGTCCACATTGGAAACATCTGACACAGTCCTGATAACCTAAATACAGCGCATAATGTGTAATAGTTAATGTGCGATGTAAATGTCTATTAGATTTACGGTATAGACAACATCAAATGGGTTTCATTTTGTAAAGTATATATTTATAGACAGAGGCAAGCAGGTAAGTACGCATGTTTGTAGGTAGGTAGGTAGGTGTATGAGTGGGTAGTTATTTAGGTAGGTTGGTTGGGGTTAGTTATTAGTCTGCTTGTTTGATTGTTTGGTTGATAGATGCATTTCAATATCATTGTAATATAAATACATAATTGATGTACCAATACAACAGTAAATTGAATCATGCAGTTTCCATTGTACACAAATGCATCATACATGTGGTATGTAATTTATACAATTCATACAATCATACAGTTGGAATGAACATAAGAATTTGATAAGAATACCGTAGGCATCATGCTATGTAAACTGACTACATGCATACTTATGTAATTCTTCTATTCCTCAAATATTAATACATGAAATTCAAAGTATCTGATCATTAAATGTCACAGTATTGTCAATAACAATCATTCATTGAATACATAATTAAAACTTCAATTCTTGGAACAATGTGATACAAAAAAAGAAAACATCTGGACATAATTCCATGTCATGTTATGAAGACACCATTCAGCAACAGGCGATAAGGTGTTTAAATTATGGACCCACATTATATCATCGAATATTTCACTATTAGACTGTAACTGATATTTCCCAATTAAACTTAACTTGTTCAATAAATGGCTCTATCGACATTTTTTCTGCCACTTGATTGTACCCAGACATGCTTTAACTCTGTCTGTGATATGATCATTTGATCACAATTTAAATAATTATCAGATTGTGCCAGCGTAATAATTTGTAAAAAAATAATTATAATTTTTAGGATATATACTTTGATTTGAGCATTTCAAAATCATTTTAAAAAATGCTCATTTTTCATGTATTATAAATCCCATATAATGAAGACACTATGACAAACAACAATAATGAGTAAAACGGTAGATGATAACACATATTGACAAAAATACGTTTCAATCTAAATATTTACAATGTCATATTTGTTAACTCTTCATGAATATACGAATCATGCAATTTTCATTCAGATAATTGATAATCTAGAAGTAAATATTCAATCATAAAATATTTACACGAAACAAAACAACGTTATACTGTAGTAACTATTCCACAGTCGTATCAACGCGTTACCTATAAAAATGTTATCAAAGACATGGGTGTGTCCAGACTCCAGAGGACAGGCCAACGTTTGGCTACTTAAGGACTCCCACTTCTAAAAGCCCCCCCCCTCCCCCTAGTCAGCAATTTTGTTTTGTGCCGGCCACAAGGAAAGGCGATCTGACCGTTTGTCAGGCACGGAGGAAAGGGCGGGGGGCAAGGGTTAAAATGATTCAACTTGTCTGTTGTCATTTCAAGGGGCCATGAAAGTGGTGACCTTTTTTTTGTACAGTGTTTTTGCTAAGGCCACCCACCCCCAACAAGGGCCCCCATAACATAAGAATAGCTAAAAGTTTGTCCCTGATTTAAAGGAATAGTATCTGAGACATGTTGATGATATTCAAAAAATATATACATAAACAAATATACATTTTATTTTGTTTTCTTCCGTTTCTTTTTTTTTCCTCTTCATTTTTTTTTGTTTACTTTTTTCACTTTTAATTATGAATAGTGTATATTCGCATTTACACAAATACACACACACCCACACACACACACACACGGGTATATTGTCTTTTTTATGTGTGTTGAAATACTTTTTTTTAAGAACATGTTATTGTAAATATATTGTATTTGATTTCAGATCTCTTGACAGACTTCAGCAGTACTCGAACAATCTTCTATCCCAGGGGTTCCAGTCCGGCTACTCTAAAAAGATTGGTCCATAGACTTCAACGTCCTGGTCACTTGACTGTAACTTTCCTCACCCAAGTAAAAAAAATGAGAAGTGTGGCTTTTGTTTAGTGTATTGATTTGAGAGAGGATTGAATAAACAAGATAATTTTTTTTTTAAAACATCATATCAGATAATTACTTATCACTTTTACGATTGTTTTTAAAAGCTTTTTGTATCTATTTAGTTTATCTATGTAGTGTATCTATTTAGTTTATCTATTTAGTGTATCTATTTAGTCTATATATTATTATAATATGTAAATAATTTCGGTTTTTTTTATAGCGTTTATCAATACATTTTTCAAATTCTCAATGAATCGCCTATTTTAAAATATTCGATGATTGACTTATATGTTATAATCAAAACCGTTTTTAATTTAAATACAACGCAGAGACTTACACACATGGGCGCAACCGATGTACGGGTTGTGCGGGTCCGGACCCTACCAAAAATCAAGCCACTGGTTTTTTACCCTACCAAATTTTGGGGGCAGACATACCAATTTCATCTTCCCTAATATTTTGGACCCTACCAACTTCAACATACTGGTTGCGACCCTGCTTACACAGATATTTGGAAGCCTTAGGCAGAGATTTCCCGGGATATCTGGGGGCCTTAGACAGCTATTTCCAGAGAGATATTTCATAGCACTAGGCAGATAAGATACTTCCATAGATATTTAGAGACCCCCCAGGCAAAGACTTCCATAGATATTTAGAGACCCTAGGCAAAGACTTCCATAGATATTTAGAGACCCCCCAGGCAAAGACTTCCATAGATATTTAGAGATCCCCAGGCAAAGACTTCCATAGATATTTAGAGACCCTAGGCAAAGACTTCCATAGATATTTAGAGACCCTAGGCAAAGACTTCCATAGATATTTAGAGACCCTAGGCAAAGACTTCCATAGATATTTAGAGACCCTAGGCAAAGACTTCCATAGATATTTAGAGACCCTAGGCAAAGACTTCCATAGATATTTAGAGACCCCAGGCAAAGACTTCCATAGATATTTAGAGACCCCCCAGGCAAAGACTTCCATAGATATTTAGAGACCCTAGGCAAAGACTTCCATAGATATTTAGAGACCCTAGGCAAAGACTTCCATAGATATTTAGAGACCCTATGCAAAGACTTCCATAGATATTTAGAGACCCCAGGCAAAGACTTCCATAGATATTTAGAGAGCCCTAGGGAGAGACTTTCAGAAATATTTCGGGGCCTTAGTCAGACAGAGATATTTGCTGCCGAAGACTTCAGAAGTTATTGGGAGGCCCTATGCTAAAGTCATTTTCGGGGCTTTCTTAGTACCTGATTGAAAAATGTCAATTGACAATGGGGGCCCTTGACGAATGCCTATTTTGGCCTAATCCTAAGAACGGCCCTTATTCTATGTATATGCGAAAACTTTATCAAGAACTTTATTATAATAATAAACTAAAACAACTCGTCAAATATAGCCTGTAAATTGCACTGACCTGCATAAAAGAAACCAGCACGAGCGAAGAATGTCGGTGAGTAAATGAGAGTGACGAGTGAAATGATGAAACTCTGCACACGTTCCTCGAAAGAGGCGTACTGCAGGTAGGCCGGGGGCGCTATGACTGTGAAAGAAGGGGCCGAGACACGCTCCTGTCCGAGCGATGCCTCCTCCTCCTCTTCGCTGTCGCCCTCTGCTTCGTTAGTCGCGCTCTGTTGACTGCGTGGCAGGAGCAGCTGGTGGTCTTCCGGTGTAAGTTCTGAAGTGAACAGTGAAAATCGTGGTCATGGTTAAAACTATACAGTCTAAGCCAGGGGTAGGCAAACATTTTTAAGTCGCAGGCCAACGTTAGTTTCGTACATTCGACCAGCGGGCCAGGTAACGAGCAGACGGATGGAGTGTTGACATGAACTGATGTAAGCTTTACTGTAAACGTCATAATATATGGGCTTGTGCTGTGCTACACTGTGAAACGACTTGAGGGGGGGAGGGGGGCATTAAACTGTTCTGCAGGCTAGATCAGGCCCGCGATCCGTATTTTCACAATAGCTGGTTCAGGCCTAAAACAACAAGGTCAAAAACATGCAGTACGGTACATTGAGTAACTTTTGTTTAACTGTGGTCTGGTCTGTAGTATTCTGTACAATATGCAATATGAGTATCGTATCTTCTTGAACAAAATGAAGGCAGCTGTCAGTTGCAGTGATAAACATGTGGGGGGAGGGG
>JAGDYQ010000060.1:3228081-3538787 GCA_021962125.1 Bulinus truncatus | reverse complement strand
TCTATAGCTGGACCCTGAAAAAAAATATTCGGAGTCTGGCTATTGCGCATGTGCACATCTACAGCCGTAAAAAAAAATAAAGTCCGTCTAGAGCGCATGTGCATCTATAGTTGGACCCCGGAAAAAAATAATATGGAGTCCCGTTCCTTGGAACCGTAGCAACTGCGTTTATGAAATAAAAAAAAACGCTAACCAACTCAAAAAAAAACAAAAAACATTAAATTTTACCTGAATTTTATTGTAATTTCGCTGATAATGTAGGATAGCAGCATACATATGCCATACACTGAATTCTGGCCATAATACTTTAACAAAGGCCAAACAAGAGAAAGAGCTCTGAAACAAATTTGTGCTCATTATAAATGAATGAAAGAAATTTAACTACGAATATTGCCATACAGTCTAATTGCATTCCAATCAACTTTCAACTTTTTCCTTCAGTTTTTAAATCATCTTTATACTATTTTCCCATTACACTCTCTCCAACACTCATGTTTAATCCAACCGCAATCCATTTTTTAAAAATTAACTCAAATCCCACCACATTCCATTTTTTTAAATATATTTAGACACCAACAAAAGCATGAGTCAGTGTCTGAAGTTTCTAAACTGGAAGTGAAAATTACTGTGATTTATGTATTAATGAGACAACACATGTACTAATAAATGTAAAAATAAATGTTTTTTTTTTTACACAGATTAATGCATGTACCAACTGATTTATAGCATTTAATTTGAGAAAAAATGAAAGTAAGGTTTATCATTTTTTTCACTACTGATGCTAATGCCACAGTAAACTACATGACTATTCACAGACTGTATCACATTTGTACAGATATTTATTTTCCACTTACTTCCCAAAGTAAAAAATCACTGAGACGCAGCTCACCAGATGTGCGTATTAATAAATCAACAGGGCTGCTGTGACATGTGTACAGACACTTTTCTAACAATTCCTCTGATATGTCACTACAAAAAATATTTAAAAATTCACATTGGTCTCAGGATGAGAAATTACATTTATTTTTAGATAAATTACATTATTATTAAATGAATTAGGTGTAGTTGTCATTAATTACTATATTTAAATAAACTGTTTTTGAGAAAAAGAAATTTTAAAATTCTGACCTTTTTTTGATAAAACCATCTTTTACCGCAGCAGCTGCTTCTCTTATTGCCATGCACATGTCATCTCTTGCAGTATAAGCAAAGCAAACATTAAGTATGGCCCTGAATTACCATAATTAGAGATAAATACATGTATTAAGTTTTTTTATGCAGCAATAACAAATCAATGAAAATCATATCTTATTATACGTATTTGTGGAGTTTATTCAAAGAAAACCACAACTAACCCCACATCATGTTTCCCAACCTAACCGGTCAACACAAGATTTGGTCAATAGAACACACAAGTGGTCAAAGCTTGGGAGCTGCAAGTAGGTGCAATTTCTCATCTTTATCCAGCAACGGACAACATAGGAGCAAATAAACTCAAGGGAGAAATTCAGGGATGATTGACGGTGAGTGGTATGGTCCAGTAGATGACTTTTACTTTTTAAGAGCCATTGAGGGAGGCTGAGAGCCGAGTCAAGAGTAGAGTTTTTAGATAGAAGTCAAGTTTGCTGTGGACTTGTTTCATACATTATTTTATAATCTTCACGTTGTAAATAATAAATTTTGCCATCGTCAAGAAAATACAAAAGTCCTTCCTGTCTATATTTTATCTTTTGTGTTTTAAGAAGTCAACAGTAGTTATAGTTACACAAGTATAACCGAACAAGGGCACAGCATAAATTAAAAGAATCCAGAAGTCCACAACCTAAAATATGATCCAGTCACTGCAGGAATTAAATCTTTATCGTAACATATGTATTAAACAGGCATTAATCTCTCAAAATTACCTTTTATTTTGAGAAGAAATAGAAACAGCCTCGGCTAACAATTCTTGCAAATCTCTCGGTAGTAAAGATACATCTCCAATAATGCGCACACAGACACCATGTTTGTTTATTAAATCCCTGTGAAGGTTCAAACACATTCAAAACAAGTGAAATAACAATAATTAGATAGAAGGTAAGCAAAATCTTATAAGTTAAAAATATCTTAAATTACACTAACAATAGACAGATTAAAGAATAATGACATAATTTTACATTTAAAATGAAATTCTTAAAATGATTAATGCTGAACTAAACAATGCTAAACAAAGTATCCCAAAAGTTTGTCTAATCCCCCAAAAGATTTATTTTCAAATACTTGTCCTATACTAAATATTTGCATTAAAATTAATCCTTACATTTATCATCGTCAATTAATATTTATTATATATATGTGCAAGTTTCAATATGTGGAACACATCAGAAAATTTCCTCAACACCAAGATAAATTTATACATAAATCTACCTCTCTTGCAAAAGCTTTGCAAATTTTTGCCTGGATAGCTCCATGAGATATGTGACTTCATCAGCCGAACGTTTGAAGTTCTCAATGCTAAAGGCATAAACCGTTACCTCAGTTATGCCTAAATCCAGGCACCACTCCAGAGTCTGCAGTGAAACATGTTTATGTGGAAATGGAACATGGAGATTTAGTATAACTTGAAAAAAATAACTGCTAAGAAACATGAATAAGATATTGATTTTTTCAAAAATAACATACTCTTATAGAAAAATATCTCATACATCATGCTGTAAAGTCAGAATTCGATAATTATTTTATTTTCCTATTTTAAAATATTGCCGAAGGAAGTCGGGGAATGACTTTTTTTAGTATGGTGAAAAAAAGGAAGGGATACATACTATGGAGACAATTTAATTCTTCAACCTAATATTTATGTTTCTCGAATTTTGTTTAACAATTAAGTTTTTTAGAAAAAACTGTATATATTTGTTTCTAACATAACCTACTTAAAATTCTCATTTTTAATTTTTTTTTTAATTATTTCTAAAAAGAAAATTTTTTGTTTGTTGAGAACATATGTCTCTACATGTATGCCAAATATATTTCTTATACAAAGAAATTGTTTGAGATAAAGTTTTTTTTGACAATTTGCCCCCCAAAAAAAGCCCCAAAATTATGATAAAAAAATAATACATTTACTACAAATTTACTCTACAAATTTGTATAAATGATATTCCATTACATGCAGTCAAGTTTAAAATTTCAGAACAATTTCATTCATTTTTTTTAAAACTAACTCAAATATCTATTGGACAAAGTTTTAACAATGTAAAAGCACAACAAAAATTTATGCTTAATTAAAGAGATACAGCTATCAAAATTAAATGGTATATCATTATGAACAAAACAACCACCAAATAATACAATGTTCTTTTTTTATAAAAAAAAAAAAATGCCAGCCTTTAAAAAGATATTATGTTAACATAAGCTTAAAGTTGACATTGAAAGAATCAGATTAACTTACCTCAGCTAATTTATCAAATCCTTTTAGATGACCTTCACATTTTGCTATGCTTTTCTTAACTGCAAAACGTCTATTGCCATCCATTATAATTGCTACATGTTTTGGTACAGGTCCAGAAGTTAAAATAGCTTCACATGCTTGCTGAAGCCATGTCCTGTGCCTTCTTTGTGGAAACCAAGACATTAGTGCTATGGAAACAAAAAAATTCAAATCAATGAAATTCTAGAAAAAGATTACAGACCAAGTAACTCAGTTACAATCACCAAGTAACTCAGTTACAATCACCAAGTAACTCAGTTACAATCACCAAGTAACTCAGTTACAATCACATTTTTGAGCTCATCTATAATAATTATGTTATAAATAAAAAGTGCATTTGATTTTTTTCTGTGTACATGTATTTATCAATCAATCTTATGCTTCTTATTTTACAAATGGCAGCTTCTTTTTAGATCTGCTATTATTATGGAGTAGAAGTACCCAGGCAGGACATAAATGAGAGCTGCTTTCTAGTTTTTTTTTAGTAAAAAAATCCTGTAAAAAGCAGCATGCACCATAGTCAGTTTAATAGGGTCTAATAGTGAGATAATAATACAATACTGATTTATGGGAGCCGACCTAAACCCAACCATGAGCTCCAAATGGTTTAAAGAGCTGCATTAGATCGCCATTGGTATATAGATATACGTAGATCAAAAGCGCTGCAAATGTGAATTAAACCCCTTAAAATACACTAAGAATAAGTGACTCTGCAGCTGAGTGGATTATATTTGCATCGTTCATACACATCTTAAGATGTGGTTTAAATCCAATATTTGTTTGTTTTTTTAATTTTTAAGTTGTTCTTAAATTCTTTTTTTTTTAATACTAATTACTTATCTCTTAATTAGTTCATTTTTTTAAGTGGTTGTCATAGGCTTGCCCCTGGAGCTCCATCATGCTGTTACAATAGCTTTGGTAGAAGGATCTGCCTATCATTTGGATGTGCCCAAGTTTTCTGAAAATGTGTGGGTTTGTCTCCTGGGTGGAATAGTCACCCTTGCCTTAAATACTCCTGACAAAGTTGACTTCTTTTTACACATGGTAAACTGAAAAAATCTATCATTATTTACTGGTTCACCTATAATTCCCATGGTGCCACCTTAGCGATTGAACTATCAGCTATGGTGAAGTTGAAAGAAGGGCACAGCAAAACAGCCACATTAGTGATTTATATGATCTAAGAGATTAACATATATAGCACTAACCACTGAGTCAAGATAACATGTACAAACTACAAATTACGTAGATTAAATTTTGTAATTTATGAATTTTATGATGCATATTATTAAACATATATTACTAACAAAGTCTTAGATATTAAATTAACATTTTTATTTGATTACGAATTTGAATTCATACATTTTAAGATTCATTTTAAAATCAATAAAGTTAAAATTTACTCATGTCATTTTATTCAAGAAAAAGTCATTTGATAAAAAAAAATGTGCTCCTTAAATACCATGTAGGTGGTCTCTATGATTTGTGTGCTCTCGATAAATTGGAAAGAAACTAGGTTGCCAAAGTCATTGAAAATGAATCAAGATAATGTAAAATGAAAATTATAGTGCTTATAAAACTTTGATCATGAAAATTAAAAAAAAAAAAAAATTAGCAGCATGCCTTTCCACTGTAAATTACAGGCTCATAACTGAGTGGTATGCTTAGTTTGTTTTCTGTTCAAAGATCTATGATGTGGATTTCTAAACTACACAATGAAACTATTCATTTTTATAAATTAAATTGAACTTTAATTGAAGATATATTTTTTTACCCAAGAATAATTAATTTTTTCCTACCTCTTGATTAAGTACAGTAGGCCTACTTTATATTTCTTGTATACGATACTGTTGGAATCAACTGAATAGGTCCAATAATGCCTATGAGCTTGGGGCAAGGCCAAACCTGAGTCAAAATATACATTATTAACAGTTAACAATAACATAATGACATATTGACAAACTTTCATAATTTTTTTTTTTCAAATGCAAGCATATGCTTACCTTACAACTCATTGCCATTGGCAAAATATATAGAATATAGTTAAGTTACTCTTTTCTTAACAAGATATGAGTTCAGACAGCACTTCACTGTCTTCATTTAATTAAATCTTTGACATAATACATGTTAATGTATTATAAATCATTAAATCCAATAGTGACAAATTATTAATGTTTAAACTTAAAAGTGATTCTGATAATTATAATAAAAATGTGATTATATTATCGCAGTGGCTACGGTTCGGTCCGACCGAACCCGTATTTTTTTTACTTCGGGTACCAGCCATAGATATTGCTCCACACCCTAACCCTATCCATAACCCTAGTCCTGAAAAAAAAAATGTATATATGCCATGTTCCTTATACCCTAATATAATGGTTTTGGCTGGAGCCACTGGTTATATTATTGTCAATATTGACAACGAAGTGGCTACGCTTACGTCAAGCGCCATTCTATTATTTCTCATTTTTTTCGGGTACCGGCAATTATATTAGGGTTAGCATTAGGGTTAGGGACAGTATTAGGGTGTGGAGAAATATCTATTGACGTAATCCGAAAAAAAAAATACGAATTACGTCAAGCGCCATTCTATTATTTCTCATTTTTTTCGGGTACCGGCAATTATATTAGGGTTAGCATTAGGTTTAGGGTTAGGATAGGGTTAGGGATAAGGTTAGGGTTAGGGACAGTGTTAGGGTGTGGAGAAATATCTATTGACGTAATCCGAAAAAAAAATACGAATTACGTCTTGACGTAAGCGTAGCCTGTCCCTATTGACAATCACAATCAGGAAAATAATGGCAATAACTAAAGCCGCTTTAACCGGCGCTTACAATACCAAGTATTATTCTAGCAGCTTAAACTAACTTTAAGTAGTAAAAATGTAAATAATTATAATTAATAAACAAGTGGAATTAGTGTTCTTAGTAACTAAATCAAACAAAACATGACGTGTCACTAGCAGCAGAAAGTCTGGGAAAGTATAACCTAAATATTTTAGAAAACTGACAAAATAATTGTTGAAGAATTATATATCAATGATTTCTACCTCATATAGACACCACGTTACATTGGTATTCCGAAATATAATGACTTATAGATACAGATAAAAAACATATAATTACTAAAGTCCTGATTTGTTTACTAGACCGAAGGTGATGACACACCAACTCTACTTTCTTTTTCGATAGCACAGTATGGTTGCCAGATATTCGAGACTTTTACCACAGGACGACAGAAAAAAGAAAGTAATCAGTAATACACAAAAGAAAAAATATAACAACATATGTTATATCCTTATTATAAAATCATCATTTTTCCCCCGAAAGTATAATTTTATATGATTGATGATAGATGGGTATGAATCTTTCATGACTCGAGTTTGGGATGGGGAGGGAAGCTATGGCATGATGGGCCTATAAATGACCGTCGCAAGTAAATATAAAGCCTTTGACAATATCTGATATAATAGGCCCCTACACAGTTTAAGGAATATATTAGTATTACACTTAAGCGCACTTTAGGGAAAACGACGTGGCTTCGCAAGCCTGGGAGCCTAACAAGTTACAGGTGTTCAAGTTGTCCCTTGCAGCTTGCTCCCGCGATGGGCCTGCTAAGTATGGGACTATTTACAATTGCTTATAAACATGTTTGAACTATGTTAAATAAAGCGCTGAATTTCTTAATTAAAAATTGACAGTTTACATTAAAAAATGTAAGAAATACATTTATTTCTCCCGACATTTATTCGCTTAGATTTATGGCTATTTTATTAGATCAGTGAGTAGACCCTTTCGGCTTTCAATAAATGACAAATTTAACGTAAGTTCCCGTATTCATTCAAATTACATTTTTAAAGTCGAATCAATATCATACAATATTATTTGGTCGTAATAATTACAATTTTATGTAAAGAATAAGCCATATTTTATTTAGATATTTTTTTTTCAAAAAGCAACTATTTATTTTAGCAGCTAACAATTTGGCAACTGCATTATTTCCCCAAGTGTAACTTAGTCAATCCTTTACTACACAGCATGTGTAGCATCTAGTAAAATAGTCCCTTTAAAAATTGTCTGCAAAAATACAATTGACAATAAAACTACCACCATTAGTGTTTTGTTTAATACAATTCTACATTATAATTTCATACAATCTGCAAAAAGCGTACATTTATATTGTTTTAAGAACTTAATGTTGTGAAATCACTACGCCGTCTTCGGATTATTAAGTTCAGTTGTAGTCGTAGAATGGAAAAACATTGAAAATGGCGTCAAACTTTGTTATGAGAGATGGTGTGAGCATTGTGTATCATTAACGGTTTTTTAGTGCTGTATATAACAAATTTGAAATAGGAATGGATTCTAATATGGATTCTTCATCTGTGCTTGAGCCAGGTAAGATTCATTTTAACTTTCTCTTCGTTATTGGAGCTAATTCGAAGCCTACCGAAGTTGACACCATTTTGTGTTCTGTTTCAGAGTTGTACTTTCTAATCGCAAGATTTTTAAATAACGGACCATGTAAACGAGCAGCTGAGGTATGTAATTTACTTAATGAAATTATCACTATTGTTAATATTTTCATCTTCTAATTTCCACCCCATTTATTTTTAGGCTCTGTTGAAAGAGTTGCAAGAGTTCAGGGTAAGTTGTCCAATCTTTGTTACACTTGTTTTGAGTTAAGCGTTTTGTTTTGGTTTATACTTTGTTTTAACAAATAATATATTACGTTAATTTGTTTTTATAAAGAATCTTTAATATTGAAGTCATAGTGTCATTTAATTTTTGAAAGGTTTCAGTGTTTTATTTTAATTTTTTTTTTCAGCTTTTACCCCAGAGAGTTGATTGGGAAGGCAATACACATTTCAGAAGCTATGAAAACTTGGTGGGTTGTGAAAATAGTTTACACTGATTTAAAATGGGGCTAACTTTGAAATAATTTATAATTTCTTACAATTATGGACAAACTATGGTTGTTTTTTTTATTTTGTCAAGTGAAAAAAGCTCTTTAAATCTGTAGTCATGAAATCAAGTATTGATGCTTCTGAAAAAAGTTTCATTGAAAAAGGCAGTTTTATAAAACTGTAGTATTTAATACAAAACAGTGTGTTATAATGTTGTGATGTCATATGCTCAAACTAAAGACTGCCAGTAAAATAACAGGATAGCAAATATTGTGTGTGTCTTTGTTAGGGGCATTCTGATTGGCTGTGTGGAAATATAGGTTAAAGGCATTCTATTTATAAACTAAGGTCACTTATGGGGAGATAATGTAATGGGTTGAAGTTACAAAAAGTATATTGGTTTTAGAAAACAATTATACATTTTAAAGTTTGTATTTATTTATAATAATTGTTTACAACTTTTATTTACCAAAAAAAAAGGGTATAAATATTTTTTTTAACTAAAAAAATTTTTTTTTTTTAAATGTCTTTATTTATTCATGCCATTTTTTTTTTTTGGTAATTTAAGTAAGCTAAATCAAAATAAAGAAAAAAATCATTGCTAAAAATTCTTGTGTTGTGCTTGCTCACTTAGGTGTATATGAACAGACATATAAAAAGTGATCACCTACTTCGTATTGTTGAAAGAGTTGGAACTCTTCTTGATAAAGAAGTTAAGCCTAGTGTACCCGGGGTAAAGTCTCTGCTTGGAGCAGGCAGTCTCTCTTTGCTTAGAACAGCAGAAGGTTAGATTTTAGACAATAGATATATTTTGTACCTATTAAATTGCATACCATCATTTGTTAATTTTGAGTAGTTTAAACATATAAGAACTCTCAATGTATCGTCAGCTGAGAATTATGGGGCTCTATGTCCACAAAAGTCATTTTGAGTAAAATGAAATTTAAAGTTCATGTTAATGTACTTTGAACATATTGAACGGAAAACAACTGTTATGTTGTAAACTCAATTTTGACACTATATATACCAAAAATAAAGGAGATGGAGCCCACAACGACAAAGTATAACAGTGTAGCTTCAGATGAAAACTTTTCATTTTTGGACATAGAGCTTCATAATTCTCAGCTGACGGTATGTAGATGTTTCAGATAATTAAATTAAAAAAAAACGAAATTAACATGGTTGAATTTTCTTGTACACTAGATATTAGGCAAACAAAATGGAGCCCAACGCATCATATAGTTCGCCAACATGGAGTTCCTCTTTATCCGCCTTCCAATCTTGTGAGCCCTGCAGTTCGTAAGTCTTTTATATTTCTTAATTATTTTTGGAGTACTACTTATCATACTTAATGTTTCTAAATTGCGTAAAATTAATGAAGAGTTTTTTTATTGTGTTGTAACCGAGATTTTTTTTTAAAGAATATATTGAATGTGCTTTATTTGATGTAGTTTTAATTATGACAGAGCTTTTTTTTTTGTCTTTGACATGTTTTAATCTTATGATGTACTCTTCTTTTTTGATGTTTCAATATTTTTTTTTCGGTTTTATTTTTTCAGCTCATGTTTTGAAAGCTTACGAGATGTCTGGTGTTGTTCGCCAGCATAGTGTCATACCAACATGTATCTATAATAAAATTGGGATGCATGGTCGAAAGCTAGGCCACCTCTCTGCTGTTTATTGTGTGCTATTTGACAGAACAGGAAATTACATATTTACTGTGAGTTAATGAATCATTATTTCATTTAGTACATTTTTTTTAAGTCTCTGAAAATTTTATAGATGCATCTTTGGTTTTTAAATTGATTGCGTCTGTGTACAAGTTGAAATAATTATTACATAACATTCATGAACATGATTTGTATTATGTTGTTTTGCTGACTTTATAACATTTTGTTTACTGTGATATATTTTGAGGAGTTTGCTAAAAATTACACTGTAGAGATTGAAAAATTTTTTTTTAATCAAATTTATTGTAGGAAAAAGAGTTGCAGTTTCAATTTAAACAAATAATTTTTGCTAAATAATATATATACTTACATTTTTTATTCAGCTTAATTATAGCATATAATATTCAAAATGTTTGAATATAAAAACTATTGATTATTAAATATTGTGTTAATTAGTACAGTTGAAATTATAGAAAGATATTGTATTGAAAAAATAAAAGATATTGTTTTGAATATTAAGGGCGCAGATGATGCTCTTGTTAAAATCTGGAGTGTATTCGACATGCGTCTTCTTGCAACACTCCGTGGTCATTCTGCAGAAATAACAGACATGGCTGTATCTTTTGAAAACACATTCCTTGCCAGTGGAAGTTGTGATAAGATTGTTAGAATTTGGTGTTTACGAACAAAAGCTACTGCAGCCGTCTTACAAGCCCATTCCAGCATGATTACATCTGTGCAGGTCAGCAAATATTTATTTTTATAATTTTCTTCAGTTCTCTCTGCTATTTCTTCAAATTCAATAACAGATTAAGATTAAAAAAACAACTAGTTGAATGACTATTTATACAGTATTATATATGTTCTATATATGTATTCAATGGATTAACATCTAAATTAGGCACATATACAGCCACTAGTTTTAAGAAAAATGATTTTACAGGTGGAAAAAATAGTTTTATTATTAAGATTGTAATTTATAAAAATATTTTTTTGTATCAGAACAACACCTGGTAACTTGTGGTCTGTGAATTACTTGTGGGATACGAGACAATTTATCTGGTCCACTGACATTATTCATTTGCAAATATTTAATCCTACTTTTTATTAAGTAATAATCTAACAAATTCTTGAATATGTTAAAAGGATTCATGAAAATGTACTATAGCAATCAATGGCTTCACTTATCTTCATAGTATGTAGAAATGGACCTGGTGATTACTCCATACTGTGTAATTGTCCCATTTATTAAGGCTAAATGCTTTGTGCTATTTTTCTTTTTTATATCTTAAATGATTTCAATTTCTAATCATAAAAATTTCATTTTATAAGCTGTCAACAGTCATTGTCTTCTTTGTTATTGTTTTCCTAGCTGCATACTGCAAATCGTATGCAACACCTTCCCTTATTATAATACAGATTGACTTTTAAGATGTTATGTTCTCTTCATTTCATTACCTGGGCTACATAAATTTAAATTTTTTAAAATCAATAATACTAGCAGTGGGCATTTTTTTTTACCTCATGCTATTGGTATCATGATTTTTCTGAAAACTTTGACATGACTTGTTATTACGTATATATAAATGGCATTTGACTTTTATAAATTTATCTATACATGTATATCCATATATCTACTATTTTGCAGTTTTGCCCGAAAGTTCAGGGAGAAAATAGGTATTTGGTATCAACAGGAAATGATGGATGTGTTTGCTTTTGGCATTACAATGTCAACACTAATGTATTTAGGTAAATATGTGTAAAAAGAAATCACTTCAGTAACTTAACATAATATGAGATTGCCATTATTTTTCCTTTTAAACATTGGTTACATGGTTTTATTTTTCAAAAAGCCTGAAGCCCACAAAGTTTATAGAGAAATCTAGAGCTGGGGCACAAATGTTGTGTTCATCATTCTCTCCTGGTGGAGCTTTTTTGGCTACAGGAAACTCTGACCACGTTGTTCGAGTTTATTTTCTACATGCGATAGGAATTGAGAAAATTTGTGAACTGGAAGCTCATTCTGTTAGTATTATATAAAGGATTTAAAATGTAACTGTTAAATAATTATTCATTCGCTTTAACAGTGTCCTTTTGAGACATGCTATTCTCAATTAGTTTTCATTGATGTTGGCATTTATGTATCTTATAATAAACCAGGACAAAGTGGACAGTATCTGCTACAGCAACAGCCTGAATCGTTTTGTGAGTGGCAGTAATGATGGAACTGCCAGGATATGGCGCTTTGAAAAACAGGAATGGCGAGCTACTGTTCTAAATATGAATGCAAAATTGAACAAGTGGGTAGATTTTTATTTACCATCTGTGCTTCCTTTTAATTAATGTTTTAATTTGTAAATATATAAGTATTGAAAGTCTAAAAAAAAAAGTACCAAAAATTGCTACTTCCAGCACAGCTCATTGTCCAGAAAGTGTGCGGACAGATATCAACAAAGACCAGTTAAGAGTAACTATGGTCAACTGGAGTATGGATGATCTAATGGTGTTGACTGCAGTGTCAGACCTTTCAATCAAGATATGGAATTCTTACACAGGATCTTTACTGAAAGTTTTAGAAGTATGTGGCAGTAAAGAAGTATCTGTATAGTGTGTCTCTTTACCTGGTTCTGAATTAGCAGTTTCTTTATTTTATAAATAATTTATGTGGATACTCAAAAGTTTGCTTTTTTTTCATAATTTTATCTTATGCTTAGGTGTCATATATTGCTAAAAAAAAAAAGATTAAAAAATTTTTTTTCTTTCTAGGGCCATGAAGATGAAGTATTTGTTTTAGAACCTTGTCCCACTGATGCTCGTATTTTACTAAGTGCTGGTCATGATGGGAAAATGATTATATGGGATATTTATACTGGGACTAAAATAAAAAAGTTTTATAACTTGGTAAGTACAATGTTTATATAATATATGTAGAAATTTATTTATGATTCAAATGGTGAGCCTTTTACAAATGAATCTTACAATTTCTGGCAGATTGAAGGCCAGGGACATGGTGCAGTATTCGACTGCAAATTTTCTCCGGATGGTTTTTCCTTAGCAGCAACTGACTCTCATGGACATTTGCTGCTGTTAGGATTTGGAACTAATGAAAAATGCAAAAAGGTAAACTTCTTTTCGGGCATAATTTTTTTCTAAGCAGTTAAAATTATTCCAGTGACATTCTGGCTCATAATTGCCCTTGATGAGCAGAAGTTTAAGAAGGTCAAATAGCTCAGCAGCTATTATTCTGTACTTCACCATGGCACTTCACTGTAATTTAATGTACATTTACAATTTCACATATAAATCGTGTTATAACTTTTTTATTGATTAATCTAAAGTATTAATAAACTTCATTTATTAATTTATGTATTTTTTTTTTCCCAACCCAAACACCCATTAAAAATGCTTTTCACAATACTTTAGGCCAGCACATAACAGACCTGCTTGGTTGATTATTCCTTTTTTTTTAAATATCTTTAAATCATGCAAAATGTTTGTGATCAAATTGAATGATTTTGATCTATTTGCAGATTCCACAGCAGCTCTTCTTCCATACAGATTATCGGCCGCTTGTCAGGGATGCCAACAATTTTGTTCTTGATGAGCAAACTCAACAGCCACCACATATAATGCCACCTCCATTCTTGGTAGACATAGATGGCAATCCTTATCCTGCTGCTGTGCAACGCTTGGTCCCAGGCAGAGAGCACTGCAACGAATCCAGCCTGGTGCCCCAGATAATAGTAAATGCACATGGTAAGAATTAAAGGCTTTTGTTATTTAAAGTTGCTAAGCAATGGTTTTAAATAGATATTGAAGAGTAAGTGAATCTGATACACATAACTGTGTATTGAAGTGTACTTAACACATGCAATGTGTGGTATAACAAACTTTAGTGTAACATTTCATAACTTTTTGGGATCCTTTGGGTAAAGAAATCCACCGAAATTAGCTTATACAAGTAATTTTAACAGAAAACGGTGTGCTGCCTTTTTTAGAAATAATGTTATGACATTGATTTTTTTTAAGGTGAATCAGAAGTTATTGGTGATATAGTAAATGATGCTAGGCCTGCAGCTCCTCAACCAGAAGAATCAGGCACAGAGGAAGAAGTAGAAGAAATCCGTCCACAGCCTGCACGCAGAGGGAGACGAAGCAGGCAGGCTAGACCAAGCATCGATGCTATGATTCAAGAGCTGCAGAGACAGCAAGATGAGAGGTTTCGGCACGAACCAGATAACAGTAGAAATGAAAATGTGATGTCTCCTCCACCCATAGCCTCCCCACCCACACCGAGGTCTCACATGCAGAGTATGTACACTATTTTAAATCTTAAGTTCAAAATTAACCATAGGAAATGTTTTATTATCTTGTGTTCATTTTTGGTCAATTATATAGTTTTTTTTTAGTTATTATATATATATATATATATATATATATATTTATAGAATCATTAACATGTGAAAATTTAATAACTTGATACTACAACAGGGGTGGGCAAACTACGGCCCGCGGCCGCAAGCGGCCTGTCTGAGTATATTGTGCGGCCTGTATGCAAGTATATGTTCGTGTTCTAAAATGTAATGTGCATGTGTAATACAGTGTGAATGTGAAATAAAATGACAAAAACATGGTTATTAGCTTTAATTCATATTTTCATAAGTTGTAAATTGTAATTGAAGTAGACAAAATATATATGGGGCCTGCCAGTAGCAATCAAGTTTTAAATGTGACCCTCCGTATAAAAAGTTTACCCACCCCTGTACTAGAAGATTCTTTATTAGCTTAAAAAGATTCTGAAACATTGAAAAATAATTTAATGTAATTATTTTTTTTCTTCATATTTTTGGATTTTTGGCATCTTATGTTTCAATAAAATGTTTGAAACAAAAATCTAATACAAGTCTATGTTCTGTTAATAGTTTTCTTCTTTTTTTTCACAGATCGAATAGGTATGAGGCGAAGTGGTGAAATAGAAGGTGTGAGGCAGTCTCTTGGCCACGTTGCTGTCCGTTCGACCAAGAAAGAGAGAGATGCCGCTAAACGTCATGTAACTGTCAGGGCTCTAGATCCTGAAACTCAAAGGTAATGTTTGCTATAATTCTATTTGTTTCATTCCATTGCATGCTTTACACCTCCTGACCAGCTTTAAAAATAATAACAAGAAATTAAAAAATCAAGGCCAGCAATTTTATTAATGCTGAAGAGGTATATTTAATTATTTTTAGTGGCTTTTTTGCAACATTCTTCAAAGAAAGCTTAGTTTTATTAGCTGTTAAATTAGATATCTTCTGAAGATTTTATGAAAAGTTTTCATCTCTAACGGGAAAATAAGGGAGATAATTTACAATTTTTTTTTTCCCCTGTTCATTTTTGTATCAGAAAAAGATTGCCAAAGATTTTTAAAAATGCTGGTGAAAACAAGATATTTTAATTACAAACTTTTCGTTGTCATTTATTTTAGAAACAAGTAGTAGGTGCTTAGCATTTTGTCTTTGATTCATTTTTTTTTATAATAATATTGATTATTTAAAGTTGGCTCTTTCAGAGCTTCAGAAGACAGACGATCTGCATTTACAGAAGAAGAAATCAGGAAGTTTGTGAACGAAAGAAAGAAAAAACTATTATCTCCTCATGAGGTTTGTTCGAATGAACAGATAATTTGTTCCTTTTTAAATTTATCATCTCCATATGGCTTTATTTTAATAACAGATGTTTCCCCTTTTTATCCATTAAGAAGCCTTTAAAGTTTTTAAAATGTTCATGTTTAATCTTTTTTAAAGAATACCAGTGCTAGTGTTCTTAACAATAAAAAACGTGGCCAGAAGCAGAAAAATAAGGCTGAAGATAAGCCAGGTGATGCACCTGAGAATGTGGAAACAGCAAGAAATAGACTAACTACACGAGCTTTATATGACACTGAAGAAGAAGAGGTATCTTATATTTTACCATTTGATAATACAAAGAGTTACACAACTTCTATTCTTTGATTGTGATATGGTTTAAGTATATCAAAACTTTTAACCTTTCAGGATGAAGATGATGATGGAGATTCTGACATATGGGACAGGTAGTTTATCTTCTTATTTTTTACTATTGTCTCCCACTTGAAAAAAGCTATGAGATTTTATGAAATATAAAAAGCTATGAGATTTTATGAAATATTTCATACGTTTTTTTTAAAAAAAGGGGCTGTCAAAATATGTCAAATATGATAAATGAAATACAAACATGAAAAACAGTTGTTTTTTTTACTTTTGGTAATCTAATTTCGGAGGTCAATACTTAAAGGTAAAGTAAGTAAAGTTCCCTTAGCCCTATCGGCCATATGAAGTGTAGAATTCACCTGTTTCTATAACCTCGGCATATGAAGGGATTGTGTGGTTAGCACAACGCCCAGCCGCCTTTACTTCCCCAACTTACGTCAGGTACCCATTTAAAGCTGGGCGGACTTGTGGGACGACTTTGCACCGAATTTCACCTGGAAAAATTCTGGGCCTCACCGAGGCTCGAACCCATGACTCTCAGGTCGACAGTCGAGTATCTACACCACTCGGCCATCCGTCCCACAATACTTAAAGGTACAACTCTCTAAATATTAAGACTCAATGATTTCTTGCATTTCCTTCATACAAAGCATAGCTCCTACTCTTTTTTTCCTTTTCAATAATTGTTTATCACAGTGATAATAGCAGCAGTGACTACTCTGACTGGGTTGGAGACCAAGGCAGCAGTAACTTGGAACCACCGAAGCGAAGATCCCAGCGCAAACCCAAGAGGCGGCGGCTATCTTCTGATGAGGAAGAATTAGATGAAGTGGTCGATGTGGAAGAAGAAGAAATGAATACAGAAGACGATACAACATCGGAAGACAGCAGCGATGATGACAATGATCCCATTAATGAACCTTCCACATCCACCAAGCGAGAGTCACAGCGTCGAGCTGCTAGTCAGAAGGCTGTTCAGAAGCAAAGTAAAAAAATGCAAAAAAAGGTAATAAATTAGATTAAAGTGCTGATTATACATTTATTAAAAGTGTGTCAAAAATGCTTGAAATTCATAATTATCATATGTTAATAACTTAATTTGTGATAACTCTGTGTCCACAATGCCATCAATTATTTTTTCTTGAACTGAAACTATTTCAGCGTAAAAAGACTCGACACATACCGCCTGATCCTAATTTGAAACCAATTACTGAGCTGGATGAGAAGATGAAACCACCAGATTGGATCACCACGGTAATCCCTAGAAAAGCTCCTTTTGTGCCTCAGATGGGAGATGAAGTGATTTACTTCCGACAGGGTCATGAACAGTATCTGCATGCTGTGGTTAGGAAAGATGTTTACAAAATAGATATTGAAAAGAACCAACCATGGCACAAGATTCCAAATATCAGGGTAATTATTGAGTCTTTGATCATTATTTTAATTATTGTAAACATGTTGATTTGCTGTACTTTTTTTTACATGTTTGGGGTGGGGGTTATGCTGGATGTCAAGTGGTGTAGAGTGCTCTTCTGTTGACTGTCAGGATAACCTCAGGATTTTTTCAGGTAATGGTAAAAGTTCACTTGTATACACAGCTTTTAATAGGTACCTGACATATATTGGGGAAGTAAAGGCAGATAGGTGTTTAGCTATTTAACTATCCCTCAATATGCCATGGCTACTGAACTTCATCAGCCTCGATGTGTCCTTAGGTGCTGAAGGGAAATGTTCTTTTACTTATTTTTCACACAATAGTTTCTAAGTGCAAAAATGACTATAATGAAGCAAAAATTTAAAAAGTCATAAGTTGGAGTGTGCAGACTGATAATAATATTTCTAATCTATTTTTTTTGTTTGTTTTAGAAGATTATTGATAACTAAATAAAATTATTTGTTAACTCCAAAAGCCTTCCATGTAACAAACTTATAACTTTTTATCTCTAACTTCGAAATAATAATAGTTTCAATGAAAAATGTGTATTATAATATTATATTCTTTGTAATAATGCATACTTATTAAAAATTATTTTGGCTAAATTATACACTTGTTATGGCTGAGGTTGATATAAACTATTTGCATAGTAAAATTTTCTAGCGCTATGAGATTTTATCAAATATTTAATATTGTTTAAGTCTTCCTTTTAAACTGTGTCTTTAGTGTGGTTTTGTAACTAAAGAGCATTAATTTTTCTAAGCAGTCATTTTGGATTGTTTACATTGGTTAAAAAATCCCCCCCCCTCGGGCAGAGTTTTTGCCATACAGACGCAAAACCCGCCCAAGTCTAGGCATTTTCATAAGAGAGACATTGCCACAAAATAAAGGCAAAATTCAATTTACTTTGGTTTGTTGTTGCTTTTAGATATTGATAGACTTCTATGCTTATTTATCTTAAAGTGATACATTTTTAAAAACCCTATTATCAAATGTTTACTAAATGTAATTATTCCCTCCCATTTTATCAATGTAATTTTATATCAGTGATTACAATAATTGCATAAAGCGTAATGGTGAACATATAAATTTGAATTCTTTTTTTTTTACCTTTACATTCAGGCTCATGAACTGTTAAAAATTGTGGGTATAAAATGGCTCATCAAACCAACTAGACTTTGCTGTCTAAAACTGGCTTTCATGGATCCAAACTCATCAAAGTTGACCGGAAAGAGTTTCACTATCAAGTTAGTACTTTTACATGAATAGCATGACTCACTTATGTTGAGTTCATTGGCCTTTCACCTTCCAAGTTGTACATTGTATTTAAGGAGAAGAATGGGCATGGTCACAAAATACATGGATTGCAATGGAGAGAAAAAGAAAAGAAATTTTAAACTACTCTCTTTTTTTTTCCATTGTTTTCCAACTTATTAAAAAAATTCTTCGTGCTTGTTTCAATAACAGCTCACTTTGATTATAATTCTTTAGAAATATAGAATAAGGTTACAGTGGGTGCATGGGAGAAGTAGCCAGATTTTTTCACATTGTGACTATGCTCATCTTTCCCTTGTGCTCCTCATTATCTTTTATTTTTATGCTGCTGTTTATTTTGAGTCAGTTCTTTGCTAGCATTTCTTATAATTTGGAATAACACTTATGGAAAGTTTTTAATTTTTTTTATTTTAGATACCATGATATGCCAGATGTGATAGACTTTTTAGTGCTGAAACAACATTATGATATTTCGGTAGAGAGAGGCTGGCGGCCAGGTTAGATACTAGTGTTTGTGTGTACATATTGATGTTGTTGGGATACTAGTGTGTGTGTGTGTACATACATATTGCTGTTATTGTAATACTAGTGTGTGTTTGTACATATAGTTGTTAATGTGATAGTTTCTTCCTTCTCTTAATACTACAATCCTTATTAATCCCTCAGGATTGTGTTGTTTTTTTATTATTATTAAAAACATGACAAACTAATGAAGCTGCAGTGACCTTAATATGTTAGTATCTTTTTAGTTGAAACAGAAATATTTCAGAGCCTTTTTTTTTTTTTTTACATCTATTGCTTGTGTATTTTGTGCTGTTAGACCTCTGTGGGTTTGGCTGTATGTAACCTGCCAGTTAATAAACTTTTGTTTGCAACAAATTATTCCAGAACGTTGGGACCATGTACATTTTTCCACCCACATTTTACAGCATACATACTTACATCTGACACTCACTGTCAGCTGTGTGTAGAGAATAATTTTTTAAAGTATATTGTTGTTTTTCAAATAGAATGATATATTTTTTTGGCAGGTATGAGGTTCAGATCTATGATAGATGACCAGTGGTGGATGGGTGTCATCAAATCTCAAGAACCTTTATGTCCTGATTACCCAGATAGTTTGTACCAGTGTTTTAATGTACAGTGAGTCATTTTCTGTGCAATATTTTTAATGTTGAGACATTTTTTTTTTATTTCTAATCTGTAATTTTTATTATCATCTTATAAAAAATTCTACATTGCGTCTTACTTTATTTATAGAAACATTCTACATTTAGCTAAACTAAGCAGAACATAACATTGGATCCTGATTTTTTTTTTGTTTCTCTCAGATGGGACAATGGTGAACATGAGAAACTTAGTCCTTGGGATATGGAGCCCGTGGATCCCAAACGTAAGACTATTTAACCATCGCCTTAGTCCAGTCACTGTTTTATGTTTATGATTGGCGCACAGTATAAAAAGCTCATTTAACATCAGATGAGATTGTGTAATGTTTTTTTTTTTAAAAAAAAATTATGCTCTCTTGTTTTTAGGTAAGCCAGCTGTGGTTGGTGGGGGCGTCGGGGTCTCTCAGGATGAGTACAAGGCTTTGTTGTATGTGCCCAAGAAGACAGAGTGGACATCGTGCGGCCGGGAAGCAGAGTCCCAGAGGCTGATACATGGGCTGGAGGCACTGATGCAGCACTCGGTGGCGGAGCCATTCATAGCTCCGGTGGATCTACAGCAGTTTCCCACATATGCTTGCTTTGTACCTTATCCCATAGATCTGAGCACTATCCGGACTAGACTGGAAAATGGTTTCTACAGGTTAGTTTTGAAGAATCATTTTTTTTTAACCTCAAAGTAGTTCACAGATAAGCCCCTCACCCAGAGTTATGATTATGGGTATAGTGGTAGTAAAAATTTGATGCTACATGCAAAAAACTAAATTTTAAAAAGAAAAAGAATTGATGCTGTGTTTGGGTTCTGATGTAGGACTTTTTTTTAAATTTGGCTTTGGAAATGTATCAATTATCCTTCGTAGTTGGGTTTTACCTTTATAAGACATAAATGATACCAGCCAGTCTTTTATGCATAATGGAAAGTAAGAGTACTTCACCACTGGAATATACATATGTATAAGCTATGTTTTTTTTTTTTTTTTTATTCTTTTAAGAACTCAGTTATTAATTATTTCAGGATTATCATTTATTGAGTTTTGTTAATTATGTTTTTTGTTTAGGAGGGTGACAGCCTTACAATGGGATGTGAGACTCCTGGCAGCCAATGCGAGCATATTTAACAAAACTGGCAGCAACATTGTCAAGAATGCCAACGTTCTTTCAGAAACTTTGCTCAGATATATCAAGTGGGTGTAAAATATAAACGTTTGTAATTTTTGTCTAAAAATAAGTTTCATCCTTTTTAATTATTATATAGTTAGGCTTTTTTTTTTTTTAAACTTTGTACTTTTTTTTTTTCAATACCTTAAACTAACATGGGTGTTTAATCTATGCATGTATATATCTTTTTAAACTCCCCTAGAGACCATGCTTGTCAGGATCCATTGATTATTCTCAATGAAATGGCACACAGTGATATGAAGACTGGTTCCAGTGATGATGACAGTCAGCCAGGGTCTTCAGGAGTCAGTTCAAAGGTCACTATTTGTTATGATATACCTACCAACTGTCGCATATCAATCTGCTTAATTTTTTTTCATCCAATTCCCTAAAACATTCAGATACTCCCAGCTCTTTTCTCAGCTAGTAGTTACCAACCTTTAAGATGCCTGATCTTTAGGTCTATTTTTCATCTCATTTTTCTCTTGATTTGGGAGTTCTAGCCCAATTGTTGTCATTGTGGTTTGCCCAATTCCTCTTGGGCCTTTCTTCCACAATGGGCCGTTGTTTATTATATCAAAACTTTATTAACATTTTATATGATGTTGGCCATTGATTGCACCAACATTACAGCTTTGCGCTTATTGAATCCATTTTTTCAGGTCTCTTTGCACCATTACTAATTTTGAATTAAATATTATCAATTTAGTTATTGGAGATTCTGCTGCTGTTAGTCCAGCTGTTTGTTTCTGTGTTCAGTTCCCTGAAACACCTCTCTGAAATCATTGTTCATTTTTTTTCTCTTTACTTCCTAGGTATACTGTCACTGTTTACTCTTTTTTTTTGTCTCTCCATCTTCCATTTTTGACTGGCTAGCAAAGCCTTTATTTTGTTACCAAGTGATCACTCTAGAGAACAAAAACTAGCTTAAAAGATACTGACCAGGCTTTTGAAAAGCAGGGAAACTATAGAAATGTCCCAGCTTCATATTAAGAAATGTTAACAAAAATAAACTGCAGGTAACGCTGTTTCTTGTCAATCTCCCAGAGACTTTTGCTTTGTTTTTTTGTCTTAGATGTGCTTTACATTTTGAAATTAAAGAAATTTGTTGATTGATCTTTTTTAAAAACCCTTCCTTTAGTATTTAAATATTGCATGGTTTAGTATTTGGAAAGCTTTACAATATAAAGTTGTAAACATTTTGCTGATATTATTTTTTTTAGCGCCAAAGTAGTCCATTGCGGAGAAAGTCTGGAAGTAAACCAAACCCTGAGGCTTGGCTGGAACAGAGCGAGTCATTGCTGGCCATGCTGTTTGAGTGCGAGGACTCAGAACCTTTCCGACTTCCAGTCAATCCTGCCCTTTATCCGGTAATAACATACGCAGAGAAATGTTGCACCGTCATACCATTTTTTTTTTATCTCTCTATCTTTCACTCATTTATCTTTTTTGCTTGTGAGACTTTTTGAATTTATAAAAATAAATGTGTCTATATTTTCTTTTCTTAGGACTATGAGGATATAGTGACTAATCCCATGGACCTGACCACTGTACATACTAAACTAGCCACTGGCCATTATGGCAATCCAGTAGATATGTGTCGGGATATCCGCCTTATTTTTCAAAATTCCAAGGCTTACAATACCAATAAACGCTCAAGGGTAATAAATTTAAATCATCCTGATGTGGTATATTTTTAATTTATAAAAATCATTTAATCTATTTTTTTCCTCTAATTCTTTATTTGAATCACACAACCACAGATTTATTCAATGACCCTTCGTCTTTCTGCCTTGTTTGAGGCCCAAACGGTTGAAATCATTGACAGCTGGAAAGCAGCTTTGAAGGCATCTGGCCGTGTGAAGAAAAAATCCCAGTAAGCTTAATTTTTGTTTTTCATTTAATGTTATTCTTGAGGAAATGGTGGGGGGAAGTATTGTTCTAATGCAGTTTTGAAATCAATGCACCCCCCCCCCCCTCCCATTGCACAGCAGATAACTCTTTTTTTGTTCTTTGATGTTTCGTTTCAGCGGCTCAAAGAGGTCGGCTTCTCCTCAGCAGTCTACTTCTTGGGATACTCTGACAACAAGTATCCTAGATCCCAGTCAGCCGTCCACTTCAGGACATTCTCAGGGCAACAGGATAACCTCAAATGGGCCAGGTCTTTTAACTAATGGAATGTCTTCAGGTTTGTTAAACGTTTTTCATATTCCTCTCAAATCCAAACATTTTGGAAAGTTGATAGTCTTCATGGGTTCGACCTCCATTTAGAGGGAAAAAAAGTTATGTTGGTATTACGTGTTTATTTTTGGATTATTAAAAAGTGGGCTTAAATAAGAAAGAGTCTATTACTACCCAACCCTGCCGTGCACCATTTGTGAAACAGTTCAGCTTTTTAGCAGTAGAGAATTTCTCATTATTTAAATCCATCACTTTATGGTGTTTAATCTTCATTTAAAACCAAATAATTTGATAAATGATTTAACTTTTTTAAATGAAATATTTATGAATTTTTTAATAAAATAAAGATGTTCATATATATTTATAACTATAACTTGAAAGATATTTGAGTCGAGTCAGGTGGTATTTTTAGATCCACCATGCATTCAAAAATTATTTTGCCTTTGTTTCGCAGGCTCAACAAATGGAGGTAAGCGTTTGGCTGTAAATGGGTGTGGGGATGACTCAGATGCAACCATTGTTGACAATGATGACAAGAAGGAGGATGATTGTGATACTGAGCTCTGTGATGAGGATGGCGGTGTCAATGGCCATGCAGCTCATTCAGACAATGATAATGATAGTTACGATGATGATGATAAAGACTACAGACCAAACCGTCAGTATTTGAAAGCATCCTCTAAACCTGGATCCAAGGGTAAAGTCCCAGGATTTTTTATTTTTTTTTTACTTACAGAATTCATCAGTTTGGTTGCGAGATAAAGAATTATTAATGTTACAAGAAGGAAGCATTGTTTGACACTTTTTGTCTAATTTCATTTTAAACAGTTTAAACAAAATGTGTATAATTTAACACATATTACTTTCTCGCTTTGTAGGGAAAACATCCAAGCGAGGTAAAAGTAAATCAACAAGACCTCTGCCCACTCGTGTAGCTAGTGAACGGCTGAAAAAATCAAACATTTTTTACACGTCTGATGGAGACAGTGAGGCTGATTTACTTTCTGATAATGATGAAGACGAAGAGAGAGTCTCGTTTAGATCTGGACGTGGCAAAGGGAGCAGGCTACATGAGGACTCTGACACTGGTGCTTCCAGTGAAGAAAATGTGGCACCAACTCCCAGGAGAGGTAGGCCTCCCAAAGGAAGTCATAGAATAATGAAGAAAAAAGCGTCACAAAACTCTAAGTATTCATCGAAAAAATTCTCGCCAGAAATTGGGGAAACATTAACTCACAGAAAAGCTCGCAGCACGAGGTCAAAGCGAAGCATGATTCATTCCGATGATGAGGACGGGGAACAGCAGGACAGCGGTAAAGAACTTGCAACGCCTGTCCTATCTCGTTCTGCCCGATCAGCAAGGATGAACAAAAAGGATTACAATGAGGTGGATTCAGATGATCAGCTTGATGAAAGTGATAATGATGAAAACACAGACGATGATAAGGATTCATCTGATTCAGAAATGGATTCCACTGAAGAAGAGGAAGAAGTGGAGGATGACACAGAGGATGAACTTATTTGTGAGACTTTAAAAAATGGAACATCAAAGCCCACAAAAAGTAAAAAATCATCGAAGGTGCAGAAACGCAATAAAACTAACCACTTTGAATCTGACAGTGACTCACATGCACCATCGAAGCGCAGATGTGTAAGGCTGTCTTCCCCTGTTAAATCTCCTGCTAAAAAGTCATACAATTTGAAATCCAATTTGAAAAGCAAACATGGGAAGAATGGTAAAGCCATCGCAGGGAGACAGACCAGAAACAGGGGAAAGCAGAGAGTGACGTATAATGATAATTATTCTGATGATTCTGAAGAGGATAACAAAGACCAAGGTGTGAATAATTCCGATAGTGATTCTGATTCTTCACTAAGTCATTCCAGGAGTGTCAGCAGTCGCGGAAGAGTGAGGAAATTAACAGCCAGAGCTAAAGCAAGTTTAAAAGGACATTAAGCATTTTAATTGTGTATGTCTGTTCATCGATGTGTGAATGATCAGTTCATTTGATCCATTTTAACTTCAAAATTACATTTCTTGTCATCTTTAAAGATGAAATATATTTCAAACGAATCTATATAAACTTATTGTAATCTCAATTTGAACCAGGTGTACGCACGAATTTGAACTAAAAAGCCCACTTTCAAAGTAATAGATGTTACTTAACTTTTTTTTGTGTGCGTTAACTTGATTTCACAAATACAGATTTTTGACTCAGTTGATTATATGCTAGTCTGTTCTTGGCCGTTTTAAATTTTAATTAGCCGGTATGTACATCTCCAAAGCATGTTTGTTTCTAAGGATTTATTTTTTTTATTTATAATAAATGGAAATCTGCCCTGCCCAATAGTTTGATTTTTTTAACGTTTAGTTGCATTAAAGCCTATTTGAAAAACATGAACATTATTAGGGAGCGACCGATATGCCTTTTTACCGATAGTCCGATACCGATATTTTCCCCCAGCATTTTTACCGATACCGATATTTTCTTTTTAGGGGCTGTCCATTATTTATGTCAACAAATTTTTGGCGATTTTGTTGACGTAATTAATGGACAGCCCCTTAAGCAACAACAATGCCAAACACGTGTTATTCTCGTGCTATATGACGTATTTCAAGCCAAGTTCACATATTTTGTAACACCCCCCCCTCCCCCAGATACCGATATTTTTTTAAATCAATCAACAACAATGCCAAACACGTGTTTCTCTCATGCAACAGCTCATGACGTATGTCAACCCATGCTTACCCCTTCCCTGTCATATTTCGTGACACTTCGCCAACACATAAGTCTTGTTCCCCCACCCCCCCCACCCCCAACTTCCCATCCCAACAAAAAATACACACTAATTGTATCATTCAAGGTCATACATTATAATTAAGAAATGCCAATCCTATTGTTTCAAGGTCATATCTCCGAGGAAGACGTGACAATTTCTGTGTACGGGGTTTTTTTTTTTTCCTTTTTTTTAAATCTTGTCTGATCTGGTAATAGAATTGGGTTATTTACTGATTTTTTTTTCTGCAACTCTGTTGTGAAAAAAAAACAATGTATCGGCAGCCAAAAAAACGGCCGGTCCGACAGTTAACCCATAGTGCCAATATCGGTTCGACTATCGGTCGCTCCCTACAACAATCGGCCGATCCGATATTAACCGATAGTGCCAATATCGGTCCGATACCGATAGCGATCCGATTATCGGTCGCTCCCTAAACATTATATCACTCACACTCATAATATATTGTGTATCAGTTTGGAAAGTTTTTATCTCATTAGAAAGTGAACTTTAATAGTGACTGATAAGACTACCTATTGTGGGAAACTTTTTTTTCATTGTAGTTCATTAGATCATTTTCTCCTGTCAGTGCAAGGTTTCCTGCATTTTGTCTGCTGTATAAAGATATTTTTTTAAGTAAAAGTAGAAATTAAATGTAGTTTCATTTTGAATCTAGTCATTTTTGAATAGCAGCAAATTAAAAGGAAGTACATTTAGACAGTAAAAGTATTTCTCGTCGTGTTCCTCCGAAGGGTTTTTGGGTTGTTGTTGTTTTCCTTGAGTTAAAAAAGTATTTCTCTTCTATTTTAGTTTTTTTTTTTTAGGTTTCTTGCGGAGAATATACTTCTCTCTATTTTTTGTTCTTTTTCTGTTCACTTTTTAAAAATTTTATTTAGTTGGCTTAAAAATGTTTTGTGCCTTAGCCACTCAGGGAAGTGTATGTGACTTCATTTTAAGCATGTTTGCACTGCATCTTGACAACCGGCTTAGATACAAGTCTATGTATTATGCATGTAAATGTGTTAAGTTTCTCAACACAGATTTGCATATCGTAACCAAAATCTAGTAAACAACTTTTGAGTTTGGGTAAGGTGTGTGTATGTGTTGCACTGTATAGATTTTATATATATATATTTGTAAATTAAATTAATGCATTAGTTTAAATTAATTTATTTCTAATGCATTAGCTTCAATTAATTTATTTAAGTTTTTTTCTCTTTGGCAGTTTTGTGCATAATTTTTTGTTTCCATGCCATTTTTTTCTATCTGAAGCTCCACCTGAATTAGTCAATCAGTTTGTAATACATTCATTGTCAACATCTTATGACTTAACTATTTAAGTTCTCAATACAGTATTTTATGAGTTCTTTATAACAGTGTATGCATTATAATAACAGTTGTTGTCTCTTACTCTATCGAATTCCTCCACACAGGTTTATATGTAAGACAAAACTTAATCTGAGATTACATTTTTCATTAGGTTTTAGTTGGCAGTTTTTCAGTAGACTTTAGTTGGCAGTTTTTCAGTAGTCTTTATAATTAGCAGTGGTCATATGAGACAGTTATGAAATAAATATTAAGACCTTGGTTCTCGTTACTATTGATCTCATTTTCTTTGCATGGTGGGGATGAAGTGCTTTTTTTTTAATTTATTATTTTCTAATGGTGTAGTGTCATTTTTCTTTTTTTTAATGATGTAGCTTATTCTTTATTATTTGTTATAGAATTTTACAGGAAATAAAATTGCTGTGAATGTTTTTTCTAGGTATATTTAAATTGTAAATTAAAAAAAAAAATAAATAAAACTGTACTTAAATGTATTTTATTATTTTACATAAAATTTTACATTAAAACACGTTTAATTTTTTCATTAGCTTAGCGCACATTGTTAAAAAAAGTATATTTACATATGTCTTTGATAAGCTTTTACTGCTTGAATGTCATTGTATAGAGAATAATTCAGTAGCCTGTAATAAATGAGTTGAACTTTCTCTGTAAAAAATGTAGATAAGTTATCGTTGTAACCTAAAGCCTGTGTATACACAGACTTGAGATTGAAGATTGTATTACATTTTGGTCATGATTTTTTTTTTAAATCACTGTATGTGTATATATTATACAAATATGAGAAACTACCAATGGTTGTATTGAAATGGTTGTGCTTGGACTGATACATAACTTACTGGCAGTGTTAGGCAGATGAAGGACTGTGGCCGTTCTTATGAAAAAATTAAATGTGTGGTCGTCTTGTATATTTTGTTGAGATTTTCTTCTAAGAGTTGAGTTGTGAATGTGACAAAAGATTATAAACCTACGTTTCTGCTTTACCTGTGTAAGTTCGATAAAGGGTATACAGGTATCCTGTATACAAATAGATAAGGTTAGACAAATGCTGTACCGGTATTAATTGGCTGAATAATTCACAATGTTCATGTTTTAGCTGTTCAAGATTTAACTTCATTCTGTGGAGATTTCATTTGATCTCTTTTTTTTTTTTTTTAAACTTCTGAAAACTATTTTTTAAACAATGAATATCAAAATCCCAGCCAATGTAATAATTATCAATAAAATAATCTTTTGTTCTCTTAGCTAACAATTTTTTCACAAACTACTACATTTTTTGTTGACATTCAGGCATTGAATACATGTATTCCATTGAGTCTTATATTTGATTTCTTATCAAAATTTATTTTCTTCCTAACTGTAGTTGTTAAAAAGTGTATGAAACCCATACAAATAATAAATTGTGTACAAAGTTTCTGACCCTGTTTCCTTTGCTCATGTTTTCCACACTTAATTTTTTTTTTTTTCATGTACATTTTGTTTGTTTTTTTTAAAACCATTTTACCAGAGCTGAACTTTAACCTTCGTTCTGTATATAAACTTTAAACTTCGTTCTGTGTATAAACTTTAAACCTTCGTTCTGTACATAAAGTCATATGTTGTGCCATGTTTCAGGCAGCAAAGGTAATGAATAAAAACAATTATAAAAAATAACATGGTCATTTGTCTGTCGTTAATTTTTTTTGTATTGAATGTCAGGACCTTATCAATTCTTTGCCACGCTGACCTTTGTCCAGTAGGTGAGTTTAACCTTGAGCTTTGGTTACAAAATGCTTTATGGGGGGGGAGTTGACTGGAGTGCAGGATTAATTCCCCTTGGTGCTCTAAGCACAAACTAACTTTGCCGCTCTTCCACCTCCATGTCTGCCCTCGAAATATCAGGACTGCTTCGTTAAAACGCGAGAAATACGCAGGAGCGTCATTAACTCCTCCCGCCACTGCCCCAAGGATCCTTTATTTTATTTTTAAAAAGGAATACATTCTGTATTTTATAATTCTTAAAATCACGTCAACGCCTGACCTATTTTAAAACGCAAATTAATAAAGTAGTGCGCCAAAAAAAAAACAATGCTAGCGGTGGCCCGCCAGTTCACTAAATCTGCCCCCCTCCCCCCAATCCATACTGAAAAGACGACTTTACCTTTAAAGGGCGAGGGCCCTGGGAACTGTACCCAAAGGCAGTGGCGTAGCGTAATGGTGGGGGGGGGGCGGCAAAATGTATACATTAAATTGAAATACCTAAATAAGGGGGCGGCAAAATTGTCTTCCTCCCCGGGCGGCCGGTACCCACGCTACGCCGCTGCCCAAAGGGCGAGACGGCACTGCTGGTCACGCACAGCTTTTGCGCACCTGCTCAACAACACAAGCCCTAGCACAAGTTTGAGCCTTACTTGATTGCATCTCCCGAGTAAACAAACAACGGATGCGTTCTAGGAATAACAATAAGTAAAATGTTATTTGTATTTTAGTTAGGAGTTTAGCTTGTTATTTAGAGATCAGGAGCAGCAATGATGAGGAACGCTGTTTATTTCATTACGGTAGGTAAATTTACAACACACTTTTAATGATCAGTTTTACTCAAATGCATTTGACGACAGCGCAAACTATGTGGATGGCTAGGGACCGTAAAATAAGTGTTACGTGGGATAATGTATTAAGTGAACGGCCCCTATCAAGGCTGGCCTTAGGTCAATTAATTTGACCGATTGCTCCAAATTGTCCGTCACGCTCACGTCATCATCCGTCAACTAGGGCCTCGGAATTCGTAAGGCCGGCCTGGCCCCTAAGACTAGAGATTCACTTTTAGATCGCTGCGCAATAAGCTCCGACAACAGAGGCGTACCTAGGGTGGGGGAAGGGGGGTCCAAATTCGAAAGTCCCCCCGGGCCCCATCTTGAGGGGGCCCCCAAAATTTTTTTGTATATTAAATATTTTGTACATTATCTCATGTCATGATGTCGAATGTCAAAATGCAAGGGCCCCCAAAGAGGCCAAGACCCCCGGGCCCACAAACCCCTAGGTTCGGCACTGTCCGACAATGTAGAATATGGCAATTGCAAACACAAGGGGTAGAATATATTGGCTTCAACAAACTTATAACACTAGATCAAGGGCCCGGTACCCGGACCGGCGAGTATTATTTTTAGCCAAACAAGAGTTAACTCCCCTTGAGTGAGACTAAAAATTTTGGAATTCCCCAGTCTATTTTTAGCCGCGGAAGTTATACACACGCTCGCCCGTACGTACGCCAGGCTAGACGATTATGTATTAGATTAAGAGACACACAGGAACAGACGACGCGACAGTCTATTTTTTCTTCAGTTGTATTTTATACATATGTATATGAATTTTTTTATTCCAATTTACGAAATTGAAAATTCCTAAATATTTTGTACAAATCTCCTACTTTATTATTATTTCTTTTAATTGATTAGTTAAAAAAAAACCCAACGAAGTCGTCTGCCTTGCCTGGCAAGTTCCGACGAGCGACTGCTATATGGTTGACGTCGGCGCCTCCGGAAGCGACCCCAAGGTGACGAAAGTCCGCGCGGTGCCTCAAAAGATCTGCGCGCTGCTGGCGAGACTCCTGGGCGTGTCCATCGATGCCAGGACGTCGTGCTACCAATTCGCCGACCAGGGCGTGGGGCGCGCTTGCCCTGTTGGCGTGGGCCACCCTGTGATCTGCGGATGGAAAGATCCGGGGCCTGCGTACCTCGTGGGGCTGACCAAGGCGTCCCCATCTAACTGCACTGGAGATTTCCCGTTCTTCGCATCAAACGTGTACGCATTTCGTGGTTGGGTGGTGACGACGGCGGCGTACGACAAACTTCGCCGTCAAGTGTTCGTGTAGTTTTAAAAAAAATAAAATCACAAAGAACTTCATATTAATTCAAACGTCCGATGCTACGAAATTATTATTTATATACGAGCGCTAAAGAAAAAATGATTTATTGAACGATTTGACTACTTTTAATAATGCGTTTATTCCACGCGTTACAAAAAAAAAAATACAAAATTCACGAGGATGTAAACGTGGAAATATATTATTTCTGAAGACGCGGTTGTCCATTTTTGACTCCAACAGCGTTTTAAAATTATTAAGATTGGTGGTTTGAGGGGGGGTGTCCGAGGCGTGCCTATGGATAGGGGCGAACGAGGCAACCACCCATGGCCCCACACTGTTAAAGGGGCCCCTTTTAGTATTTGTCTCAAATCTAGCGCTAAGGCCTCTCTCCCACAGCATCGGCACTGTTAAAACGTTGCCGACTGTCTGCTTAAAGTCTGACTGAATGGTATCAACTGTCCATGACACGCCACTGAATGAACCACTAGTCTGCTTTGAAGCTGACTGAATGGCTACACCCTACCCCCACCCCTCCCGTGACACGAATTTTTACAACATGGAAGCTCCTTTACCAGTTGAAAAATGGATGCACTAGACCAGGGGTGGGCGAATTTGTATGACTCGCGGGCCACATTGGGTTCTTAAATTTTGACAGAGGCCGGACTAAGAGCAGAATGAGGGAGTGCTTTTATAAAATAACAAAAATGAAATGTATTTGTCGCTCGGGCTGCAGTTTCCCCGTCTGCTGTGGGTCTAAGAACGCTTCTGACTAATGGAAAGTGGCACAAAGTAAATATATATATATATATATATATATATATATACATATATATATATATATATATATATATATATATATATATATATATATATATATTCTTATAAGAGGCATTTGTTGTCTGTCTGTCTGTCTGTCTGTCTGTCTGTTCTCTTATAACTCAAGATCCAGATAACCAAATAATGTGAGATTTGTTACACATACACATAATTACATGGGGAAGGTTATAGGACAGGTTTCGTTTCATCTCAATGGGTAGTTTAATTGTAATTAATTTTTTTTTATTTTAGTATTTTACTATATTAAAGTAATCTTGACGGCGCCATAAATAAAATTCCTCTGTGACGTCATTTCCCGATGTTCGAAAAGAACTTGCGCGCTGGTGCTGTATTGTGCCTTTGTGATGCAAAGAATTATTGATGTTTTTTCATGCTCTCTGATTTGTACAGTTTGAGGAAGATAAAGGAATGAAGAAGGATTTTAGAAGAAGTGTGAAGCCATAATAATAAGAGAGAGAGAGAGAGGGGGGGGGAGGGAGAGAGAGATAAAGAAAGAGAAAGAGAGAGAGGGGGCAGGAGAGAGAGAGAGGAAGGAGGAGGGAGGGAGGGAGGGAGGGGGAGAGAGGAGGGAGGGGTGGAGAGGGGGGGGGAGAAAAGGAGGGGGAGATGGGAGAGGGAGCAGGGGGAGAGGGAGATGGGAGAGGGAGCAGGGGGAGAGGGAGAGAGAAAGGAAGGGAGGGAGAGAGGGGGTAGGGAGGGAGGAGAGAGAGGGGAGGGAGAGGGTGGGAGAGAGGGAGAGAGAGATAAAGAGTGAGGGGGGCAGGGAGGAAGAGAGGAAATGAGGGAGGGAGGAAGGGGAGAGAGAGGGGGAGGGAGAGAGATATGGAAAGGGGGAGGGAGGGAGAAAGGAGGAGAGAGGGGGTTAGGGAGGGAGAGAGGGGGAGGGAAGGAGAGAGGGAGAGGATGGAAGAAATGGGAGGAAGAGATAAAAGAGAAAGAGGGGGCAGGGAGGGAGAGAGAGGGAAGGAGGAGGGAGGGAGGATGGACGGTGGGAGAGAAGGAGGGGGAGAGGGGAGAGAGGGAGATGGGAGGGAGAGGGAGAGAGGGAATGGGAGAGAGGGGGGAGGGAGAGAGAGAGAGAGGAAGCGAGAGAGGGGGTAGGGAGAAAACAGAAGGTAAACAGAAAACCTTATTTTAAACCCGGGCAAAGCCGGGTACTTGCAACTAGTATATATATATGTGTGTGTGTGTGTGATGATAGGTAGATAGATATAGATAGATATATAGATAGATAGATAAATAGATAGATAGATAGATAGATAGATAGATAGATAGATAGATAGATAGATAGATAGATAGATAGATAGATAGATAGATAGATAGATAGATAGATAGATAGATAGATAGATAGATAGATAGATGAAACCAGTCAAGAGGTATTTTATCGGAACATTTCATAATCGCATGACCAGTAATTGCCAAGTGAAACCACTTTTTTTTTCTGCTTCAATTGCCATGGAACAATGCACACCTTCCTAATGCACTTTTAACATGTTCGTCGTCTCGCGTTGAATTGTTGCCCCGGAACAACCTTGTACCCAGCCCCGAGTGTCACGCAAGATAACATGTGACGTAACAGCCTCCTCCACCGCCCTCTTCCCACTGCTAGACACGCTGTTAACACTCGTCTGGTGAATGAATCAACTGCTGCAGACGACAGCGCAACGAGGTGATAGTAACTGTCTGCTGTTATCACCACACTGGTGACATTGAAATAAGCAGACACAAGTGGTGCAGTGGCGAGTCAGGGGCCAGTTGAAAAATTTGACAGAAGAGCCGGAACAAGGGTGGACGGGTGGAATGTTTGTATGAGATAATTTAAAGTAATATACATTAAATTCAAACTTATTTGAGCGGGGAGCGGGCAGTTGAAACTGCGACTTGACCCGCGGGGCCATGGTTTTCCCAAATTTTAATCAACAGAAAGATTTGTGTCTCAATTTTTTTTTTTCAAGGCGTTGTATATTTCTACTGTTGTTGATCAAAATGGCTTCCTATATGGAAAACGGTACAATGGGGACGGGTGTTCGTACGGTTTAGAGTACCCGACTGTCAACTGAAGGGTCCTGGATTCGAATTTTATTGAGAACCTTGTGATTTTTTTCGGTTCTGGTAAAAGTTAGGTAAAACCAGTGCCGGGGATGAAAAAAAATTCTGCAGAGCCGGGGATAAAAGTCTATGATTTTATCCCCGGCTGGGATATATAAGCTAAAGCAGAGCCGGGGATGACAGGTCTAGGTGCCGGGGATATCCCCCGGCAGTAAATCGAGCCCTGGGTAAAAGTCCACCCATTTTTAAATGGGTGCCAGACGTAAGGTCGGGGAAGTAAAGGGGACTGGACGTTGTGCTAAACACACAATGTGAAACAGGCGAATTCTACACTTTATCTGCCCTAATAAGGGTACTTTACTTTTCGACCGTTCTTACCTCCCTTTAAGGGTACTCCCATGGGTATGTATCAGAGGTGTGCGGATCTTGAAATTTAGCGTCCGCGTCCGTCCGCGGATTTCTATCAATGATCCGCGTCCGCAGAATCTTACAACATTGGTCCGCAGTCAGTCCACGCGTCCGCATTGCTGAAATTTAGCTGTTTAAATTACTTGAATTTTTTTATGGTAACGCTAAAGAAGATCCGCGTCAGTCCGCGAGTCCGCAACTTAACCATACGAAGCGTCCGCTGTCAGTCCGCGGATTCGGAAAAGTCTGCGGATCTGCGTCCGCAAGCGGACGCGTCCGCTGTCCGCTCATCTCTGGTATGTATGTATGCGTTGTATTTTAATAGAATATTCAGTGCAAGGATTGACCAATGCAGTGGTAGTGGAGACTTAAAAAAAAACCCCAGGACAATCTTTACGACAGTCTGGAACATCAGACAAACCAGTGCAGCGCTCACAAACAACAACCACTAAAAAAATTTTGAGATATTAATTATTAAGTAGCAGTGGCGTAGTGAGGGGGAGGGCAAGAGGTGGCATCATGCCCCGGGCGCTACTCACAAAGGGGTACCAAATGGTATATTTTATATATAATGTTATATGGTTTTCGGATTGGTGGGGGGGGGGGGGTCGCTAAAAGGTATTGTGCCCCGGGCGCGAGTAAAGATGGCTACGAAATACTAACCCCTTACGCGTGTAGAAATATTAAAGTGGTAAAAATGCCGCCTATGGTTGGTGGCTTAGTGCCGGGAAGGGGGAGGCAGCCCCGTAGCGTGAAAATTCTACAGCAGGGGCCAGGCATTCTACAGCAGGAGCCAGGCCAATAGCAGGGGGGGGGGGCAGGAAATAAATGTTACTAAGTAGAGCAAACAAGCAGAGGGGGCCAGACAAAACGCAGGGGGGCCCGGCCCCTCAGCCCCCCGCACGCTACGGGCCTGGGGGAAGGGGCTGTACTCATTGTTCATAAAACAATGCTCCTGACTGATAATGGCAACGAATATAAAAAAAATGTGGAATTCCTGAATTCATCAAGGGAGCCATCATTTAATCTAGAGGAAGTCATTTAGGGAAACAGAAATAAACAATTGATTGAATGAATCATGAACCAATTTGACTTAGGAAACCAAATTAATCTTCTTCCGTAGCGCGAGTGTAAATCAAATAATTTATCGTTATTTTGGTTATAGCGTCTTTATTTGCAATCAGTAAGACAATGAAGTATTTTTGAAGTTTGTTTTTTTTTTTTTCCCAGTCAATAAAAAAAGCAAACATTTCATCAAGGATACGATGCTAAAGTCCAGGTCCGTGAAACTGTTTTGCCATTTTTTTCCCCAATAAAGTCTCCCGAGTTGAAAGGTCAGAGATCACGGCTTTTCGTGGTATCACTCCACCAGCCCACGTAACAGCCTACAAACGAACTAAAAAAAAAAAGCATGAACAATTATCGCATTGATCGTTGTACTCCAAAACAAAAACTCAAATAAATGTAGGGCCATATTTTTCTTTGGAAGTCTATCGTAATCAAGGGCATGTACTCTGACCCAAATTTATCAAACACACTTCCTGAAACGCATCACGTACTAACACTAGGATTTATTTGGGGGTCTCGGGGCCCAGGGCAAAAGTACAAGTCTGGGCCCCTGATTTCTCTAGACATACATCACGTAATAACAAAGCAGTTCCTGTGTGCATAGGGGCCCCAGGCATAAGATCATCACAGGGCAAAGATTTCATTGAAATGCGTCACATGTTAACAAAGTAGTTCGTGAATGTCTTACGGCCCTTGGTGAAGGTAGCTCTATAGGTCCGGATTACTCCTGACTATGAATAAAGAAATGATTTATATTTATGAACTAGCTGTATCCTGCAAAACCTTTGCATAGAGTTATATCCCCTTAGGCTTGATCTGTAGGCTAGGTTATTTTTGATTTCGGACAGATCCGATTTTTTCATGATTGTATTTTAAACTGGAATACTGTTGTGTTAATTCTTTACTTTCGATTTAACGCAGAACCCACATCGTTATTATTTATATAGATCCTAATGAATACTCATATTATCTGCACAATATAGTAATTACTCATGCATTAAAAAAAACATTGGAAAAATATTAAGCCCCTTTTAATAAACAGAGACAAGGAAATAAAAGCTAAAAACGTAAAAACTGGTTTCTGAAGAATTCTCTAACACGGGGACCCTTGGGCGCGCGTCCTGCCGTGTGACGTTTGGACCAGTAGAAATTACCAATTATGTCTCCCTTTACAACCATAAATACTTTTAATAGACATTCTAGTGTCTCTAAATATAATTTATATGTAATATTTCCGTCCATTTAGTACCCCTTCACATGTACAGTAGTACTTGCTGATGGTGCAGAGGTACCTGGAGATGGTACAGTAGTACCTGGAGATGGTACAGTAGTACCTGAGGATGGTACAGTAGTACCTGGGGATGGTACGGTGGTACCTGGGGATGGACTGTGATCATGGATGTTTTTTTTTGTTAAGGATATCAATATAATTATTAAAAAATAGAGCATATTATCACTCTGTTTATCAATCAATCAATCAATCTATCTATCTATCTATCTATCTATCTATCTATCTATCTATCTATCTATCTATCTATCTATCTATCTATCTATCTATCTATCTATCTATCTATCTATCTATCTATCTATCTATCTATCTATCTATCTATCTATCTATCTACCTGCCTGTCTGTCTGTCTGTCTGTCCATCTGTCTGTCTGTCTGTCTGTCTGTCTGTCTAAACTGTCTATCTACCTTCTGTCTGTCTGTTGATCCGTCTGTCTATATGTCAGTCTTTCTGTACGTTTTAGATGCCTGCATGTATGCATGCATGTATACATTTTAACTATCGCACGGATTACACTTATAGCAGCAGTGGTTTTAGAGTTATTATCGGGGCCACAGAACATGTTCCAGGAGTGACTCCTCTGTGCACTTTGAACTCAAGAACTTCAATGAGACATTCAACCATGCAGTCATCTTTACGTTCATTGAGCCAACAAGCATTTTAGCCACGCCTTCTTTTTTACTTATAGTTTTAGTCAATTGACCAAGAATTCGAAGAAATTCGAGACCAAAAATTATTTTTAGCCTCTAGGTTTTTTTTTTTAGATTACATTTTTTTTAAAAACTTCCAATCTTTTTACTCTTACGTAATCATTCTATATTTATAGTCTCTTTGTTGATAAAAACTACAGGAACATCATCGACAGATATAGACAGATCAAATAATTATTAAAAAGTCTGGAAAGTATTATAGACATCCACGCAGACAAGCCTCAAGCTAAGACCGTCTTCTTACTTATTTTTTTTAGAGTACTACTAGGTAATTTCGGGGTCCCCAGGCAAAAAAAAATGCTGTTAAGATATCCGGTTGCAAACGCTGGGCCCTTATTAGTCTTTGAAATACAGAGCCCTCTCTGGCATTTCCCACTCACTGTTAAGTCATTTAAGTCCGGACCCTTGCCAGGCAATGCCATGTGTAGGTAACAGTTTGTACTTCTTTGTGGCTGGCAAAAACCAAAGTCCTTACAGGGAGCCACCTCGGCAGTTGGGGGGGGGGGGATGGGGGAGGGGGGCGGTCAAAGCTACCACATAGTTCGCATATCCACCGATAAGAACGGCTCTGCCAACGGACAAATATTTGAGGAGGGGCCTCGTATAACTATATGCCCAATTCCTCCGTTCAAGACCTGGACTTTGCAGATATCTTGATACAGCAAATTTAGCTTTAAAAACAAACAAACTAGCAGATGAAGCTGCCAAAACTGGACTACATATAAATACATATATAGTCCTTAAATTAGCAAAAGACATGCACCGATCACGCTTGGCGATGAAGGTCTTTGGGAAGTAGACCATTTCACCTACTTCTGTAACATTATAGTTCCTGCCACTGGCAGATCATATGAAGATGTTTAAAAACAGAGTAGGAAATGCGAGACACGCCTTAGTCTCAGCGATGCCTGCGTGGGGAAAACAGTTTCCCTCGCAACAAATAAAAACTCCAGATAATCATTAATAATGTCAATCCGCTCACTTGTATGGTGAATAAACATGGAGCCACCAACACTTCGACCAACAAACTTCAGACGTTCATAAAAATTTACATCACGAAAAACCTAAATATAATGGACTAGATAAAGTAAGGGACAAAGATCTCTGGCAAAAAATTGGCTCTGCAGTGGAACTCTCAAGGCTAGAGGAAGACTGGCCGCCCAGAGGCAATTAGGAGAAGGTCTCGTTAACAGAAAATGAGCAGTTGCAACCTTAAATGGGGTGAGCCGAAAAAGACCTCCCTGATGTTCGAGTTTATAGAGAAAGATAGAGAGAAAAAGAGAGAGAGAGAGAGAGAGAGAGATGGGGGAAGGGGGGTTGGGGTGGTTGGACTACGTGGGTGATAGTGACTGCTCAAAAGTATTGCCCTTAACAACTTGTTGCAAAGTGACCAATTAACAACTTGTTGCAAAGTGACCAAAGCATTAGAACATAAATATTGAACATTTATATCGGTGAAACATTGTGGTTATTCAAATAAAACGAATATAACTACTGAACTTTTATATTTTATGCGTTAACGTGAGTGAGTAAATATTTGCCATATATATAAACACAATAACACTTAAAGCTGTCTGATAATTATTATACGATAATGACATACACAAAAACACGTCCAAAGTCCAGAAAATTTTTAGGTATACTATTTATTAATATCTAAAAAAAATAATCTTTTCATAGAATTATTCCTATCTGACTCATGGGATAGGCTATTTACAAAATAAATATTCAGATTTGTTGTCTACACAAAAAAAAGCAACATAAATTTGCAGGCATCAGCAGGCCTCGACAGAAATGCAAGCATAACAAAACGGAAGGAATGAAGGCAAAAGTTAAGGGGGGGGGGTGTCAAATAAAAATACAAAAATGCCAATTAGCCTATGTGTTTATTATAAATTTTTTAAACGGTTACATGCATACATAATAATATAGGGTATAATATATGAAAAATGTAATAGTGTCGAGTTGTTTGATTAAAGTTTATAAAAATAACAAAGAACAGTTGATTTAAAAAAAAAACAGCAGACATTATTATATTAAAAAAAATAATTTTTGATTATAGAATAAAAAAGAGTATTTGTATTTATTTAATTTAATTATTTTTATTTTAAGAATCTTGGGGGGGGGGGGCACCCCCCCCAAATGACGCCACTGATTGATAGTATGACGTAACTGTATTTCAGAAAGCTATTGATAATATAACCTAACTGTATTTCAGAAAGCTATACATGTATATTACCTTTATTAAACTGTGTTTGTAAACTACGTCTCCAATTTCCTGAAACCACGTGACTACATGCGTCATTTTTTTTAGCGCGTTCACAAATAACTCCAGATTGATCCGAGCAGCTTTGAATTGTATTTATTTACATAAGCTCCGTACGCTCTGTATGGTGACACCCTGTGCTACTGTTCATGTTTTTAACTGTGATCGGTTATAAAACCGACTATACCGACTTATTTCTGCTATGAAATTTAGAACTGTTCATTTTAATGTCAGCCCTTAGTGACGCCAGTGGTCTAAGATGTTTGCTGTAATTCAGTGTTTCTCAAGCTTACCACATCTGTGTACCCTCCTTTTTTGTTTTCGTAATACTCAGTACCCATAATAAAAACAAACAAACAAACAAACCAACTTGCATATCATGTTGTGTTTTTTTTACGGTCATGGTTTCCCTTTCATTTCATTGTTTTCGCATTAGCCGTGCATGTTTACCCCCAGTGTTCTCAGCCCGGTGCATGTTTACCCCCAGTGTTCTCAGCCCGGTGCATGTTTACCCCCAGTGTTCTCAGCCCGGTGCATGTTTACCCCCAGTGTTCTCAGCCCGGTGCATGTTTACCCCCAGTGTTCTCAGCCCGGTGCATGTTTACCCCCAGTGTTCTCAGCCCGGTGCATGTTTACCCCCAGTGTTCTCAGCCCGGTGCATGTTTACCCCCAGTGTTCTCAGCCCGGTGCATGTTTACCCCCAGTGTTCTCAGCCCGGTGCATGTTTACCCCAAGTGTTCTCAGCCGGTGCATATTTACCCCAAGTGTTCTCAGCCGGTGCATGTTTACCCCAAGTGTTCTCAGCCCAGTGCAGGAAGTACCCCCGTCACACTTTGGAAAACACTAAAAAAGGCCATATTGCTCGGTATGCCTACGACTCCTACGAGGCAACGGGTCCTACGCTCAAGTGGCTCTTGGTCCATTAAGTTCACTTACCTTTGGGAAAGTGATCCCCTGGAACAGTAAGCTTAGTGGGCTCTCAAAAATTGTTTTCATTGCATAACAAAATACAATGTTAGCACCACAGAGATTGTGCACCTTTTTGCGTGCTGACAACCAATAATATTTTAATCGCAGTGGCTACGGTTCGGTCCGACCGAACCCGTATTTTTTTTTTTTTACTTCGGGTACCAGCCATAGATAATATTGCTCCACACCCTAACCCTATCCCTATTCCTATCCCTAACCCTAATCCTGAAAAAAAAAATTCTGAAAAAAAATATATATATATATATGCCATGTTCCTTATACCCTAATATAATGGTTTTGGCTGGTGCCGGAGCCACTGCGTATTCTAATACCCATGATGACATAGTCCATGATATAAAATGTATTGTTTCATTCCTTTGGGCAGTTGTCGCTAAAACACTAGTTTGCCCTAGGCTTATCGTGAAGACTGGGTATGGTGGTCGGGTAATGCTGATGCGCGACTATCGACCGGAGGGGTCCAGGGTTCGAACATTGTCAGTGAAAACCTTGGGATTTTCCCCGATAATGGAGATACCCCCCCCTTCCGCCTCAAATGGGTACTTGACTTTAAGTTGGGAGAGTAAAGGCGGCTGGCCGCGGTGCTAGCCACATAATCTCAATATGCCGCGGCTACTGAAACAGTTGAATACTACTCTTCATCTGCCCCTAATCGTGATGACGACCCTGATAAGCAATTACTGTCAGAGGCGTAACTAGGGAGGGGAATGGTCCTAATTCAAAAGTCCCCCCCCCCCGTCCTCCCTCAAACATTTTTTACATTAAATATAAAGTACATTATCTCATGTCATGATGTCGAATGTCAAATTCAGGGGAGGGGCCCTAAGCGGCCAAGCCCCCGGGCCCCCAAATCCCTAGGTTCGGCACTGATTACTGTAATTTTAATCATCATCATAATAATAAAAATATTTTAATTTTAGTAAAAGTTTTAGTAGTTTTCTTCACATGTCGTTATATAATTGAATTGAAATTAAAAAAAAAAACAATAAAAAAAAAAAACAATGTAAGGCCAGTAAGTCGAGACAGAGAGATAAGGGAAACAATTTTTGGACTTTGGACTTCTGAGTTCAGTGACATAGGATGGGATGATACACTACTGTACTGTCTGTACAGACCCCGGGGGGGGGGCTGTGGGTCAACGAGAGACTTGACTTTGTGAGTTTGTTTCTTTGTGGTATTGGGGGGTGGGGGGCGGTGGTTCATTCGCTATGCCCAGTCTTGTACTAGATGGTGGATATACAACTATAATACACTGAAGAATTTGTTGATTTTTTTTTTCAATTTCACACCAGTGAGAGCTTTACACAAACTGTTAAGCAGTGAACTTACCTCTATCCATTACAGCACCTACTTTATTCCCCCCCCCGCCCCCCCCGGGGTGCAAACAGTATTTGGTACCCTCCTCCACCTTGAATTGACTTCTTTTTTTTTTGTTGTTTTCTTTAAATCAAATTATTTATTGTAAGGTTAGAATGCCCCCACTCCCTTCTTAAGGGCTGCCACCCAGGTGTTTTGAACCTTACTGAGCTACTATTCGTTTGCTAGCACCTACTTGTCAGCCTTAACTGTTTAATAACTAGAGAATGTGGATAGACATAAAAGAGAGGATGGGATAGATAGTGTATACAGGGCTGTAGCCAGAGATTCTGGGGCCGCCCCCCCCCCGACAAGCTGTGACAACCTCTTCCATAATCACCCAAATTTCTGAAGCAAATTAAATGAATAAACAATACATTTTGAAAGCTATGGGGCCCTTTAAGGATGGGGGCCCTAGACAAGTGTTCAGGTTGCCCCCTGTCGGTGGTCCTAATATTTACCTATGGTGAACCGTTATTGTGTAGTTGGGGGGGGGGCTTACGTAGAGACTTACAGAGATATTTGTGGGCCTTAGGCGAATGTTCTTTTCGACGCCCTCTTAATTTATAGAATCCTTTTCAGTTTGGGGGGGGGTCATAAAAAAAACAAACAACCAAAGAACGTAGACATTATTATATTTACTGTTATTACAGCTTAATATGTTCATAAAATACGATGCGAATCATACTATAAGTTTACAAAATAAATAAAAAATATCGCGATACTGTTCATATCCATGCTTTGGGCTTATTTTTTTCGAAATAAAGCTGTCACAATATCTTGTTTTTTTTGGTTCTGCGAGTTCAAAGTATCCCCACTTTTCTTTGTTTATTTCCTACGTATGCGGCAATATTTCAACAATGTGTCACTTTTTTCCGTTTCCGATGGAAACATTTTCTTACAAACAACGTAGATATTTTCGTAGATGCCTGTTATCACTGCTGTGATCCAGTGGGATAGGTCTAGCATTCGACTTTGGACTTGTGTGATTGTTATTTTTGACCTTTCCGGCGTTTTCCGTTACTCGGCCTCGATTCGGATATATATTGGTGCTCATTGATTGGCTGACGAAAGAAAATTTACGGTGGAAAGAATGTTTTCTAACGGGAAACTCCTGTTCGTGATGACCTCGTGAACAGACCGTGTTTACGATTTTGTAAAGGAAGTTTTTACTTCAGTCTTCAGCAATCTCAGAACATACCAATTTTGTGCCCCACACCTGTTCACTCGTTTATATGAAGATGGACGTTTGGTGTTCTATTACTGAATTTCCGTGACTTCAAGATTAACACGATTATTATTTTATGGATGAGGATTGATTACCCTGTATCTTGATTTTTAGAGTGAGTATATTGACATCATGTTTAAATTTGCGTCGAATGCATTAGCATAAATTATGACTTATGTGTTTACCTGATATTAAGATGATACATTTATTTGCTGACCACTGGCATGCTCAATCTTGTTTGCCGCATAAATACATATTTATTATATGAATCGAATATAACTGAAGTAAGACGAACGAGATATTAGATAAATTTAACATTTGATTTTGACATTTTTAGTTATTTACACTAACAGTGTAAATTTAGTAAATTATACATTAAAAACACTGAAGCTGAGGAATACTGAAAACAAGTAATCTTTTCAGTAAGTCAAGTAAACATTCTTTTCATGAGATATTGTGCATTGTATTCAGATTTTCAAGTTTTTAGGTTGATGTGAACAATATTTCATATGGTGCAATGTGCATAATCAATCATAATGTTAAAAGTCATTATTCATGATAGTTTTATCATTTCAAAAATGTCTTATAAGTTATAGTATTAACTTACACTCTAAGTTAGAGTAGTCCAAGTGAAATTATTTTTTAGAAGCATAGTAGAAAAGTGTAAATCTAGCACTGTAGTGTCTTTAGCAAACATTAATTATATTTAAAGTTGGGATGGACTTAGGAAATATATCCCGACCCTAGGTATTCATAGATTGTAATTATACTGTAGATTTTCTAACTGTATCACCCTAAAATAGAATAATATTTCACCAAGTATTTTTCACTATTTTATATCTTCTTTTGCTATTGAACAATAAAACACTTAAAACATTACTAATGCTTATACCTGACATTTTACGAGGGATTGGTATTAATAATTTAATGCAACTGTTGTTAATTCTAGTTAATGTGTAGAGACAATCAACATTTCATTCATCACAATTAAAATTTTACCTGTCAGCGCCAACACCTTATTAAGGATTGTAATAACCATAATTGATTTTCTCATTATTAAAACATTGGTTTATGACAGGGGTGGGCAAACTTTTCCTATGGAGAGCCACATTGAAAACTTGATTGTTACTGGCTGGCCGCACATATATTTTGTCTACTTCAATTACAATCAACAACGTTTGAAAATATGAATTAAAGATAATAACCATGTATTTGTCATTTTATTTAAAATTCACGCTCTTATTACAAATGCACAAGAGAATTAACATCGACATAGGATCACAACCCGTACATGTAAATGGGCCGTAGTTTGTGTCTGAACTCGTGGCTTATTGTTTGGCCAGTACTACTGCCTTAAATCCACAGCCCAATGTATAACATACTATCTTATTGTTAGTATAGTTTGTTTTAATATAGACAGATAACAAATAAATCAAGAAAGAAGCTTTTACTTAAATTTTAGTTAGAGTGAGAAATAATTTAAGCATGTATGTATAATAATCGATGACATTACACCAAAGTACAGATCACTACCAAGTCTATCTACCACCTATCTAAGTATTTTAGCCCCCAACTAAATGCCTACTGCCTACCTTCCTCACCACTACTACATGACACTGCACCCATCTATCATTTTAAAACAAATAAATCCATCTGAAAAAGGCCTCCCGAAACAGAGTGAGCTGAATAGCTATTGCTGAAGTCCTTTGCTCCACTAGGAGTCCAAGGAATCAAGCAAGCGATCTGTCAGTCATTTCATAAAAATTAATGTAAAGAAACCTAAACCTTAGAGATATACACAAAATAATAAGAAAATGAGCTAACTACTTCATGTCATGATATGGTGTGTTGTTTATGATCTTTTAGGATGGGATTATTTCTCTTTTATTTATTTTGATACTGATCTGGATAGCATACTCATTTAAATATCAGTGCAGTCATTAGAGTGGCTGACATCAAATATGTAGCCTGCTTGGGTTAGAGGGGGGGGCATAGAAAAATAACTCAGCAATAACAATCAAATTATCCATAAGAAAAAATAATGCTTAATTTATAATTAAAGTGGTTGGGGTATAGATTGGTCCAAAATAGTTCTTGCAGTTTTTTTTTTCTAGTCAGTCATTTCTCTATCATCTGAAAACCGTCCCAGCTGTTATTTTTCAATGCTTTTGTCTTTAGTAAAGTCAGTAACCAAAAGCTATGTCTGGGTGGTCACAAAGGAAGTTGATGTTAGCTGCTGTCTGCTTCTATATTTAATAATTAACACTTTTAAAGAGCCTCACCATAATCATCGTATCAATATTTAATGTAAAAAGGTAATTAAAAGAGAATATAATACACTGATTCATTGGGAGCCACAAAGAGCTTCATGCAGCTCTACTAGCTTCATACTTATTCACTGCATTGACAGTGTTTGCAAAACTTAAAAGTTGCAAATTTACAAAAAAAAAATAAAAAATAAATTGCGTTAAATATACCTACAAAACTATCAAACTGTGGAATTGGAATTTCAAACTTGACATTTTTTTTTATAATAATGGGCATTGCCTGGTCACATAATGATCTTTGAAGTCCCTGTAAAGATGGGATGTTTTTCTCTTAGATCCTATTAATCACTATTGGATGGTTTTAATAGTGCCCTTCTTACATTCCCACCATAGCTGATAGTGCAATGGCCATGGAGGCACTATGGAAGGCATGGAGGGAATTTCCAACATGACCTGGAAAATTCCCTTGGTTCTCACCAGAGAATGAACCTGGGACCCTCAGGTCAACAGTTGAGGGCTTTACCTCAAAACCACCCACCCCCTCACATATTGATAGAATCTCCTTACAGCCTTAGGTTGCAATTATTGTAATCAGAAGCAGCCACTTCAAAAGTCATCCAGGAGCTGCTTGTGGCTCCACGAGCCACATTTGGCCATCCCCTGGTCTAGACTGTTGCCTTCTTTGAAAATGCCTACGAATGCCTATACTCTAACTAAGAGTGAAATTTTCTTCTAGCCAATTGAAGTGTCAAGAATGTTGTCTTTTTGATGAATCATTTCATCTTCTCATTTATTGTTCTATATGATCCTATTAATGCCTTAGAAAGTTGAATGAAAGAACAAACAAGGCATGTGGCATACGGTTATCAAGTGCAGCTAAAAAAATTTTGTAATCAGAAAACAATCCTAGATGGGATAGGAGTATAGCAGTATGCGGTAACAGATAACAATTTTTTTCCCCACTTACAGGTATAGGTCATTGTGACCATATTCCCTGTTCATTAGGTGTATTGAGTGAACATGTGATGTGTAATAATAATAATTATGATCATTATTAAAGGGAAAAGTGTACCTTTTTTTTTTTTTGCAAACCCCTTTAATTAGAAACATGATCATAATTATTATCAGGGGCGTTGAGGTTCTGTTGCAAGGTTGGCATGTAGGCCTCTTTATAAACTCTACACACATGAATGTTTGTTACAAGAGTACATTTAGATAAGTATGTCAGGCTCGATAAACCCTCCCCCATTAATCTCAGGGTCCCTGTAGCAATGTGCTGGCCGCCCCCAGCCAGTCCTGATGGACATGACTAACAATGATATGTTTCTGTTAATTATTACAATTTTTTTTTTTTTTTAAATTTAGATACAAATTATATACCAATGAAATCATTTTAATTGAATATTAATCAGCATGAACGTAATCAGGCTTATCATTAATGTAAATGTTATTCTGAAAATGTGGTTGTCTCATTTTATTTTTTTTTTCATGCTTTAATATTTGCACTCTTACCATTTGACACCTAATCTTATCAGTGCTGAGTAGGGCCATTCACGGCCTTGGTCTTTTTTTTTCTGTATATGTCAAGGATGAATCCCTCCTCTTTCCTCTTGTTGCCTATATATAAAACACTGTTTACTTGAAACTGGCTTGTTGGTTGACTTCAGGGACAAGCTATTGTTAGACTTTGTGCAGCAGTTTATATTGTGTACTTTACAATAGAATTGTGACATATTTGTTTTTAGATTAGTTGTGGTGTCATTTAATTATTTTGTTTGAGAGATGGTGTATAAAATCTTAAAAGTTCTTTTTTTTTTCTATGTGTTTGCTGATTATTATACATAAACCTATTCACGTTTTGTGAATTATTAGTTCTTTTTAAAAACTACCATAACTTTTAATCAATACTATTATTTTTTTTGTTACAGACTTTCTTACAGTTGTTGTGTAATCTCTGGCAGATGACTGTTGTTTCTGCAAGTTTCTTCAATTTAAGAAATCAGATACCTTTTAAAAAAATGAGTCTTACAACTACTTCACAAGAGCAAACATCAGTGAGTGAAGTAACAGATAGTCTTGAGCAGGACATAAAGGAAGGGTTACTTCTGAAGAAAGAGCACAGACGTAGGCCCCTCAGGAGGCACAGCTCAGAAGACGAGGGTCTGGAAATCAAATTTCCCGATGGCAGCGAATTAGATTTTGATGTGGTGAAAACTGTTTCCCTTTCCAGGAGGAGGCGGATGAGATCATCTTCAGAAGACATTTTTGACCATGTCTATGATGACAGCGGTTTTAATAGTTCTGACGATGACAAGGATGATGTGACAGACTCTTGTTTTGATTCTCTTTCTCTAGACTCAGCGGTTTCAAGTGTGAACAGCATCGACAGCACTGATTTGGCTGTTCATGCTAACATTATTACAGACTGTGTTACAATTTGTGATAAAGACAAAAGGACTGCATTTTCAGTAAACACTCCAGCAGAAATTCAGACTTTGCAGAATATTACAGATATTTCAACTGATCCTGATACAATGTCTTCTGGACAGTTGGTCAGTTCTTCGTCTGTAAATGCTCTTGGCAGATGTAGGCATAGGAGGAGACACAGGATCATAGACAGCAACAATAACGATACTGTTATTACTGAAAACCGTTTGCATTCTTATTTGAAACCACCACCTTTCAAACTTAATGAGTGTTTCCAGGACAAAGGGTTATTTTGCCTGCTGGTCTGCATAGTTTACACACTGCTCCTATTCTTCATACTTGGTTGTGTTGGAGTATTCATGGACATAATCAGATCAGGTAATTTTTTTAACACTTTAAATATCTTACTCAAAGAAGAAAATTCTAATTTTAAGTACTAAGAATGCTTTTTTTGCTAGTTTATCATTATAAAGTAAATGATACTAATGTCTCTAGTTGATATTTAAGCTAATAGAGTAGCGAGATACTTGAATGTTGTATTTATCAATATCTTAATCTTTATTTCTTTAGCATTAACGAAAGATGATTTGGCAGAAATCGGAGCTAGATTTCCTCACACACACAGACATAGAAGAACAAACGTGACATCTGGATGAAGAATATTGCCTACATTTTTCCCCCAGATTTTTAAAAATGTTTTATAGTTTATTTTTTGTTTACATGATTTCAAATAACATTTTTGAGTTTTGAAAAAGATTTTATTACCAGTTTTGTTTCAAGTTGTTCATGAATGTATTTTTTTTTTTGTTCATTAGGTCTACTCACTTCATTGGTTAGGCTTATCATTTATTTAATTCTTTGCTTATTTTGAGACATTCTCAGGGATATAATTGCTTTTACTGAAGCAAATCATTATGTTTTAATCACATACTTAGTAAATACATTGATTGGTGATAACCACACAATATAGGCACATGTAGAATTGCCTTGGTTGAAGTTTATGTTGAAACTGGGCTGTGATAATTCAAACTGTCTTTTCTTAGACCAAAAAAAAAAAGGAAATTAATACATTTGGAGCGCAAGTCATGCAGCTAATTATACATATCACTGGCTTGGGATATTTAACAAAAATATCCCAATAGAAATAAGAATGTTGTAAAAAGATCTGATAATTTAAATGTATTTGTAGATAAACAATATTTCCATATGATATAGCATTGGTGTATTATTTTGCTTGTGACAAAAACTGATGCTTTCACTGTTATTTTGAAATGAAATATAGTTTTTTTTGCTGTTTAGTTGTTTAATGTTACAAGTATATAAGAAAAAAATAATACTCTAATGTAATCAGCTGTTCACAGTTTTAAAAAGTTTAAAAAGAAAAAACGTGTGAAATAAAAGTTATGAAACTACAGATAAATGGTTTTCTGATTATTTCATTGTGATGACGTCAAACAGTAATTGAACCGAATATACCCCTTAAAGCATCAGTTGGTTTTATTGTCTTTAGGAAATTCTGATGTGATTTTCAAAATATGTAATAATTGAACAATAAAACATAGCTCTATAAAAAAATTCATCTATAAAAGTATGAAGGACAGTATCAAAATTATAAGAACTAAACCTGTTTTGAAATGTTTTGAATCCTTGGTAGAAAAAATAAATTAAAAACTCAGAAACAAACTGTACTTTGTAGAAGTCTATGTATTAAAAAAAAGACAAACTTTATAATATAATGGAATGTCATGTTAATACTTTGACCAAAGAGAAACTGCTGCATTGGAAATAAACTTTGCATGTCCCAAAAGAAAAAAAAGTGAACATTCAATATCCTTTAAAAAAAAAATTATCAAAAAAACTATGCATGTTCAAAAAAGTGACATTAGACGTATAACATTTTCAATACCAATGAATAATCTTTTCAGATATAGGTCATGCAAATTATGTTTTTAATTTATAAAACCACATACATTTTCTAAAAATGAATATCACGCAAAGTATTTTTCAAAGAAATTACAGATCTTAAAATGGCTATTAATTAAATAAAAAAAATAGAGTTGATATTCTTAAATTCATGAGCGAAATAAAGTTTACTGTGAAAAATTGAAAAAGAATACATATTAAAAGAAAATGTATGAAAGACTGTCTTGTGCCTTAACGTTTATGTAAAATTGTAAACCATTTTACTAGGTTAATGTCTTATTTAGCGAATGAAAAAAAAATTATGTTTATTTAAGAATGAAATGAAACTTACAGGCACTAAACAGTAAATGTTGTGAGATAAATATTTTATCAATGCTCAATAAAATTAACTCGTGAAACACTTATAAAAACAACTTTTAAAATTAAAATGGCTGATTCAATTGTGGTGATAAAAGTAGATAAAACTATCACAAACATTTTAAGAAAATATTTTGTGTGCAACTACAGACAAGTAGTATTTGGATGGTAAAGACAAATAAACATAAATTAAAAACCAATTATAAAATAGGAATGTCATGCCTTTATAGAGCTAAAACTTAAAAAGTTAGCTGAATGGAGTAAAATATTTAAAAAGTAGTCTGATACCCACAAAAAAAGAAAAATAATTCTTCATAGTAAGAACAATTAAACCAAAACATGTAAATGAAGCAAGTTTTTAAGATTTATGTCTTTATGATCTGTTGATGTGTGTGCGCAGGCCAGCTATAAACAGGAGGTAGGTATGACTCATAATCTGTATTGAAAATAAACTCTCTGAGAAATTCTCGAACATTCTTGGGTCGAGGGTAATGATATGCCAGGTTGTTGTTGTAGGCGTAATTAATGACATCTTCAGCAAGCTGCATTGAAACACATCTGATGTAGCACAGCTTTGGATAAACTCTGCCTTCAGCCAAATCCTCTTTGGTGATCATTTTAGCTAAAGACTGAATAAGGGAGAGAAAGAAAAACATTAAGATGTCAGTCCCTACAATATAAATATTTTTTTTACCCAAATCCAAAGCATGTAAAATGAAATTGAGGGATCTGAGGAGGTGTTTCTCTAAAATTATTTTTTCTAAGTTATGTTAAAGATCCCTTGGTTGTCATTAGATATCTGGTATTATTTATGGGGAGCAAGCAAAGATTAAGGAAGATAAAAGAGTTAATTTTGTTTTTTATGCTCACGTATAAAAAAGGAAGTAGCTACGGTTCCAAGGAATGGGACTCCGTGTTATTATTTTTCGGGACCAGCTATAGATGCGCATGCGCGGCAGATGAACTGCTTATTATTGCATATTTTTTGTTTTCGGGGCTAGGGTTAGGTTAAGGGGGATAGGGTTAGGAGCAATATCTATAGCCGGACCACAAAAAAAAAATTCGGAGTCCGGCTATCGCGCATGCACACATCTACAGCCGTAAAAAAATCAAGTCCGTCTAGAGCGCTAAAGCGCATTTATAGTTGACCCCGGAAAAAAATGTTACGGAGTCCCGTTCCTTGGAACCGTACCCACTGCGTATAAAAAATCTTTTCCGAGCTACAGTACTAGAAAACAACTTTTAAAAAAATTTGCAATGTTTTTAAAATGATGTTGAATGTAAAATAAAAATCTGGCAGTTTAATTTAAATACATATTTCTCATTAACAATGGGAATGTCAACTGGCGATTGTAATTTATGACAGGACTCAGTTATATAAAAATATTCTTAGAATGTTTCCTTCATTCTTCACTAAATTAAACGAAGTATGCTGGAATTAAAAGATTTTTAATTGACAATAAGTGAAAAGTTTTCAAAATAGACGAAGCTGATAATTAGCATATACTGTAAAGAAATTTCTTGATGTGTTAAGAATTTCGTACGAGAAAAAAAACATCTATACTTGGAAAAAAAATACTGCAACTACTAAAATAGTTGTTCTCCTTTGATTGTGTAATAAACAAGTGTTCAACTCAGGGTGTTCTCTTGATTAACAATATCACACTAGAGAATGGCTGGGATGGGCACCCCCACCAAAAACCAATTTTTCTTCAACGGCCTATGATGGAATCACTTTTGTTTTAACTTCTCCATGTATATTTGTGTGTAACTGTGTGTAATCCCCTTACAAAGAATCCAGACCAGACTATCCTTTAATGTGTACATAAAACCAGGCGGTTTACTTCTCACCCCACAAAGAATTGTGCACATTTTTTTAATAGGTAGATGAAATTTATAAATTTATTAAGAATGAACCCAAATATCTCCAGAAAAATGCATTTTTGGTAAAATATGATGGAACTAAGAGAATTAGTTGAAATATATGCATTTTTTATAGACAAAAATTGATTATCACATTGAGTTCAGACATTGTTCAGACATTAAATAACACATTAAATAACAAAAATATGATTTTCCATGAAAATGAGAGCCATACTAGATGTAATAATTTAGTATACGGTCCGCACAATTTATTTTCCAGTAATTACATTTCTATGAATATTTTTAAGATCAAAGGTTTTTTAAACTACTTATTAAAACATTTAAATAGAAGATTTTTTAAATATATTTATTGTATTGAGAAATGTGAACACTTTGATGAATTAGTACATGTATTTGGTTTTGTCTATTGATATTAACAAAGTAAATGAGCTTCGATATCACAATTTGATTATCCTAATTGAAACTGAAGCGGCATATTAATTTACCTCTGCTGCAGCTAAGAAAATATCTTCTGTGATACTACGAATATCTGCAGCTATAACAGCCAGGGCCACACCAGGGAATATGTATGCATTATTCCCCTGACCAGGATGAAAAGTTGTGTTCTTATATTCCACTTTATCAAATGGACTGCCACTCGCAAATACTGCTTTGCCCTGAAAACAATAGATTTAAGAAAATTAACTGTCTTCAAAGAAAGGTCTATAAATCATACATCTTTTCATATATGAACATGATTATTATGCCACTAAAAAATTCAAGACCTTCTTCTTAGCGGATATTTGTACGAGTTTATGTAATGAATGCTGTTAATATACAATTTGTGCTCAATGGTCTAATTTAAGAAGACCTCAAAATGCCATTCTATAGATAATACCCATTCTGAATATTTCTTAATTTTATGTTACCCTGCGAAGCCATCCTATTTTTGCTCATACTTTTTTTTAAATTTTTTTTCTTAGAAAACTGCAAAAGTTATTCCATTCAGTAAGTATTAGATGTAGACTCTTAATAATTCAGAATTGGAATAAAGATTGAATAAAGAAAGTGAGTACTTATTCATACACTGGAAAGCTTATCATAAAATGTGACGGATATAAGAACAGTTTTCATAGATGTTTCTGTTTTGGTTGTCTCAGTTTTCATTGATAATCAACATAACCTGGATAATGGTTTTGAAAATTTAGAATTTCTCCTCTAAACAACAAAATCTTGCAGCACATCTTGCTGTCTTCAATGCCATATTTTATGTGCCAAGATTAGTGTTCAGAGAGATAAAATTGCATTTATTTTTTTTTAATTTGTTTTATAGATTCATTTTAGATTAATTTCTTCTTTCTTTTCTTACATTTCAAACCGGGAGAAGTTTTACTTATATCTAATTGCTAGAATAATTTATTTTTACATGTACATCTGTATTGTGAATGTGCAGACAACAAAAATTGCAATATGACTAAATTTAAATGATGATAAAAATTTCCCCATCAGAATTAACAAATATGCCGAGTAAAAGAAAATGGAGCATGCTCATAACTACTAAAAATTTTTTCCCCACAATAAGTCATCCATAATGAATAGCTAACATCTTCTTACACTTTTATGTATATTTTTAAACCAACCTCACTTTAAAATACTTATTCAGCTTCAATGAAATATTTTAATCAAACGAAACCATAACATACTAATAATAAATATCTTACATCTGCTGCTTTATAAGCTTCAACTGCTGTACATTCTGCTTTACTTGTCGGGTTGCTGAGGGCAAAGATAACTGGTCTGTCATTGAATTTGGCCATGTCTTTCAGTATCTTTTCAGTAAATGCGCCAGGAATGGCAGCAGCACCTTTAAGAAATAAAAAATGGAAGTAAAATCTATGCATTACTTTTTGAGAGATCTGTATCTGAGAAGTAGGATGTTTGATTAGAATAGTGACAAATGTGTTGTTTCTCACCAATGAGAACTGTGGGTTTGATCGATTCAACAATGTCTTCTAGTTTATCAATGGGCTGATGATCCTTAGCAAACATTAATTTCTCACCTTCCACTCCACCTTTTGGTCGATTCTGTGTGAAAAAAAAATTACTCAAACATGAATTGAAGTATATTTTAAAACAAGAAAGCAATAACAAAGATTATGTACTCAGACAGAAAAAAAAAGTTTTTGCCATGGTATATGACTATCATGGGGACTTGTGGTCGTGCAGTGTAAAGACCTCACCTGTTGACCAGAGGACACCGGCGGCGGAACGAAATATTTTAAGGGGGGGCAAGCCAAAATTCAAGGGGGGTGCCGCCCCCCCTTGAAAATTTAAGGAGGGGCAAGACATAATATGACCGAAAGACATATTTTACCCCCTTAATTCTTTAATAGAATATAATAATTCTGTAGCAAGTATTTAATCGATATTATTAAAAAATAATATATTAAAAAAGATAAAAATGAACATTAAGCACTTCTGTCGTCAACTGATTCGTAATGTCAGTTTGTTTACAAATTTAATAGTGAAATTAGATCAGAAAATTACTGATAATTATCATGAATGATGATGAATATGAAACCGGAAACGGGAAACTCAATAAACAAAAAGTAATTTATGAAAAGATAATAAATAATTGTATTTTCTTTAAAAATTACATTTGCTGTCATTCGGTAGATGGCAATACTTCTCTAAACTTATAAGACGCATTGCTATCTGTCTGTCTGTTCCCTTAAAACTCAAGATCCAGACAACCAAATAACGTGAAATTTGATACACGCAGTGGCGCAACCGGGGGGGGGCAGGGCGGGGGGGGCCTGAGCCACCCCCCAGGCCAAATCATCAATACATAATTTACGTTATAAAGTTACAAAAAAGATGTCAAACTGTCAAACTGTCTTTTTTCAATATGTGAGCCCCCCCCCCCCCCCCCCCCAGCATTTTTTGCTGGTTGCGCCACTGGTGACACGTACACAAAATTACATGGGGAATGTTCTTAAACAGGTTTCGTTCCATCTCAATTGGTACTTTAATTGTAATTAATTATTTTGGATATCAAAGACATGAAAATTGGCAAACTTTTAGCCCGATTTCAGGTTTTACGAGCTTCTCTCCCACATAGCTAACTTACTATAAATATGATCGGTACGGGGAACGAAATATCACATTACTTACTACATTATTACATTCCATTCCTTCATCCATAGGAATTGTCATCTTTTGATACAGTCATGCCTAAAAGAGAGAGAGAAGAGGGAGAGAGGGAGGGAAAGAGGGAGGGAGGGAGAGAGGGGAAGGGAGGGAGGGAGAGAGGGAGGAAGGGAAAGAGGGAGGGAGGGGAGGGAGAGAGAGAGGAGCTGCCAAAAATGTTGTGTATCACATTGCTTTAAGATAAATGTACCCTTTTATTGCAATTTGCATGCAAATAAACCCTTTTTTACGCGTCTTATTTTAAATCTTAATTAAACGTCAAATTACGCTTCTTAAATAAACAGAAAACATTATTTTAAACCCGGGCAAAACCGGGTACTTACAACTAATTTTAAAATATGCCACAACAACTCTCAATAATGTGATTACTGTAAAATGTCAATGAATTATAATTTCTTTCAAATATTAAATTTAAGAAATAAATCAAATGAATTATGAAAATGAAACATATAAACTAAAATGAATTACAAAGTTAAAAAGTTACAATTTTAGGGGGGGGGGCAGACTGGAAATTCAAGGGGGGGCGCCGCCCCCCCCTTAAAAGTTTTAGGGGGGCCCTCTGCCCCCCCTGCTCCGCCGCCAGTGCCAGAGGAGTGTCTGGGGTTTGTAGTTCATTGAGAACCTTGGGAATTTTTTCATGTCCTAGGGAAAGCCCTAAGTCCATCCAGCTTTAAATGGGTACCTGACTTTATGTTAGGGGGGATACAGGGGCCGGGGAATTGTGCTAACCACACAATCCTTTTATATGCAGAGGTTACCGAAACAGATGAATTCTACACTTCATCTGCCCCAATGAGCCCTTTTATGATTATCATGACGAAGAAAAACAAGGAGCAATTTATTTGATGATGTTGGCCATCATGATGTATGCCCCCCTAGCCATGTTGGTGATGTAGAAAAAAATGAGTGGGTGGTGCAAGATTAAATGTAATATTCCACCTATTCAAGACTAAGATATATAACGAGCTAGTTGTCTAAAAGTAAAAGCCACTAAAGCAACTAAGTTATTGGAAAATGAGTGATGGTATGAAATTTTAATGAATGAGATTAACAAATGATATTTAAATTTCTTATAAACACTACCTTCACAATCAGGCCTTTTGAATCAACCAACCAAATTTGGTTCAAGGCAGCTTCCTCTGTCTGACCGTTGGCAACAATAGCTTTCACCAATAGTTTTGCAATACCAATGGAAGCCTGCATTTAAAATATTATCTTCTTAGTTTTTTTTAATATAAAATATTTAAAAGAAATAAAAAAATGAAATTTGTAATAATCACAGTTTTATTTCTAAAAACAAAATATCTCTAATTAAGTAACATTAGGGCATTTTATGTCATTCAATAATTAAAGCAAATTTAAGGTATATACCAGTACCTAGAGATTCTGGTCTAAAATAATAATGCATGCATGAACTTTAACACAGGAAACATACATTTGAGTCTAACTAGCTGGTGTATTTTTATGCCATTACAATGTATTATTACAAAAAAAACCTTTAATAAATTTTCATGTTGGAATGTGTCATGAGACTGAAATTTTACTTACTTCTCCAGCACCCTGGAATAGAAAAACATTATTCTTCATACTGACACGTGTGATCATTAGACTTGTGAGTATACCAGCAACAGCCACTGCTGCAGTGCCTGAGGACAAAGACGGAAGCTCCTTATTGTCTAATGCTAGACTCTAACTTGCATGTGATTAAAACTTTTTATAGAAAATGATTTACACGTTAAAAAAATTGACTCACAATATATACATGATGGTGTTAATGAAAAAATGGTGAATATAGTAAAGTTATTTATTCATGCTGAAATGCATAGTTTGTCTTTCACTTCAAGAAATGATATGTCTAAAAAAGATAACTATTAAAATACCAAGCTAATGTATTTGCATTATTTTATATGATGAGACAAAACAACTATTTACCCTGTATGTCATCATTAAAAGTACAGTAGTGACCTCTGTACTTCTCAAGAAGTCTAAATGCGTTGTGGTTTCCAAAATCTTCAAACTGAATCAGACAACCTTCACCATACCTAAATTTGAAATCATTAAAAAAATATATAATCATAAAAAATTTAATTTGCAGCTAGTTTGTACTTTATATGGCTAGATTATATTTAAAAGTGATATTAGTTTGAAGGTAATTCTTTTTAGTAGAATTTAGTAGTTGTATTTGTTATTACCTTTCATACTGAAAATCTCTTAATTTTTAAACATGCCACCTTGTTGAATTACCTTTTGACGACAGCCACCATAAATTCATCAATAAGTTTGTCATAATCAGGGCCAGTCACTCTCTTCTGTCTTAGTCCAATGTACAAGGGATCATTTAGCAAATCCTAGCAGTAGAAAATTGCTAACATGTTGGCTATATGAATATATAAATTAAAGATCAACGAATTAGCTGACTACCTATTTCCAATTTTACCTCCGACCATCAGTATTCACCCACAGCTTACTTATTTCAACATATTTGAAATTTAATACTTATCCTGTCTATGCTGTAAGTATTTTAAAGCAATAAACTTTACTAAATCAATTATATAGACAAATGATTTAAAAGAATGTTAAACAACTTAAATCTGAGAACTTCCAATCTTACCATATTATTTGTACCAACATCTATGGTAATAGGCAGACAACTCTGAGGGGGTATTCCAGCGCATGCTGTATACAGGGAAAGCTTTCCTACAGGTATTCCCATACCATATGCTCCCAGGTCACCTAGACCTAAAATTCTTTCACCATCTGTAACCACAATGGCCTGAACAACAGAAAAACGTTACAGTTAAAAAAAAATTGCAGAATAACAAGTGTGGGGCATTTTAATACAACTTTTTTTTTTTTAGGTTTTAAAACATTAAGTGTGTAATTTTTTTTTACTGCATTGATATGTTGAGGTTAGTATAAAGAGGTAAAGGGCATTAAAAGGACACGACAAAAAAAAATCTTAAACAAGTTAAGATCTGATCAACACCCAAATCATGACCAGATAATATGAGAAGTTTTATCTTGATTATTTGTCAGACCGATACGTTATTCCGAGACAGTTCCACATCCCCCAAAAGTAGAAAGAGTTGTACATTTTTGTTTAGTGAACATCCATAGTTGTTATGTGTGCCTGACAATTAAGACTACATGCTTATAATTAGAAAAAAAAAATGTTCTGTGTTTCCTAAAGAATTCTGAAGCTATAAAAATGACTTCAGGAGATAAAAGCAATAAGTTAAACATGAAGTAAGAGAATTTAGCTGGAAAATTAATGCAAAGTGTTCTGAGACAGACATTAGGTGACTTCTTGAAAAAACAACATCAACAATATTAAAGAACTTTCCACATAATTATAATCCCTCAATCAGTCTAAGTAGGACTGTATATAAATGGACCCATGCGCTGCAAAGTGTGAAAGGTAGTATTTGTTATTGGACCCATGTTGTATGCCACAATGAGATCAGCTGAGAACAAAAAAAAAAGAGCAGCAAGTCAATGGACATAAAAACCTTAATATCTGCACAGCTTCTGAAAAAAATGCTGGCATTGTTCTATGGTAAATGATAGCAAACTACTCTATGTCAAATGCTAGAACTTTTCTGCTTGAAGTGTTCTATGGCAAATGCTAGTGTTGTTCTTCTAGTATTGTTCTGCTAGAACTGTTCTATGATAAATGCTAAAATTGTTCTGCTAGAACTTGAAAAATTGGGATCTGCTGTGGCAGTTTATGGATATTTGGTCAGCTTTTTCCAAAACTTTACAACCTAATTATAAAGTATTTTTTGTCTAAAAGACGATCTAAATATGTTTAGTTTTGGTCCAAGGGCCAAACTATTGTTTGGGAGGAAGTTTTTTTTTTTTAGTGAAACCACTCATAACTGTTCTAATGTATTTAGGGGGCACATGTAAAGTTACATTTTGGGGGAAGGGGGACTAGGTTATCTTTGGGGGCTTTAGACTAGGTTATCTTTGGGGGAATCTAGACTAGGATATTTTTGGGGGCTCTAGATTAGGTTATCTTTGGGGGCTATAGACTAGGTTATATTTGGGGGAATCTAGACTAGGTTATCTTTGGGGGCTCTAGACTAGGCAATCTTTGGGGGCTTTAGACTAGGTTATCTTTGGGGGAATCTAGACTAGGTTAGCTTTGGGGGAATCTAGACTAGGATATTTTTGGGGGCTCTAGACTAGGTCGTCTTTGGGGGAATCTAGACTAGGATATCTTTGGGGGCTATAGACAAAGGAAGAATGAATAGCCTAATGCATAGGAAAATTTGTGGAGTATAGACAAAGTTACATTTTGGGACCCAATACAAACATTTTCAACCCCAAAGATCCTTAGATAACAAGTACCCTGTTGACCCCCCCTCCCACTGTCCTGCCAGTCATTACAGCAAAAACGGTCCCAACATGGGGGGGGGGGGGGGCTATAAGGTCTGTATATCCATAAGAACGGCTTTGACACCACTAAAACAAAAGCCACCACTTTGTAGTGTTTGTAGGTCTACTTAAGTTATGGGCCGTGAACATGAGCTAACTATGGCTGAATGCATCGAGAGGTCAAAGGGAAGTAAACCACTGAACAAACTTGCCTGTTTAGGCTGACCCAGTTGTGATGTGCTATACAAAATCATGTTTTACTTTTTTTTTTATAGCTATCGCTGTTCCAGACAGGGGCCACAGCCAGAGATCATAGAGCCCATGATAACCGTGTCTACCGTGGCCCTTCTGACCCAACGCCCTCTCTTTCGCAGATAAATAAATAAAAAGATACATTTTAACAGAGAAGGCCTCCCCACCCATCTTTCCGTGCGCCGCTCCTTTCTCCAGGTCTTTAAATGTGTAGCATGGCAGAACTGAAAATGTGCGGATCTTTTGACCGAAGCATAGAACAACCTTTGTTAAGACTGTTATACATTAAAAATAAAAAAAAACAAAGAAGGGGAGGCTATAAAGTTTGTAAGACACGCAATCAAACATAACATGAGTCGCCTACCTTGACGTCATCGACCGGCCAATTACAGAGGATGTCGTAAACATGACCAATGTCGTGAATGGTGATGTACAGGCCTCTGTGGATTATGGACGGAAATCCGGGTAACATAAACATTTTCAGGCAAGAATTATATGTTGTCAACGTAAAGGCAGACAAAAAAACTAACAACAACAACTAGACAACAACAACCAAGATTTATTTTTATACCTGTAAAGCTAATTGCTCAACAAACTGGTTTAACAAAAAATAATTCGACCATAGTAAAAACAACAACAATATTTTATGACGCTTTACGGTGTAGCACTACTTAGTATAGCTGTTTATAATAATATGAAGGTGTTCTAGCATTCAGTGAGAAATATTTCTGTACAATTAAAACCCACATCTCCAAGTTAACAAAGCAATATCATAAGAATTGATATAAATATACCATCCAGGGAGTGGGGGGTGTATCTATATGATATGACCGGACATAGGTCTGTATGAGTGATATAGCTGGACATAGGTCTGTATGAAGGTTATGGCCGGACATAGGTCTGTATGAGTGATATAGCTGGACATAGGTCTGTATGAAGGTTATGGCCGGACATAGGTCTGTATGAGTGATATAGCTGGACATAGATCTGTATGAAGGTTATGGCCGGACATAGGTCTGTATGAGTGATATAGCTGGACATAGATCTGTATGAAGGTTTTGGCCGGACATAGGTCTGTATGAGTGATATGGCCGGACATAGGTCTGTATGAAGGTTATGGCCGGACATAGGTCTGTATGAAGGTTATGGCCGGACATAGGTCTGTATAAAGGTTATGGCTGGACATAGGTCTGTATGAGTGATATGGCTGGACATAGGTCTGTATGAAGGTTATGGCCCGATATAGGTCTGTATGAAGGTTATGGCCGGACATAGGTCTGTATAAAGGTTATGGCTGGACATAGGTCTGTATGAGTGATATGGCTGGACATAGGTCTGTACGAAGGTTATGGCTGGACATAGGTCTGTATGAGTGTTATGGCTGGACATAGGTCTGTATAAAGGTTATGGCTGGACATAGGTCTGTATGAGTGATATGGCTGGACATAGGTCTGTACGAAGGTTATGGCTGGACATAGGTCTGTATGAGCGTTATGGCTGGACATAGGTCTGTATAAAGGTTATGGCTGGACATAGGTCTGTATGAGTGATATTGCTGAACATAGGTCTGTATGAGTGACATGGCCGGACATAGGTCTGTATAAAGGTTATGGCCGGACATAGGTCTGTATGAGTGATATGGCTGGACATAAGTCTGTATGAGTGTTATGGCTGGACATAGGTCTGTATGAGTGATATGGCCGGACATAGGTCTGTATGAGTGTTATGGCTGGACATAGGTCTGTATGAGTGATATGGCTGGACATAGGTCTGTATTAGTGGACATAGGTCTGTATAAAGGTTATGGTTGGACATAGGTCTGTATGAGTGATATGGCTGGACATAGGTCTGTATAAATGTTATGGCCGGACATAGGTCTGTATAAAGGTTATGGCTGGACATAGGTCTGTATGAGTGATATGGCTGGACATAGGTCTGTATGAAGGTTATGGCCGGACATAGGTCTGTATGAAGGTTATGGCCGGACATAGGTCTGTATAAAGGTTATGGCTGGACATAGGTCTGTATGAGTGATATGGCTGGACATAGGTCTGTACGAAGGTTATGGCTGGACATAGGTCTGTATGAGTGTTATGGCTGGACATAGGTCTGTATAAAGGTTATGGCTGGACATAGGTCTGTATGAGTGATATGGCTGGACATAGGTCTGTACGAAGGTTATGGCTGGACATAGGTCTGTATGAGTGTTATGGCTGGACATAGGTCTGTATAAAGGTTATGGCTGGACATAGGTCTGTATGAGTGATATTGCTGAACATAGGTCTGTATGAGTGACATGGCCGGACATAGGTCTGTATAAAGGTTATGGCCGGACATAGGTCTGTATGAGTGATATGGCTGGACATAAGTCTGTATGAGTGTTATGGCTGGACATAGGTCTGTATGAGTGATATGGCCGGACATAGGTCTGTATGAGTGTTATGGCTGGACATAGGTCTGTATGAGTGATATGGCTGGACATAGGTCTGTATTAGTGGACATAGGTCTGTATGAGTGATATGGCTGGACATAGGTCTGTATAAATGTTATGGCCGGACATAGGTCTGTATGAGTGATATGGCTGGACATAGGTCGGTGTAAAGGTTATGGCCGGACATAGGTCTGTATGAGTGATATGGCCGGGCATAGGTCTGTATGAAGGTTATGGCCGGACATGGGTCTGAATGAGTGTTATGGCTGGACATAAGGCTGTATGAATGATATGGCTGGACATAGGTCTGTATGAAGGTTATGGCTGGACATAGTCTGTATGAGTGATATGGCCGGGCATAGGTCTGTATGAAGGTTATGGCCGGACATGGGTCTGAATGAGTGTTATGGCTGGACATAAGGCTGTATGAATGATATGGCTGGAAATAGTACGTATAAATGATATGGCCGGACATAGCTCTGTATAAATGATATGGCTGGACTTAGGTCTGTATGAGTGATATGGTTGGACATAGGTCTGTATGAAGGTTATGGACGGACATAGGTCTGTATGAGTGATATGGCCGGACATAGGTCTGTATGAAGGTTATGGCCGGACATAGGTCTGTATGAAGGTTATGGCTGGACATAGGTCTGTATGAAGGTTATGGCCGGACATAGGTCAGTATGAAGGTTATGGCCGGACATAGGTCTGTATGAAGGTTATGGCCGGACATAGGTCTGTATAAAGGTTATGGCTGGACATAGGTCTGTATAAAGGTTATGGCTGGACATAGGTCTGTATAAAGGTTATGGCTGGACATAGGTCTGTATGAGTGTTATGGCTGGACATAGGTCTGTATAAAGGTTATGGCTGGACATAGGTCTGTATGAGTGATATGGCTGGACATAGGTCTGTATGAGTGATGTGGCCGGACATAGGTCTGTATGAGTGATATGGCTGGACATAGGTCTGTATGAGTGATATGGCTGGACATAGGTCTGTATGAGTGATATGGCTGAACATAGGTCTGTATGAAGGTTATGGCTGGACATAGTCTGTATGAGTGATATGGCCGGGCATAGGTCTGTATGAAGGTTATGGCCGGACATGGGTCTGAATGAGTGTTATGGCTGGACATAGGTCTGTATGAGTGATATGGTTGGACATAGGTCTGTATGAAGGTTATGGACGGACATAGGTCTGTATAAATGATATGTCTGAACAAAGAGTATATACGGCTAAATAATATCATTGTACGTAAGGGGTAAGATGGGGAGTAGATAAATGACATGGTTGGGTGGCGCTTTTAATAGCCAGCCGGATCTTCAAGCCGCAACAAGACCTACTTGCTGTAGGTTGTGCGACCGCACAGGGCCCCACACTAGAAAGGGGCGCTGTTAAATAAGTGTGTCCTTTTCAGATTGGGAGGAGGGCGCCACATGACGTAGCTTGCACAGGGCGCCACAATAGCTAGCTCCGGCTCTATCTGCCCCGATAATATTTTAAAAAAATGAAATAAGTATGAATTGATGTAACAGCGTGCATAATCATAAATGAAGTTCGGCTAAATGATGTTTTTACGTAAAGGGGGATACAGATGAATCAGGGGAGGGCACATTTTTATGGAGTCGCACAATGTGTTCTTTAGTCTGAAAGGTGGGGGGGGGGACAGGGTTAGCTATAGGCAGAAAGGTGGGGAAGTTCCAACGAAACAATGAGCTGATGGCGCTCAATGTCTCATTGCTTGTATGATGGGTGATGGTTGAACAAATCATGGGGCCCCCTGTAAAATTTCTGTCAAATGCCCCCCCCCCCTTTTTTCTAACCCCTTCCCGGCTAGCGAGTTATTTCATAGCACGAGGCGCCTATAGGAGCACAAAGTATGACCAGAAGTAGCGCTTTCAGCCCGCAATAGGAGATATACGGCATCCTATGGCGCTTCTAACAAATTAAACTGAAAATAATTCTGTCAAAAGGTTTAGCCAACATGTCCAGCTTAATGTGTTTGCACACAAATAATGGTAAATACATTTTATTTAAAAAAAAAATTCATTGTCAGATAAAAACAACAGTACAACTAACAACAACAATAACAAATTATTGAAGATCAGAATGACATAAAGGCATCGATCACGATTGATCCCTGGCTGCCCAGCAGCATCTTGAATAATTACTTAAAAAACTGAGAAGCTAATTGGTCTACATTCTAATGACAGCAACAGAGGATATTTACGCTCGGCAGACGGTGTGACGTTGAGGCGACGTTATTGATTGGTTAATATATGACAATGTATGACGGGAAGTGTGGTGGAGGGGAGTCAATGATGGACTTAACTAAACCTGTCACGTGAAAGAGGTTTACAGTGTAGGTGTTTTGCTAAGATTTCTTTTTCGTAATCATAGAAATAAAGGAAAGAGATATGTTTACTGTTTATGAGTAAACAAGGATTTAACAACAACGTAAGAGGACAAACACATACATACTTTTACACACTCATACATTTCTATATATGAATGCATACTATAAATATTGAATTATGTTCGATAAAAACAAACCAGGTGATACAAAAAATATCAACATAGACAAGGGGAGGCTACGCTTGAGGTGAATGTAGCAGCATTCCGGTTGATTTTTACATTTTAAAGAGGACACTGCAGTTGATTTATCGGGATGGTAAGTCTTAGATGACGCGAGAAGCAATCTATTAAGAAGGACCGATAACTCTTAAAAACACAATAAGGAAAGAGTTATTTCGACTCTCTTGTAACATGTACAACATTATTATTTTCTTTATTCAACATCACACGCATCTCAAGTAATCCCACATTACATAAATTAAAAATATGACACGTATAATGCTGGCAATTGTAAAACATAACGTGGTCAGATATGGTAATTATAAACTTTCTAATTTTGAAAAAAAAATAAAATAATTTCATCCATTCATCCAACACCGTGCTTCGGTCTATGATAGGTGATAGTCTGAATATATTATGATAAGACGAAACTGGGTCAAATGGGATGAAGACGTAAGCTATTTTTTTTTTCATAAGAGATTTTATGATAATCTAAAGCAGTGGTTCTCATAGTGAGAGGGTGTGTGTGGGGGGGGGGCGGGGCGGGGCGATTCGCTTGTAGAGCGAATGGGTCGCAGTGTTGGTCAGTTTATTATATCTAAAACGATAACTAGAATGATTGAGTTTAGTTAACTATAACTAAAACTAAAACTAGAAAGAATTTTTTTAACTATAACTAAATAATAGCTAAAATGCTTGCCAAAAAAACTAATAATAACTATAACTAAAAAGACTTTCATAACTAATCAGAACAAAGTTTTATAATTTTTGACACGCGCCTCACGCATTCACAAATAGATCGTTTATTTTCTGTCCAATTCATGTGTAGTGTGATAGTGTAGTGTGTGGTGCAGTGGATGTTGAAATATAATTGGCATGCATCTGTCGCATCGATGGGCATTTGAAGTTTTGCAGTGCTTACGAAAATTATTCAATAACTATAACTATATAATAACTAAATAATAATAAAAATAATTGATGAAAAAACAAACTATAACTGAAATGAATTTAAAACTATAACTAAATAATCATAAAAATGATTGCTAAAAAAAAACTAATCAAAACTATAACTAAAATGATTTTAATAACTAGAATATCACTGATGGATCGTGTGCAAAATTTGAATGAACAATTAGTGAATCAAGAAATATGTCTGAATTATAAGACTATTTATCTGTATATTACAAAAAAAAAGTGTGTTAATCGAAAAAAAAAACGAAAGACGGGGTCTTTATAAAGTTATTTACGTTTTTATTTCAATTGTTTTATTTGTAGTTTGGGTCGTTGAGCAACAAAAATCAAGACAGTTGTCATGATGGGTGGCGAAGCTAAAAAGTGTGCGTGTGAAGTCGCTGTAAGGATGAGCTGAAATTTCTTATATCCTAATAACCACTAGTGGGGCCGGTAGTGCAATGGCCATGGAGGTACCACGGGAGATAAAGAAAGTGTGAGACCCACTCATCGAAAGTGATGACCATTCATCCGGCGAGAATGACCCACACAAAAGACACATACAGATTGATGTTCTGAAGTACGGTTAACACTTTTTACGAAATTACTTCACATATGATTTCCTGTCACATTAACGGAGTTGCTAGATTACTTTACAGTTAGGTGTCATTACCGAAGTCAAAGTAACTGACAGATTTTAAGTTAAAATACATCTTACAGCTTCTAGCAAAATATGACCTGACAGCAGTTTAAAAAAAAAATGACGAACGAGAGATGTATCCAGTTACATCTGTTGAATATTTCATATAGTGAAATAACAGTCCAGCCATCTTCCAACAACAACAGATCGGAGACAGCCCACCATGTCACTAAAAAATGCTGAGTGAAACATTAGAGATGAACACATCAACAACAGCTGTCAATGAAAACGAAGGATCTTATAATTAACATAAAATAAAGAGTCAGCGAAAATTATGGAGCGAGGACAGGAAGTGACGAGGAAGTGAAGTCGACAGACCCGAAGATGTATGGTATATATTTGTTTTTAATAATCAATCATTGTTTCTTGTACAAATCTGCTTTTCTCCTTACATCGAATTCATCCACAACTTTTAACTGGAAACGTCCACTTCGGGACAAATGTATATTCACACATTCGAATATTTGCTGAAATCGAATCTATGTGATATGTTTAATATATTAACTATGGAAATGGGAATGAAGAGAACGTCTGGTATCGGAAAAGCAAATATCGCCCGTCAAGCGTAGGGTTGTGACTCAGAAATGTGCCAGACACTGGCCTACATCAGTTGTAAATATGAGCTTTGAAAATACTTGCTGTAGTGTGTGTTTGCAGTGTTGCATGTTTGTATTAATATGTGTTGGCATTCGGTGTATGTTTGTATTGATATTTATATGTTGGCATTTGGTGTATATTTGTATTGATGCATGCTGTATGGATGAATGTTTGTACTGATGTTTGTTTGTACAAATGTATGTGTGTATTGATGTTTGTTTGTATTGATGTATTTTTGCACTGATTTATGTGTATTGATGTATGTGTGTATCGATGTTTGTTTGTACTGATGTATGTGTGTATTGATGTTTGTTTGTACTGACGTATGTGTTTGTTGATGTTTATTTGTACTGATGTATGTGCGCATTGATGTTTGTTTGTACTGATGTGTGTGTGCATTGATGCTTGTTTTTTACAGATGTATGTTTGCAGTAATGTATGTTAATGTTATTACACGTTTGTCAAGCTCCAATTCTAATTCTCCTGACAAGTTCAATTCTGGGGTTGATCAAACTTCACCATCATTCACTGATATAAGGCAATGACGTTCTTACAGGTAGGCAAATTAGGCAGGCGACCGCCTAGGGCGGTGGTGGGCAAACGTATATAAACGAGAGCCACTCTGGGTTCTTAAATTTAACAGGAGGCCGGACCAAGAGCAGATGGGTGGAGTGTTGGTCTCAGCCCCGTAACGTGAAAATTCTACAGCAGGGGCCAGGCAATAGCGGGAGGGGGGGGAGGGCGGGGGGGGCAGGACATACATTTTACCAAGCAGAGGGGGCCAGACAAAACGCAAGGGAGGGGCGTCCCACCCCCCGCACGCTACGGGCCTGGTTGGTCTGGTCAAAAAGAGCATTAATTAAAATTTTAAACCGACTCCCCCCCAAATATCTACTGACGACCTTGGCCATGACCTACTAAACAAGGGTTATCTCATGATCGAACATGTGCAGAACTGAGAGGTGCCCCGTTGCGAGACTCACCCCCCCCCCCACAACCTTTGTCTCAAATAAACATTTTAGCTAAACTAATTTGATAATAATTACAATTTCACCTCCAACCCCCCTTCGTTTATTAATGAATCACTTTTATTTAAAGATTATACTGCGTATTATTTTGCGTGTTTTCATCTGCCGAAACTTTATTTTTTTTTCACTTCAAAGTTTAGAAGTTACATCATCTTGCTTGCAGCGACAGATCTAAAAATAGCTTCAGTTTGGACATTCAGTGGAAAGGCAGCTTTTGATCCGGTGATGTCCCCTTGTTAAAAATTTACTCGCGTGTTTAAAAAAAAAAACTCAAGGGATTAAACAATCGAGGACCGTGTTACATTGAACTTTGTTAATATCTGTCAAACAGCCCGGCTGAGATGTGATGGTTGTGATGTGATGATTGTGATGTGATCTATGATATAAGTCCATAGCTGTTGGAATATGAAGACCTGCATGTAACAGAATAGTTCTTGTGTTTATCGCCTCCCATAGAATATATCAAGGAGCATTTATAGATGTCAGTGATTAACACACCAGGGTACTTATGAGATTTTTTTTCCGAATTACAATGGAACCATTTCTGATTATTTCACACGTATCTATCCAGTCTGACCAAACGGTCGACGGCAGTGGCGTAGTGAGGTGGGGCATCATGACCCGGGCGCTACTCACAAAGGGGCGCCAAACTGTATATTTTACATATAATGTTATATGGTTTTCGAATGGGGGGGGGGTGCGGGGCGCGCTAAAAAAGGTATCGTGCCCAGGGCGCGAGTTAAGCTCGCTACGCTACTGGTTGGAACATTTCTGATTATTTCACATGTATCAATCGAGTCTGACTAAACGGGCGACGGGCGAGAGGAGGCACGTGAAGACATGGATCCATGACCACCCTATGATGTTGTAACTTGATTTTATCAACAACGTGGGGGGAAATCATATGGAGGGGATTGACGGTGCACAACTGTTGACAGGTCAAGAGGGGGTGGCCCACTCACCGATGGGCAAGTTGACTTAATGGCCGACCCCCGTCTCTGTATATCCCACAGGTGTTAGTCATCTCAGTCGCCATGATGCCACCCCCCCCCCCCTGGCGAAGCACCAAGAAAAAAAGGACTTGTATTAAACGGTCCCAGGCCGGCCTGTGAGAATCGCTAGTTAATCCAACCTAACCCATAAATCAATCATCCAATGAAAATCAACAAACACAGAATATAAAAGGGCACCATACAAACTTTCAGTGGCGTAGTGAGGGGGGGGGAGCGAAGGGAGCATCATGCCCCGGGCGCTACTCACAACAAATGGGCGCCAAATGGTGTATTTTACATATATTATATGGTTTTCAAAAGGGGTGGGGGGGGGTGCCACTGCAAACTGCCTCAAAAGTATTTTACTGGTTCATAATTCGATGATTTGATAACATACTGTAGGGGTACACCATTCAATGCTCACTTGTTGTACATCTAAACATTATTATTTAAGTCCATTACAGTAAGATCTATTCAACGTACCGATACAATCCCAACCTTTTACGGAGTACATTTATATCTTTCCTAACGTTTGTGTTCTTTTAATAGGCAAGATAAAACAATGTGACCACTGATACAGCACCAGTGTGTATAGTTCAAGCCTTATTTGTTTACCGCTGTACTAGGAAATCGTGCGCAGAATCAGCAGCATAACCGGGGGGGGGGGGTGGCCCGGGGAGGGGGGGCTGTCACAGGTGCGACATCAGCCCGTACTTTATTATTTATCGAAACGAGGTAGCATTTCCGGAGCCGCTCCCCCCCCCTAACACCATCCGGGGGCCACTAATTAGGCCAGAGTGCCGGATGGATTTCGTTTAAGCATTGAGCTACAGGATTCTTAGCCCATTGTTTATGTGCGCGTGAGTGGAGAGAACATATTACCATCCACCCACACCATTCAGCCATTACTGTCTGGTATTGATTGGTTAAACAAATCGCGACGTCAGCGTTTTAATACGGATCAAGACAGAGAGAGATAGAAAGAGAGAGAGAGGGGGGAGGGGGATAGGCGGTGTGAGATAAGAAATATTGGGGGAGGGGGGAAGGTGTCAACACGGCTGGCCGAGTTTACCGAACGTTGTTTGAACCAGTTGTTAGACAGTGTCGCGTCACCTGAAAGATACAGAGGTGACTTGTATTATGTGTGTGTGTGTAATGTAGACAGACAGACTTATAGATAAAAAGACAGACCGACGAACCAAAATACAAAGACAGATTGGGCAGACAAACAAATGTAGGCGGACAAACAGATAGATAGACGGACAGACAAAGATATAGATCAACAGATAGACATATAAATAGTAAGACAAAGAGATAGCTAGACAGACAGGCATATAGACGGATAGATTGCTAGACAGACAGGCATATAGACGGATAGATTAGACAGACCAATAGATACACATACCCCGGTTATACACACATTTGTAAGTGTCAGTGGGTGTTGGTTTGACTTCATCGATTGCACTGAGATTGTTAGACAGACCGCCTTACCCCAGGTTATGGGATCGAATCCAGGGGGAGAGAGAGCTTTTTCTCTCCTAACAAGCGAGTGTGAAAAAAAAAATTATGGGCCCGAGGGCAAACTATTGTGTGTTAGGTGTGAGGGTATGAGAGCCACTGAAAAGAATGAAATCAACATGGCCAGTTTACATGGGGCCCCTAAACTCATGGGCCCTGGCCGAGCTAGAGCGTTATGACGACTTGTTTATGTCCATTGCGCGGGGTGGGAGTGGAGAGGGCACTTCCGATTCGTCCAAAATCAATCTCGAAACGGATTTCGTTCAAGTATCAGAAAATGTGATAACATCAATACAGTGACCAGTTAAAAACTAGACCAGCTGTTGGCCACCTATAGGACCAAACGGAGGACTCAGTCCATGATATTTAATCCCCTGGATGCTACATTCACAAGTTTCATTCCAGCAGACGACTGGAAGCTAAATTTACACATTTTCATTCCAGCAGACGACTGGAAGGTAAATTCACAAATTTCATTCCAGCAGACGACTAAAACTCATGAATTTATTTCCACGGACCATTAAATTTTGTCTTTTAAAAAAAACAACAATAATCCCGTGCACCACTTTTGGGATATGTGATTATGAGTAGGTATCTTTGAATATAAATAAAAAACAAAACAACAATCCACCATTAAGGACTTGAAATTCAAACCTCGTTTTCGCTTAAGCACACAATTTCTATTGTAAATTTACTTCTGCAGTCCACTGTCCAGCAATGGTCCACCGCTAAAAACTAGACTTTTTTTTTTATTTACTGCAGTCACAGACAGCCACGCGATGGTGCACGCCAAGTAATGTTGACATCCCGTGGTGGTGGTGGTGGTGTGGTGGTGGTGTTTAGGCAGTTACTGTGTACCCAGTACGTTGACCCATGAGATCATCCAGTTCAGATAAAATTATCGAGTGAACTTTGTCATTTAACAACCGAAATCTGTGACGAACAGAGTACAGAGGCACTGGCCTATGTGAACTCATTTAATTATCACGTGTTGATCCAACATTACCCGGTAAACATGGCCTGAAACAAATAACATTATTTACTTTCACATATGTTATCCCATGAAGACGGGCGTGCTGGCTTAGGGAGACATGACCAACATGTGTCTAGGGGCCCTTCGGTTTGGGAAAAAAGTTACATTGATATGAATTTCTTATAAATCAGTAAAAAGAAGGCCATCATATGCGATTGTATGTTGCATTTAACAATATTCAACTCATTTATTATATAATATATTAATCTTTATCGAAACTAATTACATAAACTTTACAAGCAGAAATCTCGCCCTATGTCGGATGGAAAACCTTTCTGAGTCAGCGCGCCCCTGAACTGAAGAGACTATTATAAATACATCATGAGAAGCTCAGATTAATTTTTGTTACTAAGGAGAGCTATGACAGTAATGCGAGGGATAAAGTCGTAGTAAAAAACAACAACACTACAAGTATTTATAATAGTTACAACTGTATATATATAAACACGTATTTACACATGAAACAATTTGTAGGGCCAACAGAAATGAAACTCTCTGATCGATAGGTCAGGTCGATCACAGTTAAATGACTTGTCTTTATCAATAACATGTATTAAAGTAAAAAAAAACAAACAAACACGGTGCACCAGGAAGAATTAGCACGTGCTGATTGGTCAATTAGCAGTCGGACTGGAACAGAGAGAGGAGTGCAGACAACATACCATAATTCAAAATCAAAATTCATTTCTGTTTTTTTTTTATTTCTCGGAGGCGACTACACTTTATCATGGCTTTCAACATCACGACAGTATTGTGCACACACATGACATCACGAGAGAATTGTGCTAATAAATTTAGGTTCCCGTGAACACAAACAAATAAACTACAACATAAAAACTCATTTGAAGTTGAATTTGAAAATCTTTAAGACGCTTGTCTTCAGGGCTATTAATTAACGGTGCTTATCATTGAACAAGAGGGTAGATTGTATGTAGACAACACGGTTGTTACATGTGAGACTGATTGCTGTTTGGCAAGTTACATGTGTGAATGATTGCTGTTGGCTAGTTACATGTGAGACTGATTGCTGTTTGGCAAGTTACATGTGTGAATGTGGGCTGTTGGCTAGTTACATGTGAGACTGATTGCTGTTGGCAAGTTACATGTGTGAATGATTGCTGTTGGCTAGTTACATGTGAACGTCTAGAGCCACCATTGCAAAAAGGGGCCCTTCTTAGATCTAATCCAAATCTTATTCTAAGATAGCCCCGACAGATACCTTTGCCTAGCCCCACCCCACACCAAAATATTTCTGGAAGTCTCTGCCCAGGACCAGCAAATGTTTATGGAAATCTCTGCCTAGTGCACCCAAAAATGACAGCCAGAGATTGTGGCCAGTGCACAAAGCCTACGGGAAAATCAAAAGATGCCATTGAATTTGTGGCTTCATTGGACGGGTGACGTGACGCATTCGACTCACCTTGGTTTCCGGAAGACCATGCCGTACTTCTGGCAGGCGAGTCCAACAGTAGGGGTGTATATGATCGGCATCATCAGCTGGATGTTCTCCGTGATGACCCGGTAGAACAGCTTCTCCGACCTGTCCTGCAGCCCCATCATGAAGATGAACCGGTCCAGGTCGTTGTCCCAGCGGTAAAAGTTCTGCATCACCTGGAACACCTGCTGCTCCTGGTCCACCAGGGCCGGCGGCAGCAGCCCGTGCAGGCCCAGGGTCTGCCTCTCCTCCAGCGTGAAGGCCATTCCCTGGGAGTGACAGAATCGCACACGTGTACAGGCAGATGTTACAACATTTTTGTAAAGGGTGGTGTTAAAGAGACCAATATTTAGTTAGTGAGGGGGGAGTAATTGTAAAATACACAGAAATAAGACCAATAATTAGTGTGAAGGAAAGGGTAATTAAATAAAAGAATTAGGAGCCGCATAAAGCTCGGTGATGGGCCCCAAATGGCTCTGGGGGCCGCATTAAGCTTATATAGTATTAGGGCTTCGTCTTCGTAGTATCGTCAGGTAAACAGCAGAGGCGTACCTAGGGTGGGGAGGGGGGTCCAAATTCAAAAGTTCCCCCGGGCCCCAGCTTGAGGGGGCCCCCAAATTTTTTTTACTTTAAATATTAAGTATATTATCTCGTGTCATGGTTTGAATGCCATAATGCAGGGGCCCCCAAGGAGGCCAAGCCCCCGGGCCCCCAAATCTCAAGGTTCGGCTCTGGTAAACAGCGGAAAGGGGGGGGGGTGAGATCTGAACACATTTTATAAGCTCCTGCCCTTAAAGAAACCGTATAGTACAGTCATCTGCTATAACATGACTTAAGCTTGTGGCTATTAATGGGTGTGACCAGAGGGGCCTCAGCTGGGGGGGGGGACTGTCAGTGGCCCAGGATTAGCTTGCAACAGCCCCGTAAAGAGGAAAACAAACATGCAGTGTTATCAATACATATGTTTATCAAAGGTTGGAGCCCGAGAAGACAGTTATTATTTCATGAAACCAATGGCGACAACAACAGCAAAAAACGCAAGAGAAAAAAAACAACTCTAAAGCTAATTTGTCCATATGAAATAAAAATAGCAAATAAATATAAAAAAAAATAATAATAACAAAGCACCTGATCGACTTATATCATCATGCCCGGCTCAATTTTTTTTAGAGATAATGCATTCGTTAGCAGCGGTATGTTAATAGGATTAATAAGATGCAATAGACTTGCCAACTATTTTTTTTTTCAATTACCATGTATGTGTCGCTGTGTCTGTCATTGAGTAAGCGTTTGTGATTCTGTCAGAAAGAATGTGTTTATATATATATATATATATATATATATATATATATATATAGTGTGTGCTTATATATATATATATATATATATATATATATATATATATATCATAATGTGTGTAAGGCATTATTGTGTGAGTGTCAGTGTATGTGTCATTATGTGCATGCAGGTGTCACAACCAGTGCTGGATAAACCTACAGCCACGCCAAAGTAAGCACGCGCTAATGGCATCAAGGGAAAAAAAGGGGGTGGGTGGGGCACCATGTTGATTTGACATTTTAATTATTGAATTCTTTAACCTGATCGCCTATTTCATAATCCCCTAATACAGTTAATAATAAATGACTTTCAGTATAAAGTGTTCGCAGGTATAAATCTATCACAAGTTTAGACTATTCTGACACAGTACTAGCAACGGTGCTATCACTAGCAATGGTGCTATCACTAGCAATGGTGCTATCACTAGCAATGGTGTTATCACTAGCAATGGTGCTATCACTAGCAATGGTGCTATCTCTAGAAATGGTGCTATCACTAGCAATGGTGCTATCACATTAAAGACAAACAAACAAACAACAACTCCAGGTGAGAGGGTTAATTATTGTCTTGTTATTATAACATTACTACTTATGTCTTTTTTTTTAAGATTAATTGTAGGCGTTTAGCTCAACTAGAAAAGAATGTAAAAGGACTGTGGGTTCCAATTTATATTCGCTAGGGTTGAGGGGGAGGGGGAGCACCAGAATTATAGCTGGCACATAGGGCAACTAGGAGACCTATTCCCGCACTGGCCATTAGGTATATCTGTGTGTATGTGATGTCTGTACGAATAGCCTGCCGTCTACACACAAGCCGCCAGATTCGTGCTTACAGTGATGGCCGACCCAGCACACTTTTGAAATTTGCTCTTCAGCTATCGCCCCTTTTCCCCTATTTACATAATACGTTTTATCCTGCTGCGATCGCTAATAGCCAAAAGTTGATACTACTGTAGCTAACACTAATCATGTCGTGTCTACTAGAAACAGGCGAACACAATTGTGGCCCTGATAATTTGAAGTATCTTTTTTACTTCACTTTCTAAGTATGTGATATGTTCATGGTTAAAGTCGAAAAAGAAGACTCCAAACGACTAAGTTTACTGATAGAATTAATCATATTTTAGATGCCTTTTTTTTTACAATACACCCTAGATATCTTAAATGAGCGAATAAGAATGTGGAGTTAAACTTTAACCATTATCAGGGCCGTAAAGGAAGGGGGTGGGAGTGCAATCAGAACCATTTCAGCCCCTCCCCCTTTAGTAGTCCCGTGGGGTACAGTCACCTGCTATGAAATGACGTATCTATTGATGGAAGTGTGTAATCAGAGTGGGGGTGGGTGGGGGGGACAGTTGGCAGAGATTGTCATGGGCCCGAGATTAGCTGGCAGCAGCCCTGCCATTGTTATTCTATATGAATTCTCACCCCCACCCCGCCCCCTCATAGTTTGTTCCTTCTTAGTCGATAATGTAGTCCCGCCCACTGCATGAGGTGACGCAAACACTGGAGGGAGAGGGTGTGTGTGTCAAGTATCTGACAAATTCTGAGGTAAATAACAGAGTACTATGACCTTTAACCTTAGGAGGGAATGACAAAGCGAAATTGAATTCCTTGCTCATACCACTAGTCATGGATGAGTGATTCCTGAACATCAGTCCTTTTAATTAGTTATATTCCAACTCCATTCCACTAGAGACACATGCACACACACAAATATATATATATATGACTACATATCTATGTGTGTTTATACAATATAAAAGTCAGTGGTAATAAAACATTTAAACAAAGTCTCAGTGTTACAAACAACACCAGTCAACAATGCACCACATTTCTCAAACCATATTTATGTTTATACACATAGGCTTAATCTGATGTACCACCAGTCAATGCAATTCAACTGTGTATCCTGTAAGTATTTATAAGCACTTGCACTTAAAACAAAATGAGCAGCACACATGAGCCTGCTACTACACAACACAGTTGTTCTTCTAAGTTACAAAACAAACAAACAAACTCAGTGTAACTAAATAGGCCTATCTTTTGATCAATAATAATGTAAGAGAATCATTGCTTTGGTGAAAGTCACATTAAAAAAAAACAACAAAACAATCAAAAACAACAAGACAAAATTTGAGTTGTTTTGTTTATATTCATTGGACAGGGGCAAGAGAAGAGGGAAGTCTTTGTATGAGGCAGGGGGCTGCTCCCGGGGGGGGGGGACAACCCAAACACTTGTCAGCGCCCCCCCCCCCGTTTTCCTGTAACTTTCAAAATATATACTTATCATGTATTTATTCGCTGCAAAATTGGGGGCACAAGGACCCCTGTTGTCATAGTTTGTCGGGGGCCCCAGAATTCCTTGACACGGCTCTGGTGGGAGCCACCTATTTGTTTTTATGAAGGCCCCCTGAACATTTTGTGGGAAAGCCACCAAGTTGTCAGCAACTGGGAAACATGTTTATTATGCAAATGGGAATACGTGGGCTAGGCGTAAAGGAAAAAAAAAATATGGACAGAGGAATAACAAGCAATTATTGTTTTAAAGATTGATCAAGTCCACCTTATGGCTAAGACAACAAATTATTTTAAATGTCTATCAATTTGAACTATTTTAATTTAAAATTTAAAAGCTACTCTGGTGAAAAACACCGAAACAAACTACTAGACTAGTGGTCATTAGTGCAATAATAAATGCATCATACTAAATAATAGTACATAGATATGGTTTAAGAATTGTTTATCTCTAGAAATAATATGACCACAAATAATATTTATTTCATTGTTAATTGGTGTTCAAAATGAAAATCATATATAATATATATGTACTCACTTTGTTTAGAATAGGGTTGCGAAGGATGTCAATGCCATAAGAACGGGGACGTCCAATTATCACATCCTTAGATTGCGAATTCTTTTTCATTTGTCCTTCAGAACTATTATCGGCAGTTAACGACATCTTTTTTTTTCAGTAGAAAAGCTGTTAAAATGACAACTCTGAAACAATTTCAAATAATAAAATACCGGCGGATTTTCGCCCAACGGCCAGCAGTTCTACAGATCGAATATCTAGTAGTTAGAGTAGTTAGAGGTATAAATAGCCTTCCCAATCATGTGACCAAACAAAAACATACGGGAGGTAATCGAGGAATTGCTCTGTGATATTTCATTTCTAAAATCATTTTGTCAACTTACCGTACATATTAAAATAAGTCATTATCAATAAGCACAACACTTGTTTTGCCATACACATTCATTTCCAAATGTTTAAAAAGTCACAAGCTGCAAATGTGATGTTTACTTTTTTTTACTACTTTTAAAGAGAAACAGTTTCTGAAATGTATTGACACTGACAGGTTTCTCATTCTGCTATATATACAATATATATATATATATATATATATATATATATATATATATATATATATATATATATATATACTAGTTGCAAGTACCCGGCTTTGCCCGGGTTTAAAATAAGGTTTTCTGTTTACCTTTTGTTTTCTCCCTACCCCCTCTCTCCCTTCCTCTCTCTCCCTCCCTCCCCCTCTCTCCCTTTCCCTCCCTCCCCCCATCCCTCTCCCATCTCCTTCTCTCCCCCTCTCCACCCCCCTTCTCTCCCCCCCTTTCCATCCCTCTCCTTCCATCTCTCCCCCTTCCTCCCCTCCTCCTTCCCTCTCTCTCCCTCCCTGCCCCCCACTCACTCTTTATCTCTCATCCCTCCCATTTCTCCCATCCTCCCTCCTTCCCTCCCTTCTTTCTCCATCCCTCCCTCTCCCATTCCCCTCTCTCCCTCCCCCTCCTCCCCCTTCCTTCCACCCTAGTTTCCTCTCTCTCCCCGCCCTGCCTCCCCCTCTCTCTTTATCTCTATCCCTCCCTCTCTCCCACCCTCTCTCTCTCCCTCCCTCCTCTCTATCTCCCTCCTTCCTCCCACTAACCCTCCCTACCTTTCTTTTTCCTTCCCTCCCTCCTCCCTCTCCCCCTCCCTCCCTCTCCCTCACCCCTCTCTCTCCCCTCCCCCTCACTCCCCCTCCCTCCCCCCTCCTTCCCTCCTCCCTCCAACCATCCTTTCCTCTCTCCCCCTATCCCCCTCTCTCTCGCTTTATCTCTCCCCTCCCCCCCCCCCCCCCCTCTCTCTCTCTCTCTCTCTCTCTCTCTCTATATATATATATATATATATATATATATATATATATATATATACCGTATTTTTCGCCGTATAAGACGCACTTTTTCTTCCCCATATCAGAAGTTATTTTAATTAATGTATGTTATTGTTACTTATCATAACTTATGTTACCTATTTTTAACTATGAGTATGACATGGTCTATGTTACATTAGATTAGAAAATCATTGGTATCAATCATTAACACTCATATACTAATTTTTATAACGGATTATGTTGTATACTATTTTACGATTGATTTGGGTTGCATGCCAAGACGATAATTTTACGATTGATTTGGGTTGCATGCCAAGACGATAATTTTTTTTTGGTTAGTAAATTATTTTTAGGGTTATTGTTGTATTTTTCAATATTGTTACAGAAATTCAAGAAAATATACCACAGAATATATTTATTAAGTTGGCACTGGACAACTATTTTTGGATACTGGGGCATTACGAAATCAAATTAGCTAACTCGCTTTCACATACAGTTGGATTTTATTTTTTGTTAAAAAATATTCTCTAATATTTTTTCCTTTTATCTTTTCTTTCGTATTATATTTCATCAGTTGTATTCCTTAATAATTAACCCTTACTCATTAACAGTATCATTCTCTGACATGGTTAAAGAAAAACAATAATATAAACGAATTGATCTTGTGCAATTTTTTTTTATTTTTGCGGCAACGGTGAATGCAATCGACGATTGGTAAGTTATTAGACATCTACTGCTCAGTATTTTATTAATAAGTAATTTAGTACATTATGTGAATAGTCGGTTATGTTTTTTTTTAAATGTATTTAATACAGTAAATTAATGGTAATTGAGACATAACACAACTTGATCGAATGATAAGTCATCATGGATGGTAACTCAAGTCTTGACTCTTTTTAAGTAGACGACCCATGACCATGGGCATGTTAAATAATATATAACAATTGCCTATTGGTTAAAAAACAAACGACAAGTAAATATGATTCTAATTTGAAATTAATATTTAGTTCCTGAAACATGTTGATGGATTTGTATATTATAATGTGTTGGTACTTAATATATTTTTGCGCCTTTTTTATCTTTATTTCCATTGTTGTCTAGTGAATCAATGAATGATTGATACTCATAGAGACTCATACTGGTTGCTCTACTTGATTTGTGAAATAATTACTATTTATTATTATTGTCTCATTTCAAAATCTTTGGTTATCTTTTTGCTCAAGTACAGTTTTTTTTATTAAAGTTTCTATTCAAAAACAATTTAAAGCTTTCAACATAATTCACCTAAAAGTATTTGCCTTTTGAGGCTTTTGCTTATCATATTATCATATCTCTATACTATACTATATATTATTTATTGCTTACATTACAATGATCACTAGACATAAAATAAAGGCATTGACCTATATATGAAGCAACACTTGAAATCATGATACAAAACTTGGCAACCAAGGATTATAAACCTTTTTTTTTTTTGCATTTAAATATATGGTATATTATATAGGCTATGTATATTACATTAATTTTGTTTACTTTAGGTCTTTACAACATGTCTTTTTTAGCTTCAGTCAGACACACAGTGGGTCTTTTGTTGATAAATACATTATTAATTATATTTATATATTTTTGCCTCATCTAGACTTTAGTGAGTGTAGTCTAGTGACTAGTCTTTTACCCTACCAATCTACTACCACTTCTTTTCGCAAAGTTCATTATGACATTTATGTCTTCAATATTTAAAAAATTTATCAAGATAACCAGTTGGTACTAAAAATAAGACAAATTTTAATTTAATTTATAATTGATACCTGAACTTCTGAAGCTGTCATGTACATGTCGATTTACATTATATTGTTAGCTCTTTCACCATGTTCTTTTTAAAGTAAGGTTGTTTACCATCCCACTTTCTAACAAAATGAGTCCTCTACATTTTTTCTCAGTTACTTACATTTATGGACCCTCTCTGGGTGGTGGTGTGCATGCACAACATCTGATTAGAAAAAGTTCTAGGCTTGAACCTGTGTCACATGATTAGTCAAGAAAGTGTTAATATTATAGGTTATATTATGTGTCAAAACATCTTGTAAGTAAAGTAAAGTTCCCTTAACCCTAACGGGCCATCAGGGCAGATGAAGTGTAGAATTCATCTGTTTAATAACCTCAGCATATATCATATAAAGGGATTGTGTGGTTAGCACAACGCCCAGCCGCCTTGACTTCCCCAACTTAAGTCAGGTACCCATTTAAAGCTGGGTGGACTTATGGGACGACTTGCACCGAATTTCACCTGGAAAAATTCCATGGGCCTCACCGAGGTTCGAACCCAGGACTCTCAGGTCAACAGTCGAGTATCTACACCACTCGGCCATCCGTCCCACTAAAACATGTGATGTATGCATATTTAACTAACTTTGGGAAATAGTGTGATGAAAAAAGCAAAACAAATTAAGTCAGTTGTATGTTAGAATTTTTTTTACTCTCTTTAAAACTTTTTTTTTTTTATATAAACAGGAGTATTAAATTGAAAGAATGAGTAACGGAACAGTGAACACTTTGTTAAAATACAGATTTGTTAAAAAGCCAGTTAACAAAATTCACTCAGAATCTCAGGACGGGAATGAATACAGCATATCAAGAGGTGGGTAAATTGTTAAGTATGGAAATTAAATGCTATTCAGTTTGCTCAGTAGTAATAGCCTGTAAAGCATGGGATGTAAAGTGATATTCTGAGCTTCATTATTAGTTATATAAAATTAAATTTATAAATGAGTGAAACTAAATATTTTTTTTAAACAAGTTATTCATGGCATTGTGATTTTTTTGGGCTATAATATGCTGATGCATAAAAAAATAGTTTAACATTTATTTCATCTCATTTAAGAGTGAAAAGCATATTTACTTCTAATCAAAGTCTTTAAGTTATTCATCACATCTTACCTATATCATAGGTGAAGTAGAATTTAAAATCTCTATAAAAAAATCTGAAGGAGATAATAAAACTTAACCTGAGCATCGCTCAACCTGAACATCGCTCTTGTCTACACTGTATGTTACAAGGCAGTATATTTTTATAAGAATACCTTTTATTTTACGTGAAATATTTTCTCGATCTTTTCTGACTGTCAGTTAAACATGCTTCTAAATCATGATGATCATATTTCATAACATTTGCCATCGTCTTTTGAATATCTATTCCAGAAAACAGTAACAGCTCGTTTGACAGCCAGTCCACCATACTGTACACTAGTCAGCCATCCTTTAACGGTAGCCAAGAAAGTACAGACAGTCAGAGAACATTATTGTACAGCCAGTCATCTGTGCCAAGCTTGAACAGTCAGAACAGTATGCCATACAGCTGTCTACCTCAGCAGAGTCCGTCCCCTGGTAATGCTTTCACGTACAGCTCAACCAGCCCAGTGTTCACATCTAAATCAAACAGTCACCAAACTCCTGTCATAGGAACCCAGGTTACTCCCACTGCATCGCCCGTTCCTGGGCCTTGGGTTTCCAAAGCTTCGGGACAAGTTAATGGAGAAAGGAATCCTGATAATGTCAGCAAGTGAGCAATCGAATCATAGTTAAATGCTATACAATATTCACAATTTTCTTCTTTTTTTTTTGTTGGTATTTACACATTTTTTTTTAGTAAATTTTTACTATTTTAAAGTGACTAATATTTCTTTTTTTTTTTAATGACTTGAATTATGTATTAAAACAATGCTAATGCATCAAATTTATCTCATTCACTTTATTTTTTTAATGCTATTCATTGTAATATTTGATAAAAGGTATCGTATATTTTATTTCTTTCTAACAAGATTTAAGCGTGTAAAGCGCCCAGTAGAAACTGACAGTGAAGAAGATTCTCCTACCAAAAGTAAAAAATCCAATTCACCTGAAGATTTTTTCCAGCGCCTGAAGGAATTGTTCCCTGAAAAGAGTGAAAATAGAATGAGAGCAGCTCTTATTATGTTTCCTAAAGACTTCCAGAAGGCTGTCAATTTTATGGCATCAGAAAAATCTTCTGAACCAACTGGTAAGACTCAAGCTTTGTGTATTCTTATCCAAGTCATCAATGTTTACAAATAGACCAAAGTGATATTTGTAATGATTCTAGTCACAAGTTTTTTGTGTGTCAAAGTCTTTAGTGGAATATAATCAAAGATTACACAGTATGACTAATCATTAGCAGATTATTAATATGCTGTGAAGAAGATGGATTATTTTTTTTTCTGTGTGACAGCATCTAAAAAAAATTATTTTGTCAGGTTGACTTACATTGTAACTGCTCCCCCCTCCCCCATATCCTTTCCATTTTTCCCCACAAACTATTTAATTTATCAAAATAAGAGTTTCTAAAGTTAGCAACATATTATAACTAGATTTTTTTGTCTGGAGTACAGTCAAACCTCATTATGAGCATATGACCAGGAGAATGCTTGTAATCCAAAACAGGTATATATCAAATAAGATTTACCCATAAGTAATAATGGAAACTTGGTTGATTGGTTACATAAAATGGAAGATATTCCAATGCTGTTATATATATATATTTTAAAAATTTATTATAAGTAGCTGAAATGGGTCATTTTGTAGATTATTTGTTGCTGTTGCATCTGATACGTAAAATGTTTTCCACCACTCCCTAATTTCATTACATTTTTTTCTTCATTGGGGCTATTGACGCAGTCACTACTCAGTCACAACATTTTATCAAACTATATAGGCTCACACAGATGTTGACTATTTAAGTGAAGCTCTCTAGTGATCACACAAAACTGAACTGAAAATGCAACATATACTTTCTAAACATACTGTAAAACCTTCCTTGTATTTCCAGTTTGAATTTATTTTTTAAAATGTGCTAATTTTGCTAGATGTTTCTCAAAACTCGAATCAAATTGTATTTTATAACATGTGTGAACCAAGGTTTGCTAATATAATCCGATCTACTTGAAATTTTTAAATGTATGTTATAAAGCTGAATTAGACTAAACTTTGAATAAAAGTTAATATTAATGCTTAAAAAGAGTTGTGTGAAGCTAAGTGTTTAAAGTCTTTAAAAAAAAAATTTTATCAGAAAAAGTCATTGTCATGTTGAAAATTTACTAAAAAGCTTATTAAATAAAAGGTTGTTGTATTCCGATACTCAATAAATAGGCATCAGATAGATTTAATTCGCTGGTTCTGTAGTTAAGGTCTTTTTTAAAGTAGTAAATGTTGTATTTACTATATCTACAAAATTTGATATATATACAAATAACATCCTTTAGTTGCAGAAAAACGCAGAATCTCAGATTCAGATGAGATGCCAGAGATTTCTGGTAATTATAAAAGAATAAAGGTTATGCCTGAGACACCTTCTCCTGTGAAAGTTATTGGCTTAGACTTTCTTCAGGAATCCCAGAATATTCAGAAAGGGGTGGAGTTTTTACAAGGGTGCTTTCCAGCCAAATCTGTCCAGGTTAGCTGATATAAATGTTTGTGGGTGAAAAAATATATTTTGCCATAGTGAATATATTTGATTTTTATAATTATATCTAAAAATACACATTTTACACATTATTTTTGTTATTTGGTCCATTTCTTATCTTTAAGATATGAAAATAATTTTTCAATGTATTTTTAATGGTTGTATTTCCTGGTCAGCGTCTAACTTTAACATATTAATGAGTATTTTATCTCCTGGCATATTTTATATTATAAGTGGTATTCTTTTTTTTTTCTCTATCTTAAAGCATCTAAGAAAAGTGTTGACAGCAAATAATGGAGACACAAATGCTGCGGTAACAGCACTAACTGATGAAGATAAAGTAGTTGCTGATTGTGTAAATAATGACAAAAACGCTGGACCAAGCTCTCAGTTAAAGAAATCTTTGAAATCTAACTCATCTCAAGGTAAACACAGGTTGACTTACGCCTAAGTGAATTAATTAAACCAATTTAGCCTGTACAGTTTCGCACAAGCCTTTTTTTTTTTTTTCAGCAAAAAAGAGAAAAGAAAAGGATATAGATATCAGTGATGAGGATGATGACTATGATGAATATGGCAGCGGGGACAGTGATGATAGTGAGGTAAGACCTATTCATTCTTTGCAGTGCATTATTAGGAACTGAATTTTTTTAAATAGATTATCCTGTCATAACCTGGCATTAGTTTTTTAAAATGTTATTTTGTGAAGGATCTCAGCTGTAAAAATAGAGTTAGATGGATAAATTCACTGAATCATTGTTTTTTTTCATTTAAGTCAGTAATATGCCATTTACATTAAAAAGATTGAAGTAATTGAAAAATAAAGTGGGTCAATATTATATATTAATTATATCAACATTTTTAAACATTTCTAACTGATTGTAACAGCTTTTTTTTTAAAAGCAGACTATGCAATGCTTATGTTTTGAAGATGGTTACAGTTAGAAATGTTACTAGTGAAACGCATTGAACTGTTAATAAACTGTTGTACTGAGCATTTTGATGCTAACATCTGAAGTCCAACTTGATAAAGAATACAAGAACACATGCAGAAACTATATTTATAAAATATATAGGCTTAAATAAGCAATCTACATCTATTGCCAAAAACCCTTTTTTTTTTTTTTTGCAGGGGCTAACCAAATACCAAATGTTACAATCACACTGTCTTATACATCTAGTCCTAACATTTTAGTTCATTCAACCTGTTATTATAAATGCTGTTTAAATATATGTTAAATTCAATAACACTTTCAACGCTTTAGTAAAAGTAAAACATGTTTACTTATAAATATTTGAATTTGGTGTTAATGTTGTTTGCCTATACCTTAAACCGGTCAGACATTTTAAAATAGCAGTATTTGGAAGTCATTGCTGTATGAACAGATTTGTGTAGCAAGTGCTTTATTTTGCACCATAAAATAAAAGTATTAAGTGTTGAAGTTCAGGAGAATGTTAGCTATTGATTTTTCTTCTTCTAATCTTCTAGTATACAAACAAAAATTCTTTTATGTATTTCATTGGCCAATGGTTTAATAGCAGAAGACAGTTGATGCATACACATGCAGACCAATTATTGACTTTAACATTAGTAGAAATAGTATTATACTTGATGTTTGGTTTTCACCTTTACCATGAATGGCGTAGCATGAACTGTATACATGTAAATGGTTATATTACTCCAAGAGAGGAATGCTGATTGGCACTGGAAAATGATAAGCAAAACACTCAGCACAAATAGCATATGAACCATCGAGAAAAAAAAATGTGTCGATGCTTTATTTTTATGTGTAAAAAAACAAAAGATGTCACCTTAGTACTAACCTTAGTGATAATTGTATTAACATACTTGAATTTATTGTTTGCCATCATATTCATCACACAGGATCTAGATAATAAAACAAAGTCGGAGACAGATAATTTCTTACAATTTTTTCAAGAAGCTACATCTGAGGAACTCACAGCTATGCCAGGGTGCTCAAAGAAGAAAGCTGAACTTATCATTGGTCTTAGACCGTTTGCAAACTGGGAGGGCCTGGTAAGTCTCTGAGCGTTTCATCAACTTACTTTTATTTTAAACTCAAGACTTGAGAAAATGTCGAAACTAAAAAAAAAAAAAAAAAAAAAAGATCATGATAAATTGTCTCCAAATGTGTAATTTATGTAGTTCTTTGTTTGTTTTAAATTGACTTTTAAATTGGACATTTAGCAATGCTTTTGAAAAAAAAAAGATTCTTTACAGATACTTAAAATGATGAAGATGATTTATTTTTTTTATTAAGCAAATCTATTTTGATCTTTTTTTTTTTTCAGCTAAATGCTTTTAACTCTGAGAAGCAATTGTCAACATCCTTAATATCTGGATGTAAAGAAATTATGCAGGTGCGCAACACCATCCGCCGCCTGATGATGAAGTGTGAGAACATATCCCAGCAGATGGGGATGGTTGTGTCCAAACTTACCAGACTGGATTCACAGGGTGCTGAAAAAGTTGATTTACGGATAACTAAACAACCTGAATTGCTAAATAAAGAGTGGGTTTATTCTGTGTATTTTAAAATAAATAAAAATTTTGAAGCTTAACAATTCTACTTTTGCTTATAAGGAATATTTATGATGATTCTGTTTTAGGCCGATATACATGGTGTATTTTAGCCTGATAACATGTATGATATCTGTTTATATTGTTTAGTTATGAACTTCAACCTTATCAGCTGATTGGTTTGAGTTGGCTTAGGCTCATGCATGAACAACAGTTGAACGGAATTTTAGCTGATGAAATGGTCAGTTGTGTTTTTTTTTTTTTTTTCCAAATTTAACAGCCTCAAGTAACATAGCATAACATTTTTTTCTGCTCTCTGTTTGCATTTAAAAAATACAATGTATTAAAAGATTTTTAATACCGTGGCTCTTCTTTTTCAGGGCTTAGGTAAAACAATTCAGGCCATAGCATTCATAGCTCATTTAATGGAAGAAGGGGAAGAAGGACCTCATGTTATCATTGTCCCATCATCAACTATAGGTTAGTGTCCCTTAGTGGCTATATGCTGTAATTGTGAATGCACTCTGGTATGAATGGTTAAGGGGATCCAAGGTGGTGAATATCTGAGCTCATAGTGGATGACCTGGGCGTGTGTCGGGCCAAATATTCGATGTCTGGCTGGGATACAGCTGGACAGTTGGAAGATAATTCTAGAAGGGTCAACTACAAACTGGATCATCTTTGTACCAGCCAATATTTAAGAATTATAAAAATATATGTTAAATTCTCTCAATATTGGTTAAACTATCTTCAAAATGTTTCCAAAAATGTGAAATTACTAAATTTTTTTGAAATTGGTCACTATAGTGGTACATGGAATTTGTCTGAATTATGAAGTTAAATCTTGAGTTAGAATAGTGTACATCAAAAGTAAACCATTTCATAGACTATCTGAGTGGAGATAATCACCCCATAATCACTAAATGTGTCATTAAAAAAAGAACTGTGTAGTTATTAGTACAAAATGTACAAAATTTTCTGCAGTAATGATTATTCTACAAGAAAATCTAGGTTTCTTTGCGATACATCTAGAATGAGGTTTAGAAGTCATTGAAGTAAAATGTTGCCACTTTGCGAGTGATGTAAAAAAAATTCCACTCCAGCTTTATTTCATTGCGTCATAATTTGTTGCTGCGCTGTTGTGTTTTGATTATAAAAATTTACCCTGTGATAATTAGTATGCCACCAATGAAAGTGAGTTTGTTTGAGCTTTATATTTATCTATATTGAGATTTTTCTCTAAGAAGTTTGTTAATATATTGATTTTATCTATTAACTTACGGTTACTTTACAGAAAATTGGCTCAGGGAGCTGCATAGATGGTGTCCAGCACTTAAAGTTGTTGTTTATTATGGCTCCCAGGAGGAGAGAAGAGCTGTCAGGCATTCCATATTCTTTCAAGGGGAAGAATTCAATGTTTTATTGACAACGTAAGTACCCTCACCTTTGTTCATTTTTTTAAGAATCAGTTCTATAAACTATAAATATTTTTTTAAATTAAAAATAAATGTATTTTCCAATATTTTTCAGATATAATATGGCCACCGGTGGTGTGGAAGATCGAGTGCTGTTTAAAAAATTCGATTTTCATTATGCTGTATTTGATGAAGGTCACATGCTGAAAAATATGTCATCTTTAAGATTTCAAAACCTCATGAAAATAGCCGTAAGTAACCAATAGTGCAGCGTTATTCATTCATATCAATAATGGTGACTTTTTTTTTCTTTTTTGCAACAGAAAAGCTAAATGTTGGTGGCCATCAGAGCCATTAGTTAAATAATTCTGATGAATGAAGAAAAGTCTCAGGAGAAACTGTAAAATTAGTTGAGGGCAAGGCCATTTGTTTTTTTACTGATTAATTTACTCATCTTTGTTGTGGTCTTAGAAGTTAGGATTTCAAAACCTTGATGTAATTCTGTGTTGGCTAAGCTAATCCTACTAATTATGTGAAGCAGGTCGTTGGAAATTTAGTATATAAATTAAAAGACAGACATTTATACATGCATTAAAATATTTAACCATCAAATTCATAATTTGATCTCTAAAAAAAATGATCTCTTAATTTGATAAAAGATATACCTGTATATGGGTTTTACATTGATTATTACTTTGCCATTTGTCAATCTCTGTAGTCCCATTCATTCCTATATGTCTATTATTTTATAACTAGCTGTACCCTGCAAAACCTTTGCATAGAGTTATATCCCCTTAGGCTTGATTGGTAGTCTAGGTTATTTATTGGTTTCGGGCATATCCAATTTTTTCATGATTGTATTTTAAACTGGAATACTGCTTTATTAATTCTTTACTTTCAATTTAACGCAGAACCCAAATCGCTATTATATATATATATTTTTAGAATCTATTTCCAATAGACGGGTGGCTAAATGTGGCTGTAGGGTCATAAATTAACTATGGCGCAGCTTTTTAAAGTATTTTTTTACTATATAAACACAAAGAATGCAGTTCTCTTTCAACCTCTTCAGTGGCTACCTTTTGTTCTATGATATTCCTGTTTAAATGACCTTGAATCATTTGAAAATTTTTGTTGCTTAGGATCATAATAATAATAATGAAAATTCACAATAAAATTTGTTTCCAGGCTGAGCGTCGTTTACTTTTGACTGGAACTCCTCTACAGAACAATCTCCTAGAGCTAATGTCTCTGTTGTGTTTTGTAATGCCTGAAATATTTCAAGGCAAAACAGATCATCTTAAGAAAGTTTTTGCCATGATTTCTGTAAGTAATTTTTGTATACTTTGTTGATTTTATATATTTTATGAGAAATTTTCCTTAATTAGCGTAGAAAATTAAGTATTCTTCATTTTTCTATTTGTTTCATTTTTTTTCCAATGGTGAAATTTTAGCGCTCAGAAGATAAGCAGAAGAGCAGATTTGAAAAAGACAGAATAGCCCAAGCAAAACGAATTATGAAGCCTTTTGTTTTACGAAGGCTGAAACGAGATGTAAGTGTGTAATTAGTTAAACTTAATAGTGGCCCATCCACATCATATAGAATTGTCTATATTGTATACATCTTATATCAATGTAAAGAAAAATTAATTATTTTTTAAACAATATGATTAGTAAAAATAAATTTATTATTACAAAATAAGCTCCTGTTTAATCATAAGGGTTGTATCTGAACTAACTAACAACAAGCAGAAATTTACAATGAAACCTCTTGCTTACAAAATCAACAATTAGCAAATTTATTCATTATAGGTGTGATTTCAAAGATATCTAAGTTATTTCATTAAAACTGGCCAAAATAAACTCTGTTAATGTGTAAGTTAAACTGAACAAATTCTGTGTAAATAGAAATAAGCATGGGAGTCATTCTCACCGGTATTTTAAAACCTGGGATCTATTCCTTTTCAGTAATTCTGATTAATATTTATATAAATGTTTACCTATCATCTTGTCAAATTACAGTAAACTTTTTACCGTGCACAAAAAAAGATCATCATTTATTGAATTGTACTTTTATTTACCATCTTTGCAAAAGTTAGCTATTCCCTACCCTTAAACAATACAATCACATCTTATTGAAGCTATACAGTAACAATGACTGTTAAATGTGCCCTGTAGTTATGTAGTCTGAAAAGCAAAATGCGTTTCATGGTCTAAAGTTAAAAAAAAACTTGAAACGCAAAGTTTTGGTCCATGGTAAGAAATGAGTTATGAAACATAGTTCTTGCTAATTATTATAATAGCTACAAGTGTGGCATTAAGTTTAAATTTAATTGCCAGTTATTTCTACTTTTAGGTATTGCAACAGTTGCCCAAGAAAACAGAACATATAGAAAGGTGCCAGCTTATACCAAAACAGCAAGAGTTGTATGACAGGCTTGTAACTAAATACTCACAAGAGTTAGGGGAGAACGGGGAATCAGCTCCTAATGGAGGAGTGGGCATTTTCATGCAGTTTAGAAAAGCTGCCAATCATCCCTTGCTGCTGCGAAATTTGTACACAGATGATTTACTGTCAAAAATGGCTAAAGACATTGCGAAGGTATAAATTACAGACTTTATTTTGTTTTCTATGCAATAGCCATAGTTCTTGTAAAAAATTACAAATTAAAGTAGTAAAAATCTTCAGTTAAATGCTAAAAGACTTCAGTTATACTTATTACGGTAAATATTTTGAAATACATAGTATTTCAGGTATATTTAGTATACAGGTCTTATATGGTTGATAGTTACATTTATGTATAACAGGAACCATCCCATAAAGAGAGAGGAGCTTTACCACACCTTATACAAGAAGACATGTCTGTTATGAATGATTTTGAACTTGTAAATTTATGTAAGCAATATAAGGTATGTATTTCTATTCTAATTAAATTCTTTTTAATACATTTAGCATGAACTATGTTAATAGAATATGTAGATTTAATAAAAATCATTTTAAATATGTTTCAAGAAATCCTTTGTGAAACGACTTCTAAAATGTTAGTTTAAAAAAAATGAAAAATATCTTCAGTTTGTTTAATCTTATTATTCTTATGTATGCTACTTCTTGCAGAAATATTTAGGAAAGTATGCCTTAGATCCTTCAGTAGTTCTAGAATCTGGTAAATTCAAAAAATTAGATGAATTGATGCCTAACATGAAAGACAGGGTAAGTCAAAGCTGCTTGTTATATAAACCTAATATTGCTATGCTGATTCTTGCAATACATGTACATGTATAAACTAAAAAATTGAGCCTGTTTATGTTTTTCAGTCTCTTGAAATAAAATTCATAAAAATTGTTACATGTACTTATTGCTTTAAAAACCTTAATTTTTTTCAAAAATATTTCCCTTAATTTTCCTTACTCATTCTACAAAATGTTTCAGAACTAGATTAATTCACATATTTCAAATTTGGCTGGCATTCTCTTGTATGGAAATGAATAAAGTACATTTGTCTTTATTTGTAATTTTACATTTATTCATTAAATTTTTTTTTAAATCACCCAAAGTCCAAGCATTACAATATTTATTAAAAATTTAACTAGGGACGTTAAATGTAAACATATGTTTAGTGATTTCATTATTTTACTCTTTAAAACGTTATCTCTGGCTTAAGTTCCAAATAAAATATTTTGTATTTTAAGCATTATTGTTAAAAACGTCTATATGCTAATTAGGATCTAATTGTCTGGCATAACAGATTGATGGTTCAATAGTCACTTTGGTTTGTAAGAGTTAAAACTGAGATTATTATTTAATCATGATAAGTTTGTGTCATAAAAGTACAGAAATAAATAATAACCAAAGTTTGAAATAAGTAAATTTGTACATTTTTTTCCAAGAATAAGTTAAATGATAGAAAATTGTACAGTATTTGAATTTTTGTTAGATCAACAAATATGTTTAAATTTTGAAATGAGTATGTTGATACATTTTTTTCTTGTCATAAAGAATGACAGGGTACTTATCTTCAGTCAGTTCACCATGATGCTAGACATTCTTGAGATATATATGGAGAAAAGAGGCTATAAATACATACGATTGGATGGACAGACTCCAGTTCCTGATAGGTATGGATAAAAATAGAATAGTATTTTGATCATTTAGTAGGCTCTTTTTTTCTGCTTAAGGCTTGGAGGAATTTATATGTCATTTTATGGAGTATCTTTTTAAGGGGTTAGGATTTTGAACTTCGTTATTTATTTTTTATTCGATTTTGTTTTATTTATACTTCTTTCTGATCACTAAATCAATTATTTCATCTGCAGGCTTCAACTGATTGATCGGTTCAACAATGAATCTGACATATTTGTCTTTCTGTTGTCCACTCGCGCCGGTGGCCTGGGCATCAACCTGACCGCTGCCAACACCATCATCCTCCATGACATTGATTTCAATCCATACAATGATAAGCAGGCAGAAGACAGATGCCACAGGCTGGGACAGAAAAGGTGAGCTGAATCAGTTCGATATTACTCAAGGCGACAAGATTTTTTTGTTTTATAAAAAAGGTGTTATAAAAATACTAATGGATTAAGAAAACTTCAAATTGGGAATAAAAGAATTTTTGTTTACTTTTTTTTTTTTTTCACAGAGAGGTAACAATTGTAAAGCTGATCTGTGAAGATACAGTGGATGAGGCCATGTTGAAATGTGCCAATGACAAACTTGCTCTGGAGAAGGATCTTACTGGGCCAACCAATGGTAAATATAATCATTACATTCCAAAATTGTTGACATTTATTTAGAGAAAGTGTGTTAAAAATTGCGATGGGAGAATGCCAAAATAATTTTTTTAGTCTCTTACAGAATCAGTGATTTTTATCTTTAAGCCGCCTATTTGATTTCCAGTAGTTGTATTCATGGGCGTTGCTAGGAATTTTTCCGGGGGGGGGGGGGGGCAAATAACAACTTTATGACATTTTTTTTAAATGTAAGGGGGGGGAGCAAATGCCCCCCATGAATGCGCCCATGGTTGTATTACTAATTTTTTCATCACTAGTTTACAGTAATTAATTCTTTGACAAAATGTTTTTTCCTCTTGTTTGAATTTTACGATAATTAAAGCATTTAATTGGAAAATAAATTTATCGGAATGGATTTATTTATAACTTGTATTTTTTATCAGAAGGAGACAATGACGAAAATTCAAAAGATGTCGCAAACTTGTTGAAAGAAGTTTTAAAATCAAGACAGAAGAGGAAAGAGGAATCTGGTGAGGGCAGCAGTAAAACTGTCACCAAAACAGGCATTAACAAGGACCCTTCTTTATGACCCAGTTGTAGTAGAGAGGCTCGTGCATGACCTTATTTTGAACAACCGCCTAACGATAGATATTTGTACAAAATATTTTCATTTTTTTTGTACATAGAACCAAAAAACATTTTTTCATGTTGTTTAAACACATTCATGTTTATGTACTACTTGTTACTGAACAATAATTTAATTTATTTAGGTAAGCTTAATGTTAATACATCAATTACTTCATTATTACTTAAATTAATTTTTAGGCTTGTGCATACCTTTTTTTTTGTTACTTTATTAGTTGCTAAATAGTTTGAATTTTTAAAAAAAATTATTAAACTTGTTTTTAAAACTAGGGAGCATACTTTCAAGTTCTGGATCAGTGAATGGCTGAATAATTTGTACACTTTGTCAGAGCAGAGGTCAAAACATTTTTTTTTTACATTTGTTGACATATTGACAGAGTGACTTTTTTTTTTATCTGTCCTAGAAGTGTTCTGTACTGAACAATCTCTTAACATTTTTGAGCTGTTGTATTGTGAACATTTTTCAAATGTATTACTGAATGCAGTCAAAATGTTTGTGTAACTTAAGCGCAACTTCATATTATCCAATTTCGTCAAAAATAAAAAAAAATATTTGGTTACATAGTATTTAATATAAAGACTACCATTTGAAGATAAAAATGTATATATTTTTAAGTCGATCTGCTTTAGTCACTGCTAAGATATTCCAAGTGAGACAATGTTGTTGTTTCTTGTCCTTTCCTTTGGTCACCTGTCACTTTTTTTTTTCTGTGTACTTATTGTGCCATGCAATGGATATTAAAAATTAAAGTTCTACCTGTCTTAATAGGTGCACACACATGAAAGTTTATGTGAAGGAAAAACCTCAGTTCTGAATGAAACATGAGAAAGATTTTATATAATTCTATTAAATTTTTTTCAAATGTAAAGAGTATTGCAAAGAATCAATTTTTTTAATGTATTTACAAACAAGTGATTTTTTTTTAGAGAACAATAATAAAAAAAATATGTTTCAGTTAATAGAAATATACTTTTAGTATTAGACGGTTTACAATCATGTTTTTCTGTCAAATAAATTGACTTAACATTTATTTCTTTTTATAATATATATAATTTCTAAGTCTTACAGTAAGCAATTTTTTTTTTTTTAAAGAAAGTCTTTTATTTAACTTGGATAACTGTATGAATAAATTATATTTTAATTTTTTCAATATGGAGGGGGGTGGGGGCGGGGGGTTGTTAGTTTTTTTTATTTTTTTGTGTCCAGTTAATCCCATTTACTTAATAGTTCATGAAATTTTGGATAAACTGAGGAAATGTAATAATTAGTAAAAAAAATATCTGCACCTCTTATTTTTACAATGGGAACCTCATAGTGAATTGTTTTTGTATTAATGACTGAGACTCCTACATGCTTACAACATTTAAAAAAAAAAATACAAAAATGGTTCAACATTGTCGTAGTTTTATAACATTTACTTGAACTTAAAGAGGTTTAATATAGCCCCTATTTCTACAGCCTACTCCAAATAGCTATCTTATAATGTGTGTTTTTGAACCTATAATTACTTGGTGTTTTTTTTTATCCATTTAATAACATATGAGATAGTGGTCTAAAAAACTTAATTTATTATGTATACTTTTGTATAGTATTTTTTTTTTATACAAATTTTTCTGCATACTGTAACAGAAAACTTATGTTTTTAAATCTAAAATTAATTGGTACTTTTTTTTAAATTTTTTCCTTTTAAGAAATATTGAATCATAGTTAGCAGTCTGAAATGGTCCAGCCCCTGATCATATCATAGGGTCTCCATACACACAAAAAAAAATAATGTAGATCTCCAAATCTCTTTTTTTTTTTTTTTTTTTTTGCAAATTAGCCATAAACACTATGATAAGCTTTAATGTGCCCGTTGAGTTGTTCTCACGGACATAATTTCTTGATTGCCAAAGTACAGCCAACCGTGGTCAATCGATTGGTTTTTTTTTTTATAGCAGAGAGGCTTATATAATCTTACATTGAAATAGTCAACTCGTCTAACAAAGTCGCACATAGCACATGCTGTTATAATTAATTTTTGTTTCCGCTGTTGTTGTCATTGATGATCATTTATTTGTTGTTGTTGTTTTTATATTAGAAAAAAATAAACTTTAACCAAAATAAAATAAGTTTGTTTCACTTCTCACAATGGAGGTATTAAATTTATCAGGGGGTGGGGGGGGTGAGGATTGTTGAGAGTAGCAGTTCTTTATGGTAAAAAAAAGGTGGGATCATCACAATCAGTGTATCAAGATTTAGTGAGCAAAACTTAATTCTAGAAGGAAAAAAGGTTTATTTGGAGATGCATTGGGCCACCCCTGATATGTCAATTAGTTCTCTCAATGTGAGATTTTATTTTTAACATTGAATTTGACTTCCTTCCTGATATAATAATTAAACATCCCAGTGTGAGTTTTTATAAAATATGGGACTAAAATCAAATGAATTTGCTCTGAAATCTGCAATTAAAGAGGTTTAACACATAATGAAATGACACAGAAGAAACATTTAAATTAAGGAAAACAAACTGCGGTGCCATTGAATTTTAAAGATTTGTGGAAAAGGGGGGGGGGTATATAACGACCTTGGCACGGGAACAAATTATTAGTACGCAGCACAGACGATAAATATAGAATGTTCTTTGTCACAAACATCAACTTAAATGGGTAAACTGCGTATATGAAGATTTAAAATTTAAATATGAATTCAGACCATTTGTCGTTATTAATACATTAATTATATTTATGCGACTGCTGTTTTTTTTACCAAACCTCTTGCTTACCCCGCCCTCGGTACACTCGTCCTAAAATCCTTAATTTTTAATTTTAATGAAAGCGTATTTTTAAAAAAGATTTTATTAGTAATAATTATTTTATAACTTAAAAAAAATATATAATTTATTAAAAAATGCGTGCGCATATATTTGTTTACAAACTTTATCGGACTTCCTGCAGTTTCGAGTGCTGGTAGCTTGAAGATTAATGTACTAAACCTTTAGCCTAAAGTTTAGGCTTAATGATGACTTTCTGATTAAGTAGGTAACTATATATTTTAGCTTACACAGTTATTTTGGATTAGTTTGCAAATGTCTGAATCTTTTTGAAAGATAGGGTAGAGAGGTACGGTAACCGTTAAACTCAGTCAGAGGTATGAACAATGGTTGAACTATCAACTCTCCAAATGTACCAGTCATTAAGATATGGAAAGAGGATTCTCAGCTGCAGATTTTTTTATTAGCTTGAATAAGGTCGACATTATATAATAAAATAAAATACTGTAAAAATGCCATTGCCATTACTATTCCAACTCTTTTATATTGTAATGTTTTAAAAGAAAAGAGTTAAGCCAGCGAAGAGTCCAACTTATATTCCACTTCCAGGGACGATCATCAATGTTGTGTAATATAAAAAAAAAACACTGAGAAATGAGAAACCCTGATTGTTAGAATCTAATTTTTTTAATCAAGTGTTGCACTTATTGGTAGGTTTACCATACATTTTTGTTAAATGAAGTAAAATCATAGACTTAAGTTTTATTATCTAAAATGTTTTAACATTTTGGTAAATACTGTACTCACCCACAAATCTTAATTAAAAAATACATTTATAAGGTTTGAATGCTTTAGCATTTTTAAAAATGTTTTTTTTTCTCTGCCTTTTATTCACTTGTACATGTATTCTATTTCTCTAGGAAAACTACTTGCTTGATTCACAGTAAATTATGAAGGCATAATTAAAATGAAACTGGATAGTGGTGACTGGAGCTTTGTATTTGAATTATGTCAAGATTTGACCTATCACCATGAGTTCCAATATCATAGTTTCATGATAAAAATCTGTTGCTCTAGAGACTTGAAACCCCCTTGATTTAAACTATTAAATGTTTTAGAGAATATGTCTACATAGTCTCTATAACTATAATACTGCTTGTACACAGATATATGAATTTATGCTTTTTCTTTCTTATTATGGATTAAGGATTTATCCTGCAATGGAATTTTCACGTACTGCATCATATCGTCCTATCATATTTTCACATCCTCAACCTGATGTATATTACATTCAGTTGTCTGAAGCAGGCTTCAAGTATGTGGCGGGAGATTTCGTTGAATGTGTTGGATGTGGCAAAAGTATAAATATATACAGCTTTAAACAAACCAGCCCTCATGCAAGCTGCTTTCATAACAATCACTGTTGTTTTATTCAGTTTGAGAGTGATGCACCTGCTCGTTTATTTAATGCTGAACAGAATCCATCATCTTCCATTAAGCATGTTTCATTATCGGCTGAAGAGGTGATGACAGATGGTCCTAGTGGCTATAAACGTTGTGTTATGCCCCTTACCCAGTCATTTGAGCAAATTAGTGAGCACATGCAGCCAGAGGTGTTTGTTCCCCATGATTCACCGCCTGGTCCAAAAGAGTATAATTTTGAGGATGTGGCTGTGTCGTCTTTGGTTGATAATGAAGATTGTGTTTCAGCTCATGTCAGTGAAGGACTAGCTGAAATTCAACAGCAGTCAGAATCTGTTACTTTTGGTAAATATTTTATGTACATATATATAATAGTTTGATTTTCATATCACATGTTAAATTCCAAATTAATTGTTAATATTTTACTAATAATATTTGCCTTCTGATTTTTAATGCTACTAATTTATAATATATTTTTTTTTCACATTCATAGATTATTCTGAGCTGTTTAGTGCTGAAATTGAGATTGGTTCTAACAATAATTCTGACAGTGCTGAAAATAGAAGAAGGTGCAAGAAAAACCCTGGCCGTTTCGCTTATTTCTCACCTATTAAAGTTAGACCGGAACAATTGCCTTCACATACAAGGATTCCTGACATGTTGAGATTCTTACATGTATTCAGTCAACTGGTTGCCAGAGTGGTTCTCACCAGAAAAAGAAAAGAAGGTCTCAGATACGTGATTGTAGAGGATAAAATGGGAACAGGTAGCCTGTCGTTGACTGATGACATAGTAGAGTGTCAGGTCTCTCATAAATACAGGCTGGGTAGAGTACAAAAGTATATGTCAAACCTGGTGAAAAGAAAACCCAGATGGTTTCTCAACATACTAACCAGTAAACATCTGGTTGAGAATGACGAGGATGCTGCCAATACCAGAGCTGAGTTTTTCTACGATGAGCCAACCAGAGCTGGCCTTAAGTCAGTCAAAGGAGTTTCTGTGCAGCACTCTGAGTTTGTTGGTGTCAATACTGTCATTCTGGTATGCGTGACATCAGATGCTGGATTCGTGCAAAGGATTTCTACAGCAAGGCAAGATGTGCTGGAGATAGCAGATAGGCTGCCCAGGAGTGTCAAGGAGAGATTGTGTAAGAAAATGTTCATAATTAGCCACGCACATGGCAGAGAGAAAGTCTTGTCCTACGGAGACTCAGTGCCCGTCATGTATGTCTTGAGAACCGTGAACCCAACAGGGTTACCAGTGATAAAACCTGTGAAGATTAAAAGCACTGAAGTAGGTAAGATTTTGCTTAACCCTTTCACTGCTAAATACTATTTTTTTCCCTTGCTCATAATTGAGTGTGTATGGGGTATGCTGTTGACAAGTTGTAATGCAAAATTAACTAGAAACTGTTGAGTTGAGTCATAACCAGGGGTGCATTATCTGTGGCCATAGGAAAATGTAAATGACAGTAATCAAAATTGAAAAAAAAAATATAACATGAATATAATGTATATGCCATACTGTGTATGTATATTATATAATTGAAATCAGACTGGCGGCTGTAACTGGAATCAGTCCAGCTTCAAAGTGGCTGTCCAGAGTGAAAAGGTTGTGCACCTTTGGTGAAAACAATTATTTATGACTTAATATATACAAAAAAAAAAATAGATGAAAAGAAATTTACTCAGAATGTGTGGTAAGTGAATTCGTTCTTCTGTTTATGTAGGTGATGAATCTCCGAGAAATTTGAGAAAAGCTTTTCTGTATGCTATAGACACCTGTGATGGCTCCACTGGGGCTCCCATCATCAGCTTTAAAAAAAGTGGCGCACGCAGCGAAGAGCCAGGTGTCACTTACCAGTTGGATATCTGGGTGCACAATGGTGTGGATAAAGTACATTCTCTGGGCTGCTCCAATTTAAAAGGTAATTTTTCTGTCAAATTTTTTTTTAGCTATGGCTTGATAAAATCATACAGGGATCATAGACATAAACTTTTGTCTCCTACTGATATTGAAATAAAATCATACAGGAATCATAGACATAAACTTTTGTCTCTTATTGATATTGAAATAAAATCATAAAGGAATCATAGACATAAACTTTTGTCTCTTATTGATATTGAAATAAAATCATAAAGGAATCATAGACATAAACTTTTGTCTCTTATTGATATTGAAATAGAGTAGATGTAAAAATGGTTTGACAGTAGTGGTGCTGGCGCTATAGCTTTGAGCCTGATCTCATGGTGCAGATTAAAGATTTTAACCACAACAATCTATTGCCTTTATCTTTCTTGTCTTGGCTATGGTGGAGATGTTTAACGGGCACAGCATAAAATATACAGACAATGTTTTATAAAATCAGGAGTTGTACATCTCATCCTTACTGGGACCTCACATCAATGTTGCATCACAACTGACATAATCATCTGAAAAAATTAACCCAACCCCCTCCCCAAACTTTATCTGTTATTATGGCGACACAGTGGAGGTGGTGAGTATATGACCCATTCAGGTCTGTAAAGATTGAGAGCTTAAATCCTGGAAAATCTAGTTACCATTGAGACCTATGGTATTCCCGTAATGGGAATGTATACAAAAAAATGACAAAAAGAAGAATTTGCTTTTAGAATATATTTATACCTATTTGTTGTGTTAACTTTTAACTTTCAGTTTTTTTTTTAATTTTGTTCTTGCATACATGTATTTGATCCCTTAAAATAAAAATGATTATTTTACATATTCAGAATATACTGAAGAAGACCTCTCATTGCAGTCCGATCCAGGTGAGACTTTGGCTGGTCAGTCTGACACCGACAGTGACAGTGAACGGCATACAAAGATTCCTAACTACTCCTCAGTTTTGAAAGTTCAGACCAGCCCACAGTACCCAGATTTTGTTACATACCAAAAGCGCCTAGAAAGTTGTGCCACTTGGTCATTTTCTCACATCCATCGACCAGAAATTCTATCTTTGACTGGTTTCTTTTATTCAGGTAACTGAATCTGCCAGTAATTTACAATTATTTATCGAGAGCACCATTTTATTATAAAATAGTAATAAAAAGATTTCACAGATTGGCTGAGATGTAGAAACTTAAATTTAAATAAAAAGTTTTTGAACGGTGCTGGGATATTGTTTTTGGGTTTGATTGTTGTCCCTGTGGTCTGACCAGCTTAAAATGAGTAACTGGCAATAGCTGAGGAAAGTTAATTCAGCTGGCCACACAGTCCCTTAGTATCTAATGCAGGGCTCGATTTACTGCCGGGGATATCCCCGGCACTGAGAACTGTCATCCCCGGCTCTGCTTTAGCTAATATATCACTGCCAGGGATGAAACCATAGACATTTATCCCCAGCTCTGCAGAAATTTAAATCGAGCACTGATCTAATGTTAACTGCAATATTGACCCTCAGTGCTGTTCAGTTATTGTGTAAAAACCTAAAAATAATTGTTGCTCATATTTTTGTGAAGAAAAGTTGATGTTTGATGTGAAACATTTTTTTTTGCATTGACAGGATATTCAGACTGCATCAGATGTTTTTATTGTGGACTTGGTTTGAAATCATGGAAGCCTGGAGATGATATTTTTAAAGAGCATGAGAAATACAGACCTTCATGTGCCTACCTTAAACATTTGGTGAATGAATTTGATAGAGATGGTGGAACTGGGGCATTAGGAGGTAACAAAAATTAATTAGTTGGTTTAACATAATTAGGATCTAAACAAAACAAAATAGATACATGACTACGATAAGTTCAGAGAAAGAAAAAAGTTACATTTTTAAGGTCACAATCCCTCCAATACCAAAACTACCCACCATCACCACTTTCTATAAGGGTCAACACTAGCTCTGGCCAGCAGATCACATGTTAAAGTGACAGTGTTCTTGGGAGTTGGACGAAGATGCGTTGTTCTCACTTTTGGTCAGTGACTGTCAACAAAAGAGCTACTGAGCTCAGGGGTGTCTGATTTTATCCCAACCCCTTACCTACCTTTTACAGGGCGGATCAGTTGACCAGGGATTGGTATCCACGACCTGGGGATGTGGTCCAGTAGATGAGTTATTTATTAGTTGAAAGTTTTAGCTTTTAGTAGGCAGTCTCAGTTTGAGATTAGCAGAGAGAGGCTGAGATTGGGAGTGCAGTCAAGAGTAGAGCTTTAGATAGAAGTGAAGTTGTCATCCCCGGATGAATCTGTTATGGACTTGTTTTATTGATCTTGTTTAATAATAAATGTTGTGATCATAAAGAAAACACTAGTGTCTTGTGTCTACATTATACGTTATGTGTTTTGTAGAGTCATCAGTAGTTACAGTCTAGGTATATGTATAACCAACTAGAAAAAAAATCTACAACAATAGTTTTTAAAAAATCAAGAAATCCGCAACCCAATTGAATCAGTTACATTTATGTTTCATTGGCAGTTAGTTTCTGATTTTCTGAAATAATTTGTAAAAATCATTGATTTTTTTTTCTTTAGCAGATCTCTTAGAACAGAAAATGCCCCTATATGAAAATGCTTCATCAACGGCCTTTATTTTCAACTCTTCTAATTCAGGTAAAAAGAAATACTTAAATATATATTTGTCTGACCATACGAGTTTGATAAGTTTTAATAAATAAGGGGACTAGTTTTTTTTCAGTTTTACTGTTGATTTTTATAAGATCTTTTATATTTCTTTTTTTTTATTTCTGTTTAAATCCATTCAAGTTACCTTTTAAAACACTATTGATATAGTACGATTATATAAAGTGATTAGTTTTACTTGAATTAATCTGTTGCTTTTGACATTCAAACTTTTAAAAATAATTATCACTATCATTAATTCAATTCTGTAGAGGAAATGGAATTTAGAAAAATAAATGCGACAGTTTCAGGACTTGTGTTATTACTAAATACCCATTATTAATACATGTACCCAGAATAGCTTGAAACATTTCCTCTATTTATTTGAAACACTCAAATGTATTTTTGTTTTATCATATTTATGTGATTTTTGCAAATATTTGTATCCATCGTAAAAAGTCTTACTTGTACTAAAGGTCCAGCTGATGACACCGTGGAAGGAATAGAGCTGGCATTATTAGAAATGGAAAATAGGAGGCTGAAGGAACAGATGCTGTGCAAAGTTTGTCACATTTCTCCCATCAAAGATCTGTTTCTGCCTTGTGGTGAGCTCATAACCTGCAGCGGGTGCTCAAAGCTGTTGACTCACTGTTCCTCGTGTCGCAAGCAGATACTGGCCACAGTCACTACATATTTCATCTAGTTTGGCAGGTAAATTTATGAATATTTTGAAACATATGATACTTTTATTGTATGGTGTAAAGTAGGACGAGAAAGGGATAAATTTAGTTACATTATCATTTTTTTTCCCTGCACAAATTGAAACATTTAAAAAAAATGATATATATATATATATAGAGTTAATATCTTTAAGTTCATTTTATTTTCTATTTTTTCCAAGTTTACAAACTCTTTCAGATAGTGATTTCACTACAAGAAAGTGTTTACATGGAGTAATTCTGGAAGTTAATCAGCTGTTTACATGGGGTAATTCTAGAAGATATTCAGATATTCTATAAGAGCCAGCTGATTTGAAGGTAGTTTCTATTTAATGTTTCCTAGTTTCTTTTAATTAAATTTTTTAATAAAAGAACTTTTTTATAATGAGGTAAAAAATTTTTGTCACAAGTTAAGCTATAATTATAATTATGATAAAAAAGGTTTCAAAAAAGTTGAGCTTTAATATATTTTCCAGTTTTATTCCATTTCAAGATAAACCATTTACATGTATAAGCAAAATGTTGACTTATTTTTATGACTATTTAAAGAAAATACTGAATCACATTTCATATTATTCTTTCTTTCAAAAGATTTTTGTCTTTATTGTACATAGTATTTATTACTTGTATAACTGTGTTACAAATTTTGTGCTTACTTATAAACTCAACAAAATTAAGTTCTTGTGAATCATTATGATTTGTCAACTTTTGTTGTTTTTCAGACACAATAGTACAGAACAAAAGTGTAAATTCAGCAGTTGATACGTAAACATCACCACAGATAACAAGTAGCTTTGAAGCCTCGAATGTACTGCTTTGCATAATAATGTCACAAATGGCTGTAGCTTGCACTAATACATGTATATGATTTGTTCAGGACGAGAAAGTTTTGATTTTGGAAGCCACGAATAATTAGTTAATCTAGAAAGTCATGTTCATAAATGTACATATTTTAAGCAGTAATAAAAAGCTAGGTCAGTATATATTTTAGCAAATTAAGTTGGAAAGAAATCTTTGTCAAAAAAAAAAAAAAACTAAAAAAAATTAGAAAAATAAGTGGCCTGTGGGGAAAAAAAAACTTGTGAATTTAGTACCCATAATAAACTCATCAATCCAGTGGCCTGCTGCGGTGTAACTTATTTGGTGGTCAGGGCAATATTGCTAACAAATGTAGTTTTTCATGAGGTCTGAAATATTGCCTAGTGCTTCACAAGAGTTATTTACTTTTAGGGAAAGGTTTAGACTAAACCAAAGCTCTATGATTCTTTGTCATTTTTCTTTTCATTGTCAGATTTAGCTGATTAAAGAATTTGTTACCTTCATATATTTTTTTTTTTTTCATAATTTTATATTTTATATCTATTCAAAATTTGATTTTAAGACAAAAAATTTGACTTGTGCTATTTAATATCTTTGAGAAATATTTGTACATTTGCAATTTTTATTATTTAAAAAAAAAAACAAACAAACAAGAAACAACTAAATCCTAGAAATCATTGTAATTTAACTAACAAATTGGCCATCATCAAAACCTTGAATTGATTGCCTGAAAATGACACAGCTGCTCTTGTAAATTTAAGTCTGTGACACTTTGTTTCTAATAGAAATTGTGGACTGAGGATGTTTGTTTTATCTTGAGATTGATATTTTTTAATTACAGTCATTATTTTTTATTGGTTAACTACTAAATATAATTAAAAAAAAATTATGCAATAAAGTTTTTCTTATCATTTAGTTTTTATTTCATTTCATGTTTCAGGTTCCCGTTACACACAACACAGTGTACATTTTGCAAACAAATAAAACAGAAAAACTATTTTTAGTGTTAGGAGTTTGTTCAATGACAACTTGTAAACAGATTCATTTTCACCAGTGGAGATTTTTAAAATTGAAATGTTAATTATCATTATTATAAGATTGAAGTACTGAAAACATTGAATCTGTGCTTTTTTTATTTTAAAAAAAAAAAAGAATTCACTTGAAAAAATGTCAGCATATTGGTTTCTTCCTTTTTAGCATTTATGGAATTGTATCAAATGTTGTATTGAATGAGGGTCTCTTGACACACACTGAAAATTAGCAGAGTTAATGAAAAATTTGTCACATCCCATCAAGCTAGCCATGACGCTGCCAAGACTCTCCGGCCCCCACCCCACTCCTCAATTTCTATACGTTTATCCAGGATTCCCAAATATATATATATATACATAAAATAATGATAGAGCAAAACTTGTATCTTGCAAAGTAGAATTTTGAAGTAATAGCCTATTAACTAAAAAAAACATAGTCATTCCTTGTGATATTTAATAAAAAATCCACATTAAAATGTTTACAAGAATGTATCACCAGCATTTCATTTATAAAATAGCCTATAAGTACTTTATAAATATCGGATACATTATGTATTGAATGAAAGACATTCTAACATTTATAAAAAAAATAAATATATGAAATATGCATTATAGACGATTAACAGTTGACTTGTTGTTTTTATATTAGGTCCAATGAGTTCGAAGACAAATTATAGAAAATAAACAATCTACCAAAAAAAATTTTTTACCACAATCGGGCAAATCTTAACTCAATTAATGCATATAAAAAAAACTTCAAGCCCTTTTGTTTTGATAACAAATCGTAGATCAGTGGCCCCCAACCCGTGGGCCGCGGACAGGTACTGGTCCGTGGATCAAAGGTTACTGGGCTGCCCCAGAAACATTAAATTATTTCCTTTTTATTTACTGCTGTGTGTATTTCTCTCGGGATTGTGCGACTTACAATTACCATTTTTCAGTTACAGTAAGAGTTACAGTTAGCCTTTCAAATATTTTTCAGTTACTATTACAGTTAGAGTAATTATTAAATTGTTTTTACAGTTACTATTACAGTTAGTAATTTTTCCAGTTACTATATCAGTTATCACTAGTAAAGACGTATGCATCAAAACATATAAAAAAATACCGGTATATGAACCAAATATTTTTACAAAACAACAGTGTTGGGTTATCTAATAACATTTTTTGCTCACTTTCATAAAAGTACGCAATCATATGACGTATGTCAACTCTTGTTCCCCCCTTTCCCTGTCATATTTTGTAACACTTCGCCCACACGTAAGTCTTGTTTACCCTCCACTACCGTAATAACCCTCCCCCCGCCCAACTTCCCATCCCAAAAAAAAATACACACAGATGTTCACTAATTGTATCATTCAAGGTCATACATTAGAATTAAGAAATGCCAATCCTATTGTTTCAAGGTCGTATCTCTGATGTATACGTGGCAATTTCTGTGTACGGGTTTTTTTTTTCCTTTTTTTTTAAATCTTGTCTGATCTGGTTATAGAATTGGGTTATTTACTGATTTTTTTTTTATGCAACTCTGTTGTGAAAAAAAAAAAACAATGTATCGGCAGCCAAAAAACGGCCGGTCCGATAGTTAACCCATAGTGCCAATATCGGTCCGATATCGATCCGATTATCGGTCGCTCCCTAATACATGTAATATTGTAGCGCATTTCTAGAATTTTATTTTATAGCGCATTTTTCAGTTAGTATTATTATTACTATTATTTTTTTCCTATTAGTATTACAGTTACAGTTAAAATGTTTTTTTCAATTACAGTTTCAGTTAGTAGTTAACTGAAATCACTTTTTTCAGTTATTAGAGCCATTTCAGTTACAGTTACAACACTGTGTCCTAGACGACATATAGCCAACAAGGAGAGTGGGTGTAGGTGGGTTAGAGATACAATCCGAACATGTGATCGCACATCTTCTTTCTTGTGTCTTTATTGTGTATGGTATTATTATGGTATTAGACATTTGAAACAGAAATTCCGGTTTTGATGTCTTTTTTAACGTTTCGTCAATTCATTGACAGAAAATATGAAATATATGAACTTAATTATAATGAATATTATTTTTATGTAAATGACGCTTAAAATTGCAAATAAGGGGGATTCAATATGCCCTAAAATAAAAAAACGGATTTTTTTCTTTGACTATATACGATAACGGGAATTTCCATAGATGACAAAGAATGATTTAGTATCTAGTCTACTTTCCACAGAGGTCGATTGAGTTACATTTTCATTATCATGTAAGTTATGATTTCTCTACTCTATGCTTGCATATATTTCTTATAGCTGTTGTCATGTGAAATATCTTAATGTTATAATTCATATTTAGCATTTTAAATTTACCATACTTTTCATGATAAAAAAACGAAAATAAACAAAACAACAAACAAAAATAAGAACAATGCTCGGACTAGTCTAATTCTTTTCATTTTTAAATATTTAAATAATCCTCTTTAGTTTCTGAAGATAAAAGCACATACGTGTCTTACCAAACAATCAACCATACAGTTAAGTGCCAGGATCACGTTATTTTTTTTTTGACGTTAAGTAGGCCTACAAACATTAAATCATGCTTATGTCTTGCTTGTGTCATTTAAACAAATAGTTACGTTATCTGTTTTCGCAGAATGGCTATGAAAAGCTTGGCACATTCAAATTTAGCATTGCACTTGATAAATCTGTACAGTGCTGAAACTAAAACCCAATAAAAAAAAAACGCCTAGGAGTCGTAATGATATTCATCTTTATTTCAAGGGCTGCGAGTTTTTTTTTTTGAGAGAAGCCTAAGGATGGAATTTTTCAGTTGGCTGCTCATCATTAGCTCTGTGCTTTTTGGATTGCATACAATAATTGAAACTGTTTACACAGAAAGTGATGACGGAAGGTTCATTGAGGTAAAAAGTAATTGTCTAAATGACTCAAAAGAACTCAGCTCTACACAACATAGTAACGATTGTAAATATGGCGATAACATTATCAAAAACAACCTGAAAAATCGACGAGCGATGGTTAGAAAAAATGTCAGTCAAGTTTTCGAAACTATTAAAAAGACACTACAGGATGCAGTGATAACCAGTAGCTCTGTTTTCGGAATTTTCCCCTTAATTTGGAGGTATCTTTTCTTCAATATGTTTGAGATGAACAATCGAAAGATAATGGCTGACGACACAAGTGAAATAAATATTGACCATCAGTTTGGCACTGAAGTTACTATGGTAACACACAGAAACCTAAACATGTTCTTTTTAATCATACTATTTCTGTCTATGGCCAGAGCTACACACAACTGTCTCTCACCGTCATTACTAACTAAGAAAATCTATTTAGCTGATATGACTTCATTACAGTTGAGCTTTTTCAACAAGGCAAAGTTCGAAGATCTTTGCTTCTCATTAGTAAAGAAGAGCAATTTAAAGTCAAGTTTCAACTATGATTGGATGTACCCTCCATTCGAAACACCAAAAGCTCATCTCAACAGCATCACCTGCAATAGTCTGACATTGATAGAGAGTCAGAGATTAGCTTCCTATCGTAGTCTTCCCGCCCGCTATTTCCCCGACGGCATGTCCGTTATACTCCTAGCCTCTGCAGGTTTTATCTACTCTGGTAGACAAGATGTGGCGCATTGTGACTACTGTGGCAACGAGGTTAGCATGCACAGCTTTATGTTTGGCGATTCAATGCTGGACCCTAAAAACCCAACGTTTCACCGAACACGATGCAGTTCACTCAAGAAAGACGCAGAAGACGATAGGAATAAAGGTACTGCATTAGATGATACCAGTATCTCAAATAACGAAAAGGAAACGATTCAAAGCAGCAAAGACAGTGCTTCGTTGCAAACATCAACGGATGATACAATACTGTCCCAGTGTTTTGGACACACACCAGAGGCAGGCAGCAAAGAACCACTCACTAAAAGTTACCCAGCAGCAAATGTACAGCTCGACCAAGGCCAGATAAGTATTAAAGAAAGCGACACAAAGGATGAATCTGTTGAAGACATCAGTACACCTTTACATACTGGTGGTAAGTACAACACATACATAACTATTCTTTAATGCTATAGCAAAATAAGTTGAAGAAATCAGTACACCTTTACATACTGATGGTAACCACATACACAACTATTCTTTAATGCTATAGCAAAATATGTTGAAGACATCAGTATATCTTTACATACTGGTGGTAAGTGCAACACCGACATAATTATTCTTTAATGTTATAGCAAAATAAGTTGAAGACATCAATACACATGTACACGCTGGTGGTATTACGATACCTAAATAACCATTCTTTAATACTATAGCAAAAAATTTTGAAGACATCAATATACTTTTAGATATTGGTGGTATGTACGATACCTACATAATTATTCTTTAATACTATAGCTAAACAATTCAATTGTACTCATTTTTATCTCTTAAAGAGTAGACCTACATGATCATGATAATAATTTTTTTAATTGCCAAAAATAAATATTATCTTATTTTGATCTATTATTGTTAGCTGGAAATTATAGAGCAAGACGACCGTAACTAAATAGGTTATTGTTTAACTAAGCAACATTAGATCAGCTAACATTTAGTTATTTTTATAACAAAAAAAGATTTCTCAGTAATTAAATATGATCCTGTATAGGAGAAATCCAGTTTTAAAATATAAAGGAATTTCCCGATATCTCTCTCCCCCCCCCCCACCTTTTGCAAATGGAGGCAACATGCTGTGCTGACCTAGGACGACGCGACGAACATTCGTCATTGGCCCTATAGATTGTTAATAATTCACATTTAAAATGATTTAATATATAAATAAAGTTTAACAAGTAAAAAAAAAACAAAACTAATTTCTCTAAAGGCTAATGTTTAACCAATTACAAACATTTTGAAATCAGCCGAAATCCAGCTGAAGCCCAATGGAAACCGCGCAAACTGGCTGGAGAACCGCACAATCTGGCTTCTCTTTAGGGCCTTTCTCTCCACTGCTCGTCATGGGCCTAAATGAGCCAGCAAGTCCCAGGTCAATGCTGCAATGATGAAACCACGTGCACGGTTACATTTTGGGCTAAAGAGTTAAAATAATGCTTAGCTATTGACAAGCCCACACCTGTTTAGGCTGGATCTATTTGAGAAGAAATTTCTGAAAACATTACCAGAATCAAAACTGTACTTAGAAGTAAATTGATATAAGCATACGGAGACTGGTCCAACTAAGAAACATTTTTGGTGGGCATATGAGTAATACATCCCTGCTATAAATTTATTCATATTAAATGTATTTTATACTTGTTTTACATAAGCTTTACATGCTAAATTCCTTTGCTGCGAAAAAGCGCCTCCCCCCCTTGCAAAAGTTTTCCAGCGCACTGGGTTTTTGGAGGCCTTATTCAGTTCACCCCATGTCAGGTTGCATTTCTTCATTTCATGCTCACACGATCTTATCCATGTTCATGCACCATACATACATTGGTTGACTCCATGTTCATGCACCATACATGTCTTGGTGACTCTCCATATTCATGCACCATACATGTATTGGTGACTCTCCATATTCATGCACCATACATGTCTTGGTGACTCTCCATATTCATGCACCATACATGTCTTGGTGACTCTCCATATTCATGCACCATACATGAATTGGTGACTCTCCATATTCATGCACCATACAACAGGATGTACAAATTACTATAAAAACAATTTGATCAATACAGTAATATATCTGGATGAGTAACAAAGCCTTGTAACAATTTTTGTTTACATTATAGCCGTGAACTCACCAGAGCTGAAGCAACAAGGAGCACAGAGTGACGACGGATACGTCTCTGATGACCCCAATTTCGGTAAGTAAACATACTCACACACACTCACAGACACACACACTCACACAATTTCACACACACACGCACTCACACACTTTCACACACTCACACACAGTCACACACTCACACACACACTCACACACACAAATATACACACGCCGCACGCGAGCACGCACAACACACATAATATATAACCATGCAATTACATATTATCATATTAACTGCATCTTCAAGTAAAATGGAAGAATAACTGAGTATCGGAAGTGTATTTTATTGCCTCACAAGGGTCCTCTGGTTCTTAAAACAAAGAGAGAGAGAGATAAAGAGAGAAAGAGAGCTAGAGAGAGAGGTAGAGGGGGCGCACAGAGAGAGGGGAAGGGAGAGAGAGTAAAAAAAAGAGAGAGATAAAGAGAGAGAGAGTAAGAGCTAAAGAGAGAGAGAGAGAGAGATAAAGAGAAAGAGAGAGAGAGAGAGAGAGTTAGAGCTAGAGAGAGAGAGAGGGAGGCAGAGGGGGACAGTGAGAGGGGAAGGGAGAGAGATAAAAAAAGAGAGAGGAATGAGGAAACATAAAAAAATGCAAGAGGTTTTTACAAAGTCGTTCAAAAGTCGGGTCCAGAATGCGCGCCCAAAGCAATGTCCACCTCTCTGCACATTGAAGTACACTCACAGTGCAACATTGAAGTACACCCACAGTGCAACAATATTACGAAGAGTGTGCACTGACGTCGTTAAATGGGTCTGCAGCCCAAAGGGTGTGGGGGACTTAACCCCACCCCACCTCCAGAAAGCGGATAATTATTATTATGGGAAGGCCCTCTCACACCTTTAGCGTATGGGCCCCGAATCTATTACCGGTAACAGTGCGTGTGTTTTAATGTCTTCTTAAGCCCTTTAGATTACTGACCTTCTGCATGGGAAAGTTATCCAAATTATGTGTCGTTACATATTTTGTCTCTCGTAGGTAAACATAATTCCTGCAAGGTTTGTAAAGTGAATGTTACAAATTCTACACTGACACATTAAACACCAAGATGAATATTTCATACATTTTGTTTCCTTTCCAGTTGACAGTCGTCATTTTAACCTAGAACATGCCTGCTGCGAAAACAGCAAACATTCCATCAACAATAACTCACGTCAACCGATTCGCAGCTTTGAATGTGCTAAAAATCCTGGCCATTTCGCATACTTTCCGATGTCGTCGCTGACCCTTGAACAGTTGCCAGGTAAGCTAAGGCATAAAGATTTTCTGACCTTCCTCCAGTTGTTCAGCATGTTGACCGTGAGAGTGGTTGTCAACGTCACAAGCTCCATACGTCACTGGACTGACCTCGCCGTCAAAGAAAGCGGGAAGGGCTGCCGAGTGGGCACAGGCTGGGTTTCTTTCGAGGATTTCGGCCGCTCTGCGAAAGAAACTTTTCCAATTTCCTCCGTGCACGGGAAATGGAAGACAGTTAAATCGTACATGAAAACTTTGGTCAAGAAAAGCGAAGGTAGAATCTACATTGAGACCAACAGGCACATAGTGATAGACAACCACGAAGCGGAGAACACCACGGTGGAGTTTTTCTACGATGACCCCAGCAGGAGAGGGGTCAAGGTCGTCAAATGTGTTGCGGTGCATCTTTCGGGGCAGACGGGAGACAACCGAGCTATTCTAGAGTGCAAGACTGGGGATAATGAATTCCTTCAGCGTCTTCAAGAGATCAGACAGAAGTTAAAGGAGATGGTGGAGGTGCTTCCCAGGAAGATCAAGTCGCTGATGTGCAAGAAGTTGTTCATCATCCATCACCCGCACGGCAGGGAGAAACATCTCTCATACGGTGATTCGGTAATGACCAAGTACTCGCTGGTAAAGGCCTCAGGCGGAAAAGACCAAATGGTGAAAGTCAACAATCAGACTTCAGGTGCGTGCCTTTTTTCGATGTATTGATTTAACCATCTGAGCTCCATGCATATCTATAACATGGAAAGGGGGTGGGGTGGGGTGGTGGAAGAGGGCGGAAACCCCATTCACCACACACTCACTTTACGATTAAAAAAAGTTTTGAGTCTCCCAGCTTGTAACATTGTTTTTGGTCCCAATGTCACCCTAGTGTTAAGTTGTACCTAGGGTTTTCAGCCCCACATGCCAACCCACTGTTTGAACGCTTCTGTTTATAGTAGCGACATAAAATTGGCGTCTTGGAATTTTTTCATGCTTTTCTCAACTGTTCTTTTTTTTTTTATTGTGATTTGTATACTCTCAGGAAAATAGAACTCACAGTGTGAGTCGCGACCCACCCACTTGTGGATTGCGGGCTTATTTTAAGTGGGTCACCAAAAATGTTAACTGTTACTTCATCGAAAATAAATATATTTAATTTAATGAATGCTTTTTTTACATTTAAAAAAAATATTAATAAATGGGTCTCAAAAACTGAAAAAAATTTCTTAGTGGGTCGTGTGAGAATCAGTGCTCCCTGAGTTACCAAATGATACAGTCACACTTATGTTTAGGATTCTAACTTCATGCAACGCCTATGGACTGAAACAGTGGTCTCTCTATTTGCCAGACCCAGCCGGGTCTCTTGTTATTATGAAAGTGGCAAAGCTTACTCTTAAATACTAAGTTCCACAACTCTTATCAAATAATCCGCTCTTACTAAAAATGTTGCCTTAAACTTAGCATAAATCTTGAAACGAGAATATACAAAGAAAGAAATACATTATTGAAGTCTGTATGCTTTTTGTTTTCATGGCTAACAGAAGGAGCTCTAAGGAAAGTTTTACTGTATGCAGCCGACACTTGTCCTGGAACATCTGGAGCACCCGTCTTAACTTTTCAGAAAGGTCTAGTGGACGTTAATGGCCTGCCAACTTATTTTCTGAATGTCTGGATCCACAACGGAGAGGAAAAAAACAACATGCTTGGCGGCGCAGCCATGAAAGGTTACATTAAAATAAATACATTGTTTTTGTAGTGCAGTAAAAAAAAAATTGGAAAGTTTATTTGTTGGACAAAAGTATCTTGCTCAGATTTCTGCTGGTAAGTCAGGTTTTTAAAAATAATTTTGGTGGTGAGGGGTGGGTGGGGGGGGCGCATACCTAAATTCGTTGTTATAGATAGGCAAACTATCAAATCAGGCATCCACCTACGGCTCCAGATTACAAAGTGGCCCCTTCAGGTGTTATTTTCTATCGAAATTAGGTGCTAATGGGGCCCAGTGAGAAACTTTTGCCTAGGACCCATTTATATATCCAAGTCACAGTTTTTCCCCATCAAAATAAAAACGTTTTGAAGCCTAGCCCCTCCCCCACAATGCAACTGACAGCTGCCTTCTTTTTGTTCAAGAAAATTTCGATACTCATATTGCATATTGTACAGAATATTACCGACCAGACGACAGTTAAACAAAGTTACTCAATGTACCGTACTGCATGTTTTGACCTTGTTGTTTTAGGCCTGAACCAGCTATTGGGGAAACTACGATTCGCGGGCCTAATCGGGCCTACAGAACAGTTTAATGCCCCCCCCTCCCCCTTCAAGTCGTTTCACAGTGTAGCTCAGCACTAGCCCATATGTTATGACGTTTACAGTTAAACTTACATCAGCTCATGTCAACACTCCATCCATCTGCTCGTTACCTGGCCCGCTGGTCGAATGTACGAAACTAACATTGGCCTGCGACTTAAAAATGTTGGCCTACCCCCCTGGCTTAGACTGTTTAGTTTTAACGTGTCCAAGGATGAAACATGACCACGAGTTTCAATGTTCGTTTCAGAACTTACACCGGAAGACCACCAGCTGTTTTTATCACGCAGTCAACAGAGCGCGACTAACGAAGCAGAGGGCGACAACGAGGAGGAAGAGGCATCGCTCGGACAGGAGCGTGTCTCGGCCCCTTCTTTTACAGTCATAGCGCCCCCGGCCTACCTGCAGTACGCTTCTTTCGAGGAACGTGTGCAAAGTTTCATCATTTCACTCGTCACTCTCATTTACTCACCGACATTCTTCGCTCGTGCTGGTTTCTTTTATGCAGGTCAGTGCAATTTACAGCTATATTTGACGAGTTGTTTTAGTTTATTATTATAATAAAGTTCTTGATAAAGTTTTCGCATATACATAGAATAAGGGCCGTTCTTAGGATTAGGCCAAAATAGGCATTCGTCAAGGGCCCCCATTGTCAACTGACATTTTTCAGTCAGGTACTAAGAAAGCCCCGAAAATGACTTTAGCATAGGGCCTCCCAATAACTTCTGAAGTCTTCGGCCGCAAATATCTCTGTCTGACTAAGGCCCCCGAAATATTTCTGAAAGTCTCTCCCTAGGGCTCTCTAAATATCTATGGAAGTCTCTCCCTAGGGCTCTCTAAATATCTATGGAAGTCTTTGCCTGGGGTCTCTAAATATATATGGAAGTCTCTCCCTAGGGCTCTCTAAATATCTATGGAAGTCTTTGCCTGGGGTCTCTAAATATCTATGGAAGTCTCTCCCGAGGGCTCTCTAAATATCTATGGAAGTCTTTGCCTGGGCTCTCTAAATATCTATGGAAGTCTCTCCCTAGGGCTCTCTAAATATCTATGGAAGTCTTTGCCTGGGCTCTCTAAATATATATGGAAGTGTCTTATCTGCCTAGTGCTATGAAATATCTCCGAAAATAGCTGTCTAAGGCCCCCAGATATCCCGGGAAATCTCTGCCTCAGGCTTCCAAATATCTGTGTAAGCACGGGCGCAACCAGTATGTTGAAATATTAGGGAAGATGAAATTGGTATGTCTGCCCCCCAAATTTTGGTAGGGTCAAAAACCAGTGGCTTGATTTTTGGTAGGGTCCGGACCCGCACGACCCGTACATCGGTTGCGCCCATGCGTGTAAGTCTCTGCGCTGTATTTAAATTAAAAACGATTCTGATTATAACATATAAGTCAATCATCGAATATTTTAAAATAGGCGATTCATTGAGAATTTGAAAAATGTATTGATAAACACTATAAAAAAACCGAAATTATTTACATATTATAATAATATATTATATAGACTAAATAGATACACTAAATAGATAAACTAAATAGATACACTACATAGATAAACTAAATAGATACAAAAAGCTTTTAAAAACAATCGTAAGTGATAAGTAATTATCTGATATGATGTTTTAAAACAAAATTATCTTGTTTATTCAATCTTCTCTCAAATCAATACACTAAACAAAAGCCACACTTCTCATTTTTTTTTTTACTTGGGTGAGGAAAGTTACAGTCAAGTGACCAGGACATTGAAGTCTATGGACCAATCTTTTTAGAGTAGCCGGACTGGAACCCCTGGGATAGAAGATTGTTCCAGTACTGCTGAAGTCTGTCAAGAGATCTGAAATCAAATACAATTTATTTATAATAATAACATGTTCTTTAAAAAAAGTATTTCAACACACATAAAAAAGACAATATACCCGTGTGTGTGTGTGTGTGTGTGTGTATTTGTGTAAATGCGAATATACACTATTCATAATTAAAGTGAAAAAAGTAAAAAAAAAATGAAGAGGAAAAAAAAAAGAAACGGAAGAAAACAAAATAAAATGTATATTTGTTTATGTATATATTTTTTGAATATCATCAACATGTCTCAGCTTCTATTCCTTTAAATCAGGGACAAACCTTTAGCTATTCTTATGTTTTTATGGGGGCCCTTGTTGGGGGAGGGGTGGGTGGCCTTAGCAAAAATACTGCCCAAAAAAAAAAGGTCACCACTTTCATGGCCCCTTGAAATGACAAGACAAGTTGAATCATTTTAACCCTTGCCACCCCCCCCCCCCGCCCTTTCCTCCGTGCCTGACAAACGGTCAGATCGCCTTTCCTTGTGGCCGGCACAAAACAAAATTGCTGACTAGGAGGAGGGGGGGGGGCTTTTAGAAGTGGGAGTCCTTAAACAGCCAAACGTTGGCCTGTCCCCTCTGGGGTCTGGACACACCCATGTCTTTGATAACATTTTTATAGGTAACGCGTTGATACGACTGTGGAACAGTTACTACAGTAAAACGTTGTTTTGTTTCGTGTAAATATTTTATGATTGAATATTTACTTCTAGATTATCAATTATCTGAATGAAAATTGCATGATTCGTATATTCACGAAGAGTTAACAGATATGACATTGTAAATATTTAGATTGAAACGTATTTTTGTCAATATGTGTTATCATCTACAGTGTTACTCATTATTGTTGTTTGTCATAGTGTCTTCATTATATGGGATTTATAATACATGAAAAATGAGCATTTTTTAAAATGATTTTGAAATGCTCAAATCAAAGTATATATCCTAGAAATTATTATTATTTTTTTTTTACAAATTACTACGCTGGCACAATCTGATAATTATTTAAATTGTGATCAAATGATCATATCACACACAGAGTTAAAGCATCTCTGGGTACAATCAAGTGGCAGAAAAAATGTCGATAGAGCCTTTATTGAACAAGTTAAGTTTAATTGGGAAATATCAGTTACAGTCTAATAGTGAAATATTCGATGATATAATGTGGGTCCATAATTTAAACACCTTATCGCCTGTTGTTCAATGGTGTGTCTTCATGATAACATGACATGGAATTATGTCCAGATGTTTCTTCTTTTTTTATTGTACAACATTGTTCCAAGAATCGAAGTATGGTTTAATTATGTATTCAATGAATGATTGTTATTGACAATACTGTGACATTATAATGATTAGATACTTTGAATCTCATGTATTAATGTTTGAGGAATAGAAGAATTACATAAGTATGCATGTAGTCAGTTTACATAGCATGATGCCTACGTTATTCTTTTCAAATTCTTATGTTCATTCCAACTGTATGATTGTATGAATTGTATAAATTGCACACCACATGTATGATACATTTGTGTACAATGGAAACTGCATGATTCAATTTACTGTTGTATTGGTACATCAATTATGTATTTATATTACAATGATATTGAAATGCATCTATCAACCAAACAATCAAACAATCAGACTAATAACTAACCCCAACCAACCTACCTAAATAACTACCCACTCATACACCTACCTACCTACCTACAAACATGTATACTTACCTGCTTGCCTCTGTCTATAAATATATACATTTCAAAATGAAACCCATTTGATGTTGTCTATACTGTAAATCTAATAGACATTTACATCGCACATTAACTATTACACATTATGCGCTGTATTTAGGTTATGAGGACTGTGTCAGATGTTTCCAATGTGGACTAGGTCTCAGATCTTGGAAGGCTGGAGATAATGTGTATGAGCAACACCTAAAGCACAGGCCAGACTGTCAGTACCTCAAGACACAGTTGAAAAGTGGAATACCCACTCCAAATGACCAATGGTTGTCAGAAAACGTCCAGTCTAGTAAGTATATGGCTGGAAGAAATGTGTATCAAATGGCGTTATATTTAAAAATGTACATGTAAAACGAGACTGAGTTAAGGTGTTTTTTTTTTCATGCCTACATTCTTTGCTAAAAAGTAGTTAAACTAACAATTTTAATATTCTCTGAAATTATCTTGTTACGAAAACTATTAGCCATATTTTCGTGTTTCAAAGTGTATAAAAGTAGGCTGTAGGACCAGTGGCGTATTGAAAGGGTGGGGGGCAAAGCGGGAATCATGCCCCGGGCGCTACTCACAAAGGGGCGCCAAATTTTATATTGTATATATAATATTATATGGTTATCGAATGGGGGGGGGGAAGCTCTAAAAAGGTATTGTCCCCTGGGTGCTAGTTAAGCTCGCTACGCCACCGTGTAGGACTCCACGGCAATGCTTTTATCTGTATGAACGTGAAATGTCAATGATTGTTGTTGTCACAGGGAATTCCCCGTGACAGTTGTGAATTTAACGCTGGACATTATTATGGTCAAACGTAAAATTGTCTACAACTTTTTATATTGAATGGTGATACGTTTGGACAGTGTTACTCAAACTTTCGCTCTGTGTGCACCTGTATTTCATTTTCGTGATACTGATTACTCCTAGTATAAAACAACAACTTGCATTGAATACAATCATTGAATACAATCATTGAATACAATCATTGGATACAATCATTGAATACAATCATTGAATACACTCATTGGATACACTCATTGAATACAATCATTGAATACACTCATTGAATACAATAATTGAATACAATCATTAAATACAATCATTGAATACAATCATTGAATACAATCATTGAATACACTCATTGAATACAATCATTGAATACACTCATTGAATACAATCATTGAATACACTCATTGAATACAATCATTGAATACACTCATTGAATACAATCATTGAATACACTCATTGAATACAATCATGGTTTCACATCATTTCACTGTTTTCGCTTTAGCCGTGCATGTTTACCCAATGTTCTCAGTTCGTTGCAGCGATTACATCTGCCAAACTCTTCGCGCACTACAGCTTGAGAAACACTGCCTTAGGAGAGTTATTTACCGCCGTGTGCATCACGCCAGAAAGGGGGGCAGGTGTCTTACAGATAACTTGAGAAACCCTGCTACATATAAGCAACATTTGCAAATGTGCTAAAATCGAATCGCGGCCAAATATATCTTAAGCTGTTGTTTTAATGAACAGAGAAAGCCTTGATATATTTGTGTCACATCGGTCAATAATTAAATGATTTGAATAACATGGTTTTTTTTTAAATTCTCCGCTAACGCCGTTGAAAAGAGTTGCACTAAAAAATCATTGCACATCTAAAAAGTAAAATTAATAATACTTGGGTCTTACTGATGCCAATTGAAAATATCTTACTCTGATAAATTTTATTTTTTGATATTTGAAAATGTGTTACTCTGATAAATTTTACTTTTTAACATTTGAAAATATCTTTGATAATTTTCTTTTTTGAAATATGCTGTGATGCGTGCTTTTACGTCATTTCTATTGTTTAGATGGGAGTCAGGCGACGAAAGTTCCCAGTGACTCCTGTGGGATTTACGCGAGACAGTCAGAGACAATTTATAATGTCAGGCCAATGGAGTCATCACCTAAAGAGTGCCTGACTCTAGACAACGGGGAATCAACACACTCAGAAAATTTGGACGCGACCAAAATAGGTGAGTGTATTATAGCACTTGGGGTGATACGGTGATGGTGGTGGCGAGAGTGACAGCCTGATGGGTGTTGTGAAGGCCAGAGTTCGAGACTCCACGGCAACAAACAATCTCAATCGAGGCCTAAGTGTTGAAACATCCAGTCCTTACAAGTGCATCACAGGTTCCCAGTGGTGCCGAGAAGCCAACACGGGCCCCAGGGCAGGACATCATTGCGGGCCCCTTAATAAACAATAAGTCGTGAAAAAATTGACATGTTCGGGGCGGCCGGGCCCCATTACAGATGCGGGCCCCCCTTACAGATGCGGGCCTCCTGGCAATGACCCCCCCTGCACCCCCTCTCGGCGTGCCTGCTGGTTCCAGCATAGGACGGTCACTATGAATGTCTCTACTCTAATAGTCGCTATACATGTTTGTATTTGGGGACATATTCTATTTCATTGTATATGCATCATTAGCACTGTGGACATGCTGTTTATATCATGTCGATACACTTCTTTATTAAAGGTAGGCGATCAGAACTATTGAACTTAACTTTAATAACTTAAAGAGATTCCAGGAAGAAATGCGAACATTTTTTTTTCTTGAATGTAATCAAACCTTTTTCGCTAAGATCAGAGTAGCCTCTTAACACCAAGCCTTCTGTCGTTTTATCTTTTTATGTGACAATAACAAGTATTTCATTAAAAGTTTGGATCTAAACATGTTTGAGATATTAATAAAAAAAAACAAACAACAGAAATGGTTAATAAAAGTTATTTTTACATTTATCGATATGTATGTCCTTTCGGATCAATTTAATGGTTGATATTTGACATGTTTTTACCTTTAGATGAAGCCAGTAATCATCAACAGCAAGATAGGAAACTTGCAATGAATCTGTTGTTGAGTGAAAACGAGATGCTGAAGTCCAACCTGCTGTGTAAAGTCTGTCACAAAGAGCCGGTCAGGGATCTTTTCCTTCCCTGCGGGGAACTCTACGCCTGCAGCGACTGCTCCAAGATGTTGACTCACTGTCCGTCCTGTAAACACCAAATTATGGCCACAGTGACCACTTACCTGACCTAAACCAAGAATGGTAACTTTATTTCTTAATAATTTGATTGTAATGCCGGACTTTTTTGTTTGTTTGTTGCTTAGATAATTGACATATTCGGAGGTGGAACACCAGTAACTGAAGTGAATGAATGCAAAATATAAACGAAAGGAAAATGTTACGAAACAAATAAAAAAAACAAAAAAAAAAAAAACAAAGATACTCACACATCTTCGAAACACTTTTAATTAAAAGAAAACAAACAAGCACACAAAACAAAACATAACCGATTTACTGGTTTTCACCTTTTTCATCAGTTGTAGAGATCAGGCAATAGCAGTTTTTTTTTTGTTGTCTCACCCATTCCGATAGTTTTTTTTCCTGATGTTTCTCCAGACTTACGATTCAAATTTAATTCTTGATTTTTGTTTCCAAAAATAGACAGGACTAATGGACTTAAAAGAGTGCGAGAAATTTATAAGTACTCGATGATTCAATTCCACAGAATTGTAAAGTGGCCTGATATGACCCCATTCCGAAAAAAAAATTAAACGTCCTGATATCAGTTTCTGACTCCCATCACTTTTTTAGTTTTATCTATGTCTAGGCCCCTACCATTCCCGACTTGTATGTTCTCTGCAAGTGTTATGTAACAACCAGGCTTGCGGAGCCGAGGAGCCGTGGAGCCGCTAATTTTCACTGGAGCCAGAGCCGAAAAATCTGGCGGGCTCTGGCTCCCAATTTTTTTTTTACAGCAGAATTTTTTTAGATTTAAAATTCCAAATTTGTTTGATTGTTTGCTTCCTACAATTTGAAATGATGCCATGTTTTACGAGATAGCGTGCACGCACATCACCACAAGAACTCTTTAATGGGAATTGTTTTGTATTCGTTTTAAATCTTATTTACCCGCCGAAAATTTTTAAAGTGCATATTATTTTGTTAAATATAAAGAGAATAATTGTATCAATCATTTAAAAGTAATTTTTTGCTACGACGACAAGTGTGTGAAGTCCCTGTAAGGATGAGTTGAAATCTCTTAAATCCTATAAACCAATAATGGAACGGTTTTTATGTTGGCCATGGAGGCACCACGGGAGATATATCGGGAACTTGAGGCAAGACCTGAAAATTTTCCTTGGTCCTCACCGGAGATCGAACCCGGTACCTTCAGGTCGACAGTGCGCTCTACCTCACGACCATCCGTCCCCTACGACGACAAGTAGAACGCGCCATTTCGTATATTATTTGACCGCCATTTAAAATAGACTAAAAACAAAATGGTCGGTTTCTGTATTTAACAATTTTATTATAAACAGACTAGCTGAAATAGAGTAGATAAATTTATAAGGCTATTCGGACCCGGTCCCAATAAAGTTTGATTGTTATTCCGACCCGTGGCAAATTTGCACTTAGCTTAGCTATACATAAACTTTATTACTGTTTTTTTTTTATTTTATGATAATTGTTTGAATTTTATGATTTAATCGTTATGCAGTGGCCAGGTTATGCAGTGTACAATTTTTGTCATTTGAATATTTCTTTTGGCTTCGACAAAAGTAAAATGCATGCATTAAGAAAGACAACGAACACACATATATACATGTAAATAGAAGCTAATATATGTTTTGTTATTAGTTTTTGCCATTCAATCTCATGAAATAATTGTATGTTTCCAGGAACTGTTCCATTGAGTACAGCACCACCGTCAAACACCGATAGTCAGCAGCTATCCAGAGAGATCCACTAGCCAGTTAGTATCAGTTCGGCTACGCGAATCAAAAGCAACGTGTGGGTCCTAAAACAGCCACAGAATATAAATCATACAGAATGCGCAGCGTTAATTTAAATGGATTTTCCCGAAAGCCGCCATTTCTGTGTATTATTCTAATGTCTATAAATATTTAGGTGCTGCACTATTAAAAAGAGGAAAAATGGCGGCATACTTTTAGTTAATGCTAGAGGGCTTTTTCAATAGCGATGCGCCATCTGTATGATATATATTATGTGAAGAGAACTTTTAAAATCATGACATAAGATCAAGTCAATTTTATTGTTTAAAAGGATAGCATTTTTTGTTGAGCAATTTTTTTTACACATAGGAATATCGACTTGAGGATTTCTTTGTGATTTCAACTTCGGACATTTCTTGTGAACTTATTTGAATACATAAATGAACAAAATCAACAAATCATCAGGCATTTAAATAAGTTTAACTTTGAACTTTGGCTTACAGCCCAGGCAAGCTCAGATGACGGAATGTATAAATCTTAAATAAACCCAGATATCAGTTTTTTTTGTTAAATTCCGACGTTGAGGTGGAATACATTTGTGAAAGTGTTACAAGGAATATTGGAAGTTTCATGAAGACATTATATTGAACATTGAGATATTTTTTTATGATCTAGGCTGTAACAGTCTTATTTTTATTGTTTTGGGAAGGGGGTGGTGGTGGTGGGTGATGGTGACATTCCGCCAGTGAATTCGTTCTCTGTGGTAAATCCATGGTCATTACGACATCAGCCAAGGCCGTAGCCGGGGGGGGGGGCTAGAGGGCTGCACCCCTCCCCCCCCCCCAAATAAATTCTAAAAATCAAATTTTATTATAAAATATACTTCTTTATCATTGTGTTCCAATTTTTTCTTATATAAAACTCTCCGCACAGCCCCCCCCCCCAAACAGCACAGCCCCCCCCCCAAAAAAAAAAATCCTGGCTACGGCCTTGACATCAGCTATTAGTAGATCAGATGAAGAGAAGACAAGTGAATGTCTTGAATCCCTAGTTATCACACCCTGATTTGTTATTTGTATGACTCCACTATGGTTGAGTGTAAGAGTGCTTGCAGATGGGACCTGTTGTCGTTTGTTAAGGTCAATCATGCTTAGATGATGGGCCTGACCGGTGGAGGAGCGTGTTAGAGATTGGTCGAGGATCTCATGACACCGTGGAGAGGATACGTGAACTGTCAAACCCCGAGATCGGAAAAAGTGAGGGCATGAATCTCACGGAGTAGTCTCAAAGAGAGGGGGGGGGGCATCAAGAAAGGGTATGTCTCAACAGATGAGGCATCAAGACTCTTTTGCGTGTGAAATGGCTTTCCATTAATGTTGTGGTGAGATGGCGTTTATTTCATTACAGCTTGTGAGAGGGAGGGACTATTGTACTGCATAGCATGCACATTATTATGTATTAAAGTTTATTTTGGTATGTTCATAATGACTTGGCTGTGTTATTGTTCTGGAATTCAAATGGTATACGTCAGTAGGGATGTATTTATATAGGCATGGCATATGAATGCATGACCAGGGTTTGTTTATGTTTTTTTGTTGTTCAAGTATCTCTTATTATAATTTTTTTACACACATACATAAATGTAAATTTGTTGAAAAAAGTCTTAAAAAGCAACTGTAGTTACATGGTTTGTTTCGTTATAAATGGGCTCCTGTCTGCAGATAATCCTGCCACCCCCTTCTGATAAATGGGCTCCTGTCTGCACATATTCCTGCCAGCCCCTTCTGATTAATGGGCTCCTGTCTGCAGATATTCCTGCCACCCCCTTCTGATAAATGGGCTCCTGTCTGCAGATATTCCTGCCACCCCCTTCTGATTAATGGGCTCCTGTCTGCAGATATTCCTGCCACCCCCTTCTGATTAATGGGTTCCTGTCTGCAGATATTCCTGCCACCCCCTTCTGATAAATGGGCACCTGCCAGCACATATTCCTGCCACCCCCTACTGATAAATGGGCACCTGCCAGCACATATTCCTGCCACCCCCTTCAGATAAATGGGCACCTGCCAGCACATATTCCTGCCACCCCCTTCTGATAAATGGGCTCCTGTCTGCAGATATTCCTGCCACCCCTTTCTGATTAATGGGCCCCAGTCTGCAGATATTCCTGCCACCCCCTTATGATAAATGGGCCCCTGTCTGCAGATATTCCTGCCACCCCCTTCTGTTAAATGGGCTCCTGTCTGCAGATATTCCTGCCACCCCCTTCTGATAAATGGGCCCCTGTCTGCAGATATTCCTGCCACCCCCTTCTGGTAAATGGGCCCCTGTCTGCAGATATTCCTGCCACCCCTTCTGATAAATGGGCCCCTGTCTGCAGATATTCCTGCCACCCCCTTCTGATAAATGGGCTCCTGTCTGCAGATATTCCTGCCACCCCCTTCTGATAAATGGGCTCCTGTCTGCAGATATTCCTGCCACCCCTTTCTGATTAATGGGCCCCTGTCTGCACATATTCCTGCCACCCCCTTATGATAAATGGGCCCCTGTCTGCAGATATTCCTGCCACCCCCTTCTGATAAATGGGCTCCTGTCTGCAGATATTCCTGCCACCCCCTTCTGATAAATGGGCCCCTGTCTGCAGATATTCCTGCCAGCCCCTTCTGATAAATGGGCCCCTGTCTGCAGATATTCCTGCCACCCCTTCTGATAAATGGGCCCCTGTCTGCAGATATTTCTGCCACCCCCTTCTGATTAATGGGCCCCTGTCTGCAGATATTCCTGCCAGCCCCTTCTGATTAATGGGCCCCTGTCTGCAGATATTCCTGCCACCCCCTTCTGATAAATGGGCCCCTGCCTGTCTGCAGATATTCCTGCCACCCCCTTCTGGTAAATGGGCCCTTGTCTGCAGATATTCCTGCCACCCCTTCTGATAAATGGGCCCCTGTCTGCAGATATTCCTGCCACCCCCTTCTGATAAATGGGCCCCTGTCTGCAGATATTCCTGCCACCCCCTTCTGGTAAATGGGCCCCTGTCTGCAGATATTCCTGCCACCCCTTCTGATAAATGGGCCCCTGTCTGCAGATATTCCTGCCACCCCCTTCTGATAAATGGGCTCCTGTCTGCAGATATTCCTGCCACCCCCTTCTGATAAATGGGCTCCTGTCTGCAGATATTCCTGCCACCCCTTTCTGATTAATGGGCCCCTGTCTGCACATATTCCTGCCACCCCCTTATGATAAATGGGCCCCTGTCTGCAGATATTCCTGCCACCCCCTTCTGATAAATGGGCTCCTGTCTGCAGATATTCCTGCCACCCCCTTCTGATAAATGGGCCCCTGTCTGCAGATATTCCTGCCAGCCCCTTCTGATAAATGGGCCCCTGTCTGCAGATATTCCTGCCACCCCTTCTGATAAATGGGCCCCTGTCTGCAGATATTTCTGCCACCCCCTTCTGATTAATGGGCCCCTGTCTGCAGATATTCCTGCCAGCCCCTTCTGATTAATGGGCCCCTGTCTGCAGATATTCCTGCCACCCCCTTCTGATAAATGGGCCCCTGCCTGTCTGCAGATATTCCCGCCACCCCCTTCTGGTAAATGGGCCCTTGTCTGCAGATATTCCTGCCACCCCTTCTGATAAATGGGCCCCTGTCTGCAGATATTCCTGCCACCCCCTTCTGATAAATGGGCCCCTGTCTGCAGATATTCCTGCCACCCCCTTCTGATAAATGGGCTCCTGTCTGCAGATATTTTTGGATTAATGGGTCCCTGTCTGCACATATTCCTGCCACCCCCTTATGATAAATGGGCCCCTGTCTGCAGATATTCCTGCCACCCCCTTCTGATAAATGGGCTCCTGTCTGCAGATATTCCTGCCACCCCTTCTGATAAATGGGCCCCTGTCTGCAGATATTCCTGCCACCCCCTTCTGATTAATGGGCCCCTGTCTGCAGATATTCCTGCCACCCCCTTCTGATAAATGGGCTCCTGTCTGCAGATATTCCTGCCACCCCCTTCTAATAAATGGGCCCCTGTCTGCAGATATTCCTGCCACCCCTTCTGATAAATGGGCCCCTGTCTGCAGATATTTCTGCCACCCCCTTCTGATTAATTGGCCCCTGTCTGCAGATATTCCTGCCACCCCCTTCTGATTAATGGGCCCCTGTCTGCAGATATTCCTGCCACCCACTTCTGATAAATGGGCCCCTGTCTGCAGATATTCCTGCCACCCCCTTCTGATTAATGGGCCCCTGTCTGCAGATATTCCTGCCACCCCCTTCTGATAAATGGGCCCCTGTCTGCAGATATTCCTGCCACCCCTTCTGATAAATGGGCCCCTGTCTGCAGATATTTCTGCCACCCCCTTCTGATTAATGGGCCTCTGTCTTCAGATATTCCTGCCACCCCCTTCTGATAAATGGGCCCCTGTCTGCAGATATTCCTGCCACCCCTTCTGATAAATGGGCCCCTGTCTGCAGATATTCCTGCCACCCCTTCTGATAAATGGGCCCCTGTCTGCAGATATTCCTGCCACCCCCTTCTGATAAATGGGCCCCTGCCTGTCTGCAGATATTCCTGCCACCCCCTTCTGATAAATGGGTCCGTGTCTGCACATATTCCTGACAACCCCTTCTGATAAATGGGCCCCTGTCTGCAGATATTCCTGCCACCCCTTTCTGATAAATGGGCCCCTGTCTGCAGATATTCCTGCCACCCCCTTCTGATTAATGGGCCCCTGTCTGCAGATATTCCTGCCACCCCCTTCTGATTAATGGGCCCCTGTCTGCAGATATTCCTGCCACCCCCTTCTGATAAATGGGCTCCTGTATGCACATATTCCTGCCACCCCTTTCTGATTAATGGGCCCCTGTCTGCACATATTCCTGCCACCCCCTTATGATAAATGGGCCCGTGTCTGCACATATTCCTGACAACCCCTTCTGATAAATGGGCCCCTGTCTGCAGATATTCCTGCCACCCCCTTCTGATAAATGGGCCCCTGTCTGCAGATATTCCTGCCACCCCCTTCTGATAAATGGGCCCCTGTCTGCAGATATTCCTGCCACCCCCTTCTGATTAATGGGCCCCTGTCTGCAGATATTCCTGCCACCCCCTTCTGATTAATGGGCCCCTGTCTGCAGATATTCCTGCCACCCCCTTCTGATTAATGGGCCCCTGTCTGCACATATTCCTGCCACCCCCTTATGATAAATGGGCCCCTGTCTGCAGATATTCCTGCCACCCCCTTCTGATTAATGGGCCCCTGTCTGCAGATATTCCTGCCACCCCCTTCTGATTAATGGGCCCCTGTCTGCAGATATTCCTGCCACCCCCTTCTGATTAATGGGCCCCTGTCTGCAGATATTCCTGCCACCCCTTCTGATAAATGGGTCCCTGTCTGCAGATATTTCTGCCACCCCCTTCTGATTAATGGGCCCCTGTCTGCAGATATTCCTGCCACCCCCTTCTGATTAATGGGCCCCTGTCTGCAGATATTCCTGCCACCCCCTTCTGATAAATGGGCCCCTGTCTGCAGATATTCCTGCCACCCCCTTCTGATTAATGGGCCCCTGTCTGCAGATATTCCTGCCACCCCCTTCTGATTAATGGGCCCCTGTCTGCAGATATTCCTGCCACCCCTTCTGATTAATGGGCCCCTGTCTGCAGATATTCCTGCCACCCCTTCTGATAAATGGGTCCCTGTCTGCACATATTCCTGCCACCCCCTTCTGATAAATGGGCCCCTGTCTGCAGATATTCCTGCCACCCCCTTCTGATAAATGGGCCCCTGTCTGCAGATATTCCTGCCACCCCCTTCTGATAAATGGGCCCCTGTCTGCAGATATTCCTGCCACCCCCTCTGTTAAATGGGCTCCTGTCTGCACATATTCCTGCCACCCCCTTCTGATAAATGGGCCCCTGTCTGCAAATATTCCTGCCACCCCCTTCTGATAAATGGGTCCGTGTCTGCACATATTCCTGACAACCCCTTCTGATAAATGGGCCCCTGTCTGCAGATATTCCTGCCACCCCCTTCTGATAAATGGGCCCCTTTCTGCACATATTCCTGACAACCCCTTCTGATAAATGGGTCCCTGTCTGCACATATTCCTGCCACCCCCTTCTGATAAATGGGCTCCTGTCTGCACATATTCCTGCCACCCCCTTCTGATAAATGGGCTCCTGTCTGCACATATTCCTGCCACCCCTTCTGATAAATGGGCCCCTGTCTGCACATATTCCTGCCACCCCCTTCTGATAAATGGGCCCCTGCCTGCAGATATTCCTGCTCAATCAAACGATATCAAATCTTGAGCAGCGTTTTAGAATTTATTGAAATAAAATGGCATAATTATTAAACTTTCATTTAAATGATTTGTAGGTTGGTTTTGACCATAGATATATATAGACTATGCTTATTTAACAGAGACCGAAAAAGTGTTTTACGTGCGGACCCTAACTTCAAAAAGAGAAGAGTAAATTTCTTTATTTTTTTTGCTATTTGTTTATGCAATCTATGCGTACTTCCGTACTACGTCATCATAGTTGCAAAGAATTTGTAAAAATAAATAGGTTATACTCATTGTATTCGGGCATCGACCATATAACACGTTTACATAGCCCGCAAGCGATTTAGTCTTATATATCTATGGTTTTGACTCTCACATACATTTACACCTATATAATATATGGCTTCTTTCAATAGTGTAAGTAAGTAAAGTTCCCTTATATCGGGGCAGATGAAGTGTATAATTCATCTGTTTCTATAACCTCGGCATATGAAGGGGTTATGTGGTTACCACAACGCCCAGCCGCCTTTACTCCCCCAACTTAAAGTCAGGTACCCATTTAAAGCTGGGTGGACTTGGGGACTTTCACCAGGACCTGAAAAAATCCCAAGGTTCTCAATGGGATTCGAACCCGGGACCCGCCGGTCGACAGTCGAGCGCTCTACACCGCACGACCATCCCAACTTTCAATAGTGTGCTTTGAACTAAATAAATTGACAACGTTGTTTTAAGTTATGAGAACTGAAAAAATGAAATAATCTAGGATTTTCCAATTCTGATCCACACTTTTACATTAATAGCTTTATAATCAGATGAATAATTTACGAATGGATATGGATATCTTGTGATTCGTGGACTTTTTTACAGCACTATATAGGATTATTTAGTATTCACAATGTATAACTGAATTTTTCTGTTTTTATCAAGTTAAAGAAAACAACACATACATTTATAAGCAATGGCAAAAGACAAATTATAGTTTACAATAGACACAGTTGATCTAAGTCCTAAGTCATTGCAGTTATAACGTAAAAACAGGTTTTCCCGTTTAGACATTTATAACCGAATTGCCCAGAGTTTAGTCAAAATAGGTTTTCCCGATAAAATATTCATCATGGTGTTGCCAGTGGTATCGTAATCGGTTTCTCTTAGGAAAACATGTTTCTATTACGTGTCAGCGTCGTCTAAAATTTACACCACGTAATTTCTGATCGGGTTTTCCCTAAACATTTTTTTTTAACTAGAAGTTCTGTATAAACCCGTTTTTAAGTACAGTGCTTTTCATTTTGATTAATTATCTGACGAAGTAACACGTAAGTCTGAGTTAGTTAATTACTCTAAAAATATTCATGTTTATTTAAGTAGTCCACAATGAGACCAAAGGTTATAATCAATCACAACAAACCGTTCTTTGTTGATATTTAAATGTGGAAGAGGGTGGGCGGGTCACAAGCTGTAGAGATCATTTTTATGTTTACATTTTTACATCCGGTTCTACCTGGGCCATACAATTAAAATAATATCTGTAAGGTAAGACGTGACACGTTTTTTTTTAAAATTTAATAATTTCGCTATATAAAAACTTTTAATATGAAAATAACGTAAAAAAAAATAATGAATATATAGGTATTTCAGTGTTTTTCTATTACGGTGTATTCATTGAGTTTACTACACTTCATCTTGTTTTGTAATCTAAGACGCCACCCTGAATATAGTAATTCATATAGCATAGTCATTTAAAACTGGCTGGACTTGTGAGGGGGGGGGGATGACAACCAACTCTCACCAGAGCCTGGAAATAAAATTCCCTTGTCTATCACCTAGGATCGAACCTAGGACGATCAGGTCGACAGGTAATCGCTCTACACCGTCCGCCTCCTATTATAAATACTGCTATTAAAAACATAAACAATTGGCACGCGCAAAAACATGTTTAGTTTGATGAACTTTTTTTTGTGTTGCTCGCGCTGAAACATTCGCATTAATTCTCTCTCTCTCTCTCCCTCTCTCTCTCTCTCTCTCTCTCTCTCTCTCTCTCTCTCTCCCGCTCCCTTCTACACAATCCTATCTGCCGCTCATATTCTACAGTGTACAGCTTCATACATTCTCTACTTATTATTCAACAAAACACAAAAACAATGCGGGAAAAAAAACGATATACAATATCATGAATATGGCCGTATCATTCTAACGTCAATCTCATATAATTCTGCACCAACTGGGGCCTCTCTGGTCACACACCCTTTTATTGCTAAGTCATTTTAAAAGAAATGACTGTATAGACCTATCTTTTACTTTGGCTGATTTCTACTACAGCGTCTTCCGAAATCTGTATAAAATGGAACATAGCCCCGAAGTAAATGTACCCATAACTGTTATTGTTGTGAAGAATACGACCATTAAAAAACGTAAAATAAAAACTCTTTCATGTAACTGATTTAAATTAAAGTAATCTGAATTTCAAACTAGTTTAACTCTAAAGGAAAAAAAAAATATGACGCATTTTATTTAATTTGCAAGTAGTTCACTGAGAGGTAAGTTACCGCGGAATGATTTTGTTTTTTTATCATTATAGTATAGACTAGGGCTGTACCGGATTGTAATTTTAGATCCTGCAGGAATCGGAACCGGATTCCGGTACAGCCCTAGTATAGACATTTTAAAAAAAAATTGTTTCGTAAACAGTTTTCTTATGTGTTTATTTCAGATTTTGGAAAAAAAAAACAGGACTAAAATGGATAACTTATCATTAAACTTCAACATGAGACCAGTTTCGTCGTCATCAGTCTTGTGCCCCCTGACGATCGCTGACAAAAGGGGCCCTTTGACATCCGCCATCGCAATATCATTTTACATCATATTTTTATACCACGATGAGATTCTGGGCCCCAGACAAATCTTCAAATTGCACCCGTTTTTGGGGCTAATCTGAATAGTCACTAACATCAGCTGTTTTCGCCCAACTGTTATAGGTTTGCCTTAATATCTAATTTAATTGTTTCTAATATGTACCTCGTGGAATAAACTAGTGACGAGACAAAACATCTATTAGACTATAATTGCTGCAAAGCTACGTTTAGTGTTGGTCATTGAAACGATATCGATTTGAATCAACTTCTATAAAAAAAATATCTCACTTTTTTTTTAATAACTAATCACTCTATCAAATAATTTCATCTTACAATTATTGAAGACCAGTACTTGTCCGTGGATCAAAAGCAACTGAGCCGCCCAAGAAACATGTAATTATTTCCTCTTTATTTACTGTTGTGTTTTTCCTTCCAGATTTCAATGAACAAGAAACAATAAACGCCCCCCCCCCCCATCTCCATTCCAGAGGGCCGCGGTGAAATTATCAAAAATTTACTGGTCCGTGGCGAGAAAAAAGGTTGGGGATCATTGCTGTAGAGAGTCTCTTGTTTATGAATATGAAAAAAAAAATCATCTACCATTCTTCCTCTTGTGTGTGTGCAAATAAACAAAATTTATAAGCTCTCTCCCCCCCCCCCCCCCCCCATAAAAGTTTAGAAGTTCAAAAGAGTTATTTTCGCGTCCGAGTTCCCATTTTTTTAAAACTCAGCTGGGCTTTGACTTGAATTATTTAAAAAAAAAACAACAACAACAGATATTAACATGAAGAGTAACATTGATAATATTAGAAGTTATGATTTTTTTTTGTTTTTAATGAAATAATATTCACACGTTCTTCGACCACATTGGCTGAGCTGCTCTAATGATGAACTCACTGCTGCTTGAAATGTGTATACTCTGTAACCGTTTCTATGACCTGTTTTATCTTCATCACCACCTTTAGCTGAGGCTGCAGGGATAATGGACTCATAGCAGAGGGTTTGGCAACTGGCTTTACTTGGGGGTTTGGATAATGGACTCATAGCAGAGGGTTTGGCAACTGGCTTTACTTGGGGGTTTGGATAATGGATTCATAGCAGAGGGTTTGGCAACTGGCTTTACTTGGGGGTTTGGATAATGGATTCATAGCAGAGGGTTTGGCAACTGGCTTTACTTGGGGGTTAGGGGCTGTAACCTGGACCGTTCTAGTGAATTGATGAACAATTTCATAAGGTCTGTTCTAAAAACACATGCCTTTCAAAGCTGTTACTGTCACAGATATCGGTTAGTCACTATAGCCTACATCCCATTTAAAAATGTATTCTCCTTATTCTACACCCCCTTATAAAAAGTCTTATTCTACACCCCCTTATAAAAAGTCTTATTCTACACACCCTTTATAAAAAGTCTTATTCTACATTATACTATCCGGACCAAAGCCACACCACAGATTATATATCATACAGAAAGCGCATCGGTATTATAAAAGTCGTCTAAAGATGACCGAACAAATGTCACCATTTATGTTATTGTCCGTTTTCGTATTGTGGCACCAAAATATTGATGCAGATAACATAAATACACAAATATTGCTGCTTTCTTAAACCTCAGTTTACATTGGCGATGCACATTCTGTATGATTTATATCCAATGGGCCACACAGAGGCTTGGAATAATATTGATCAGACAGTAGCATCACCGGATAAATAAATAAAACTACGTAAAAAAAAAGTGCAAATGGGACACTATGGCTGAATTTTAATATAGCTAAAATGGAAAGAGGATTTTTGAATAAGAATTTAACACGTACAAAATATGTGTATTAATTACTGTTAGTTTATAATTTGTTGGTATAAATGATTGGCCTGCTTTTAAAATGGCAGAAAATAACTTATTCGATAAGACCTTTCTGCTGCCATTAAAAATTCATTACTTTAATGAAAAGGAATAAAACAAATGATGTCATTGCTTTTCTAGTCATTTTGAGAATGAAGTCAACGTAAAATAGGAAATTTTTAGAGCTGTAGAAAAACCCGTCGGATGATCTATAACTATGACAAGGATTTCCAAGAAAATAAGTATTTTTAGAACTGTTACAATTAAGGGAATTCCAACACTGACAAACAGAAATATAATTTATAAAATGTGACCTTCATTTCAGAACCTTTCGTCAAGTGTGAGTTAAAAAAAAACCCAAAGTGCTACATTATTTATTTTGTATCATTTTATTTTTTTTTTTTACTTCCGTGTGACATATCGTTTATAAGCACATCTTTTGTTTTTGAAAATAAAAAAAAAAATAACTTACGAACTTTGCACTTGAAGCAGAATGTTGTAAACAAGGCTGAACAGTGAGAGTTAAAAGTGTCGAGTGTGTAAGTAAATATCATGCGTTAAATCATCAGTCTCGAGGAATGAGGGTGTGCAGACGGTGTATCGCTCCGTGTGCGCCGAAGTTCAAGAGAGTCAACGAAGCATAATGTTACCCCAAGACATTGATAATTAAATACATTTACTTTTATAGATGCACAATACGTAATTATCTTTCTCAAAGTATCGGTGTCTAGTATAGTTATATATATATATATATATATATATATATATATATATATATATATATATATATATATATATATATATATATATGTATATCATAATACCAGCTTCAAGCATCACAGTTCATTTTTCTTTACGGGCTCAATAACATTCGTTGCACATGGACTTTGGATTTCTCTTGCTGCCTGACGTGAAATAAATAAATGGATGCAAAAAAAAAGGTAAATATATGTTGTAGTGGGATATGAACATTTTCGGAAGAGATTATTTCATTTAGGGGAAGAGATTATTTCAGTTTTGGGGAAGAGATTATCTCAATTTTGGGGAGGAGATTATTTCAATTTTGGGGAGGAGATTATTTCAATTTTGGGGAAGAGATTATTTCAATTTTGGGGAAGAGATTATTTCAATTTTGGGGAAGAGATTATTTCAATTTTGGGGAAGAGATTTTATTTGTCTCTCAGAGGACACGTTCGAGAAAAAGAGGATTCAGTACATAAACAATCAGTGATAACTGTATGTCAATAAAAATAAAATACACAACTTACCTACCCAGCTATTGACTCACATACTTACCTAACTACCTAATCATTTACTGACTCAACTACCTACTGACTCACCTACCTACCCATCTGCCAAATCATTAATGACTCACCTACCTTTTGACCCTTATCTACCTACCCACCCATCTACTGACTCACCTACATACTGACTCACCTACCTACCTATCTACCTACCAAATCATTAATTACTCACCTACCTTTTGACACTTACCTACCTACCCATCTACTGACTCAACTACCTACTGACTCACCTACCTACCTATCTACAAAATCATTAATGATTCACCTACCTTTTGACACCTACCTACCTACCCACATACTGACTCAACTACCTACTGACTCACCTACCTACCTATCTACTTACTCAACTGCCATCTGATCCACATAAAAAATACTACCTTCTTACCTACCAAGCTGGCATGGATGTGTTGTGTATTTTATGAGATTTTCACGTGTTGAGTGTGATCGTACAGACTGGGTGGGTGAAAGGTCAGAAGTAGGAGAGGCTTGGTTAAGGTGGTGAGATGGCAGGGAGTTGACCAAGATGGCGAAAGTTGATAAAGTATGATGACCGTAGCAGTTGCTCGAGAGATTTTTAAGAAGTGGATATATCTTGATGAGTAGTGGATTACGCCGTGTTAAGGGATTGGAGAAGTGGATATATATTGTGGAATAGTGCATTACGTTATGTGCAGCTTTTGTGATTATTTTATTATTTTGTGTGTTGTCCTAATAAATGTTGACCATGGTTCTATTGCTGACTCATTTTGTGAGTGAATGGTCAGCGAAACAGTTCTACATGACGCGGCATGCAACTTGTCACTTGTGCTGATAATATATGGATATAAGATTTTGGTGGTATCCAGTGGTATGACATTTTACTGATATGACACAAGCAACCTACCAGAACATCTATCCAACAACTATACCTACTGTAAGGACATAGACAGACATAGATAAATAGACAGACACATTGTTAGATAGACAGACACATAGATTGATAGATAGTTATATAGATAGATAATTAATTATTGTATTAATGTAAATTTTGTATGTGACATTTGAATTATTGTTTTCGTTAACTCTGAAGGAGCCTGTAGTTGGGAAAAAGTCTGCCTTCATTGTTTTTGTAAAAACATTTAACTTAATTTTTTTTAATACACACAATTAAGGAAAATTGAATGTATTTTTTTTTTGACATTAGATTAATTTTCTTTACCTCTGAAGGATCCTACTTTTGTAGGTGGTAAAAGATTTGCCTTCATTGGTTTTGAAAAGAAAAAATGATCATGAGGAGAATAAACCATACAATCAATGCATTTTTTAAAATTGAGATTTGATATATGAGATTTATGGTAGAGACTTATGTTATTTTGAGACACAGAGATATGAGATAGTTTTAATGATACTTATGACGATGAGTATTGAAGAAATGTGTTCATAATTTTTTTTTTTTTATTTTTAGATTGGTATTTTTGTGACATTTTGTATTCATATTTGATATGGACTTGGTACTTTTTTTTGTAATATAATTGTAATACATGATTGTTAATTCTGTATTTAAAAAAAATGCGTACTTTGTACGCATTTTTTTTACCGAGAGGGAAAGGTGATGTAAGGACATAGGCAGACATAGATAAACAGACAGACACATTGTTAGATAGACAGACACATAGATTGACAGATAGTTATATAGATAGACAATTAATTATTGTATCAATGTAGATGTTAGAGGGAATTCCCTGTAGTACGATGACGCACCTAATGAATGGGTTATTGAACGGAAGTGAAAAGGGACGAGACACACGGACGGTTGACGAGGAAAAGAAAGAGATCATTGCTTTTGACACCCTTGTTTTATTTGAGTTTGGGAAAGGTGTAGAATCAGGAAGGAGCTAGGAGGAGGTATTCTGTATTGAAGCTATAACATGATATAACTATTCTTGATTATTTCTGTAATTAAAGTGGTATTGATTGTTTTAACCCAAATTGACTTCCACGTTTTATTGGAATTGTTTGTGGAACAGTGTCTTGTGTATGAATTAGGTAAAATCAAAGAAACCGCCGCATTTTGACCTGACACCTACCTACATACCAACGTACCCATCAACTAGGCTACAAACCTGGCTGCCTACCGAGATATATACCGATTATATATCTAACCCAGCCCCGTAGCGTGAAAATTCTACAGCTGGGGCTAGGCAATAGCGGGGGGGGGGAAGGAGGCAGATGATACATTTTACTAAGAAGAGAAAATAAGCAGAGGGAGCCAGACAAAACGCAGGGGGTGGGGCCCGGCCCCCTGGTCCCCCCGCACGCTACGGCCTGTATCTATCTACCAGTCTAATACCTACTGACTAAAATAATATATACCAGTCTACATTTATCTAACTACTAACCTACTTACCTAGATACCTAACTACATCATTTCCCACCTCCAAAATAAATCTATGGGGCAAACTCTACCTTCTCAACTACTTATCTATCCCAATGTGCATGAACTTTACAATTATGTTTAAACAAAGGTAAGAAATATAAATCAAGTGCAAAATAAGGTTTAGTCTAATTTTAACATTTCAAGTTATTTAATTATTTTTTTTCTTCAAACATTGAAATAAGCAACTTTATTAGTCTGAATAATAATTAGACACTTTTTTGTATGCCTGATTTAAACATTACACAATAAAACTTTGTTACATGAAAGTAAGTTGACATGTTCATTGAACGTGTTTAGATTATATTCCGACTAGAGAATAATGGAAAACACAAATAGACAAGAACCATAACCAACCAGTAGCTATCCTGACCTTCTAAAGAGAATGAGATTTAACAAAACCTACAACGTATCCACAAAATATCCACCAGGATACATAATCATCCATTTATGAAATATTCACCAACTATATTTATATTAGCACATGTCGCTTTGTTTGTCCGAACATAGTGGCTTTATTTTTAGTAAAAAGCTCTATGAAAGGAAAAAAAAATAAAACCATAGGGGATTTCCCCTAAGTATCGATACTTCTTTCTCTTTACGACCAGCCTTTGCGAAAGTATATTTCGAATATTCAGGAAGAAAATCAACCTCCTTAATTTAAGGTAAGATTAATGAAATATACCATGAAAAGTACATTTTTAAAATATCTATCTTCAAAAATTATTCGTTTTATTTAGCCAGTGATTTATGGTATTTTTCGAATAATTTTTACAATCACTAAACAAGTACCAGTCTGTACAAGTACTACAAGTATTGATTTCGGGGCGATATCGTTGTTCGTCCATGATCACCAAGAGAACCCGACATTGTACGGAGTAAAAAAAAAAGCAACCCATTATCGACATTATCTTAATAATGTTGTAAGTAATTTATTTCAATGTCGAGATCCGTAAAATGTTTACACAAGGAAACCAAAAAAAAAAAAAAAAGAACTATTTATGTTTATTTGCTATTAGATAGTGTTTAACATTTAGTTTAGTTACACTTTTGGAGGGAAACACCCAGTCCGTGACATCAGCTATGTACTATTTTAGATCCTTATGTCTTGAACTGATAAAACAATATGTGTACTCTGTCAGTGTCGAACCTAGGGATTTGGGGGCCCGGGGGGCCTGGCCTCATTAGGGGCCCCTGCTTTTTTTTACATTCGACACCATGATATGAGATAATGTACTTAGTATTTAATGTAAAATAAATTTTGGGGCACGGGGGGGGGGATCTTTCGTATTTGGACCCCCTCCCTCCACCCTAGGCACGACTCTGTTCAGACGAAGGCAGTGCAGTTTCCATGGACAGGTAAACTGGGTTGCGAAAGCCTTGTGACTCCCCCCCCCCCCCCCACACACCTTCAAAAACTAATGAAGGTTAAAAGCAGGTCTTGACTTTTTATACACTGTCGAGGCAGCTAATAAAAAATTTAAATCTGTAGTTATCGTAAAAAATGACAAAACGTCTGAGTCATCTTGGTAAAGGTAAAGTATTGCTGACATTAAGACCCACCAGTGAAGAGGAGATACTATAGCACGAGCTCTTGTCATGGGCTCAAGGGTAACTTGACCAGACAAATTAAGTTGTCAGAGGGGCACCTGTAGTCGAAAGTTAATTGTAAGCCAGGCTTAAAATAACACAAGTAAGTACACATGCACATAATGATCCACATGGTAAGGGTTAGGGTAGCGGTTGGAAAATAGAAAACATAAACAATTAAAATACAAAGGTGTTTAATTTGTAGATTTTCGAGGCTTTAGAGAAGACATTGCACAAGTCACTGAAAGATTAATCTGAGGTTTAGAATTTTTGAAATTGGAACTTAATTCAAACAAATATAAACAGGAACATGTACTTTTATCGCACCTTTATAATAGATTAAAAAAAAAACTAACATTAATCGAAAGCATAACATCTGAATTTATTTATCCATACAACCCGAATATTTTCTCCTATAATAAGTTTATAAACATATCCAATTGTTAACAGTGATGCGATATGCAGTAACTTTTAAAAGGGGAAATAACGCATGGAAACAAGAGATGCATTCCTTTTTTTTCATTCCATGAAGAGTTTTCCCCCTTAGCACAAGGGCAATCATTGATTTACGAGTGATATTTGCTGCAGCCCTTCTACATATTATGGGCCCCCGATCGTTGAAGTTTTTTTTTTCAGGGGCCCAAAGATAAATGGCGGCATCACAGTTTTACTATTCACTATCGCAAAGGGTCATTCAAGAGCAATCTCATTCCACAGAAGGCTTAACGCAATAACACAACGGCCCATGAGCAACAAAGAGCACAGCATAAAAACATTCCAGCAATAACCAAATGACAGTAGAACGAAAAAATCAAAAAAGAAAACTGAGAATTGTTTGGACCCCATTGGATCAGCTGCGTCCACACTTCTTACTTTTTCAACTTTTTAAAAAAAAAAAAAAAAAAATTCTTTTACAAAAAAAGTCGACACAATCCAGTGAATGAAGGAAAAAAAAATATTTAGAAAACTGTGTGCTGCACACCACTGCTTGTAATTGTGTTTGTTATTGTGTTTGTAATTGTGCTTGTATGCCAGTGCCGTAGCGAGCTTAACTCGCGCCCGGGGCATAATACCTTGTTAATGCCTCTTTAGCGCCCCCACCCTCCCACCCATTCGAAAACCATATAATATTATATGTAAAATATACCATTTGGCGCCCCTTTGTGAGTAGCGCCCGGGGAATGATGCCCTTCCCCTTGCCCACCCCTCACTACGCCCCTTTGTATGCATTCTTGATTGTTTATGATAAGTACATGGAACATTTACATCAACCTGTTTACACGACTATCACATGACTGTAAATCACCAATATTGCCCAAAAATGTATTTTTTCATTAAATCATATGATATTTTCGTCACGCGCACACGCAAACACACTGACTAATACATATTCTGTGTAACGTAATTTATAGACGCATTTATTAAAACGCATTTAAAACATGCGGAGTTCAAAGTTCAAGATGTTTACCTAAATTGAGATAACAAAGAAAAAGAAATCGTCCACAAATTTGACGCATGTTTTATTTGATACTCAGTTTTTAATTGGTTGAGTAAACATTTGTTGTATGGATGTTTTCATTAAATGATGCCAGATATTCGATGACTTAAAACTATCCAGTACATATTGTTCTTTTTACTATAGAACTGGATTTAGTTTAAGACAATGGATCCAAAAAAACGTTAATGATGCCAGGCCAATTGTGATGCATAAAAAAAATGGAATATGTAAACAAAGCTACACAATCACATTATTCGTCGAACGATTATCACACTAAAATACGATATAATATCTACGAGATGCTGCTATCTAACAACGAAAGAAATAGTTTTTTGATGCAGAATACTATCATCGACAAAATAATTGTGTTTGTTTGTTTCTAGCCTCGTTACTGCAAGTTAGAACTAATTTAATAAGGTTATGATAGACATTTTGACATGCAGACAATCACAACTGGAATTAGAAAAAAAAACTTTTTTCTTGGTGAATTTGATGATTCAGTTTGAAACATTGCTTTACACATTTGTTCTTTAATTAATTACGTTTCAGGCGACTATGATGAGGAGCTAATTCCATTTTTTTTCATGGATGTACGTTTTGCTCTACACTTGACGGATTTAAATGGCTTACCTACGCTGAAAAGAACAGATGGAATAAGGTAAGAAGATGCTTCAATCTACCGAAAACAGCCAGACAAAAATTTCCCGCTCAGCTAGTTATCCATTAAAAGATAGGAAGCGGACATCTTAACACTTTTACATGTCTGGGGAAGAGGGGGGGGGCTGGTATAGTTCGATCATTGCTCCTTCTAATATCCCGGCGAAAAATATTGGCTGATCAGCTTTTTAGAAAGTATAAAAACATTGAGCTTAACGTAAAGATATACTGGCGTAGGTATACTTTATTGCTGTAAAGGGTGTTTTGCTCTTCGATACGTAGGCGAGCTGTTACAATACATTTTCACATTTTTTAAACATATGTAATGAGTGTTTGCTATTTGATACGTAGGCGAGATGTTACAATGCATTTTCACATCTTTTTAACATATGTAAATGCCCAAGATAACACATGTACGTCTGCAGTGAACTTGTTCTATGTTCCAATGTGTATCTGAGACGAGAGATTTTCGTTTCTGCTGTTGTTCGCCTGTTGAAATAAATTTTAAATAAATGTAAAAGAACCGGATTACTTCTACCATAAGCCAAATTCATGGGAGGTGAATACTTATAGCTTTATATCAAATTCATTTAGTTCCGATGGGATGCTTAGATGAGTGGTGTGAGCTGTTAAATGTTGTTCGGTGCTAGAAGTAGTTGTAACATGGTTGTCTGAAGTATGGGTACAAATATAGGTTCAACTATAGAAGTAGTTGTAACATGGCTGTCTGAAGTATGGGTACACATATAGGTTCAACTATAGAAGTAGTTGTAACATGGCTGTCTGAAGTATGGGTACAAATATAGGTTCAACTATAGAAGTAGTTGTAACATGGCTGTCTGAAGTATGGGTACAAATATAGGTTCAACTATAGAAGTAGTTGTAACATGGCTGTCTGAAGTATGGGTACACATATAGGTTCAACTATAGAAGTAGTTGTAACATGGCTGTCTGAAGTATGGGTACAAATATAGGTTCAACTATAGAAGTAGTTGTAACATGGCTGTCTGAAGTATGGGTACAAATATAGGTTCAACTATAGAAGTAGTTGTAACACGGCTGTCTGAAGTATGGGTACAAATATAGGTTCAACTATAGAAGTAGTTGTAACATGGCTGTCTGAAGTATGGGTACAAATATAGGTTCAACTATAGAAGTAGTTGTAACATGGCTGTCTGAAGTATGGGTACAAATATAGGTTCAACTATAGAAGTAGTTGTAACATGGCTGTCTGAAGTATGGGTACAAATATAGGTTCAACTATAGAAGTAGTTGTAACATGGCTGTCTGAAGTATGGGTACAAATATAGGTTCAACTATAGAAGTAGTTGTAACATGGCTGTCTGAAGTATGGGTACAAATATAGGTTCAACTATAGAAGTAGTTGTAACATGGCTGTCTGAAGTATGGGTACAAATATAGGTTCAACTATAGAAGTAGTTGTAACAAGTAGGGTACAAATAGGTTCAACTATAGAAGTAGTTGTAACATGGCTGTCTGAAGTATGGGTACAAATATAGGTTCAACTATAGAAGTAGTTGTAACATGGCTGTCTGAAGTAAGGGTACAAATATAGGTTCAACTATAGAAGTAGTTGTAACATGGCTGTCTGAAGTAAGGGTACAAATATAGGTTCAACTATAGAAGTAGTTGTAACATGGCTGTCTGAAGTATGGGTACAAATATAGGTTCAACTATAGAAGTAGTTGTAACATGGCTGTCTGAAGTATGGGTACAAATATAGGTTCAACTATAGAAGTAGTTGTAACATGGCTGTCTGAAGTATGGGTACAAATATAGGTTAAACTATAGAAGTAGTTGTAACATGGCTGTCTGAAGTATGGGTACAAATATAGGTTCAACTATAGAAGTAGTTGTAACATGGCTGTCTGAAGTATGGGTACACATATAGGTTCAACTATAGAAGTAGTTGTAACATGGCTGTCTGAAGTATGGGTAAAAATATAGGTTCAACTATAGAAGTAGTTGTAACATGGCTGTCTGAAGTAAGGGTACAAATATAGGTTCAACTATAGAAGTAGTTGTAACATGGCTGTCTGAAGTATGGGTACAAATATAGGTTCAACTATAGAAGTAGTTGTAACATGGCTGTCTGAAGTATGGGTACAAATATAGGTTCAACTATAGAAGTAGTTGTAACATGGCTGTCTGAAGTAAGGGTACAAATATAGGTTCAACTATAGAAGTAGTTGTAACATGGCTGTCTGAAGTATGGGTACAAATATAGGTTCAACTATAGAAGTAGTTGTAACATGGCTGTCTGAAGTATGGGTACAAATATAGGTTCAACTATAGAAGTAGTTGTAACATGGCTGTCTGAAGTATGGGTACAAATATAGGTTCAACTATAGAAGTAGTTGTAACATGGCTGTCTGAAGTATGGGTACAAATATAGGTTCAACTATAGAAGTAGTTGTAACATGGCTGTCTGAAGTATGGGTACAAATATAGGTTCAACTATAGAAGTAGTTGTAACATGGCTGTCTGAAGTATGGGTACAAATATAGGTTCAACTATAGAAGTAGTTGTAACATGGCTGTCTGAAGTATGGGTACAAATATAGGTTCAACTATAGAAGTAGTTGTAACATGGCTGTCTGAAGTAAGGGTACAAATATAGGTTCAACTATAGAAGTAGTTGTAACATGGCTGTCTGAAGTATGGGTACAAATATAGGTTCAACTATAGAAGTAGTTGTAACATGGCTGTCTGAAGTATGGGTACAAATATAGGTTCAACTATAGAAGTAGTTGTAACATGGCTGTCTGAAGTATGGGTACAAATATAGGTTCAACTATAGAAGTAGTTGTAACATGGCTGTCTGAAGTATGGGTACAAATATAGGTTAAACTATAGAAGTAGTTGTAACATGGCTGTCTGAAGTATGGGTACAAATATAGGTTCAACTATAGAAGTAGTTGTAACATGGCTGTCTGAAGTATGGGTACACATATAGGTTCAACTATAGAAGTAGTTGTAACATGGCTGTCTGAAGTATGGGTACAAATATAGGTTCAACTATAGAAGTAGTTGTAACATGGCTGTCTGAAGTATGGGTACAAATATAGGTTCAACTATAGAAGTAGTTGTAACATGGCTGTCTGAAGTATGGGTACAAATATAGGTTCAACTATAGAAGTAGTTGTAACATGGCTGTCTGAAGTATGGGTACAAATATAGGTTCAACTATAGAAGTAGTTGTAACACGGCTGTCTGAAGTATGGGTACAAATATAGGTTCAACTATAGAAGTAGTTGTAACATGGCTGTCTGAAGTATGGGTACAAATATAGGTTCAACTATAGAAGTAGTTGTAACATGGCTGTCTGAAGTATGGGTACAAATATAGGTTCAACTATAGAAGTAGTTGTAACATGGCTGTCTGAAGTATGGGTACAAATATAGGTTCAACTATAGAAGTAGTTGTAACATGGCTGTCTGAAGTATGGGTACAAATATAGGTTCAACTATAGAAGTAGTTGTAACATGGCTGTCTGAAGTATGGGTACAAATATAGGTTCAACTATAGAAGTAGTTGTAACATGGCTGTCTGAAGTATGGGTACACATATAGGTTCAACTATAGAAGTAGTTGTAATATGGCTGTCTGAAGTATGGGTACAAATATAGGTTCAACTATAGAAGTAGTTGTAACATGGCTGTCTGAAGTATGGGTACAAATATAGGTTCAACTATAGAAGTAGTTGTAACATGGCTGTCTGAAGTATGGGTACAAATATAGGTTCAACTACAGAAGTAGTTGTAACATGGCTGTCTGAAGTATGGGTACAAATATAGGTTCAACTATAGAAGTAGTTGTAACATGGCTGTCTGAAGTATGGGTACAAATATAGGTTCAACTATAGAAGTAGTTGTAACATGGCTGTCTGAAGTAAGGGTACAAATATAGGTTCAACTATAGAAGTAGTTGTAACATGGCTGTCTGAAGTATGGGTACAAATATAGGTTCAACTATAGAAGTAGTTGTAACATGGCTGTCTGAAGTATGGGTACAAATATAGGTTCAACTATAGAAGTAGTTGTAACATGGCTGTCTGAAGTATGGGTACAAATATAGGTTCAACTATAGAAGTAGTTGTAATATGGCTGTCTGAAGTATGGGTACAAATATAGGTTCAACTATAGAAGTAGTTGTAATATGGCTGTCTGAAGTATGGGTACAAATATAGGTTCAACTATAGAAGTAGTTGTAACATGGCTGTCTGAAGTATGGGTACAAATATAGGTTCAACTATAGAAGTAGTTGTAACATGGCTGTCTGAAGTATGGGTACAAATATAGGTTCAACTATAGAAGTAGTTGTAACATGGCTGTCTGAAGTATGGGTACAAATATAGGTTCAACTATAGAAGTAGTTGTAACATGGCTGTCTGAAGTATGGGTACAAATATAGGTTCAACTATAGAAGTAGTTGTAACATGGCTGTCTGAAGTATGGGTACAAATATAGGTTCAACTATAGAAGTAGTTGTAACATGGCTGTCTGAAGTATGGGTACAAATATAGGTTCAACTATAGAAGTAGTTGTAACATGGCTGTCTGAAGTATGGGTACAAATATAGGTTCAACTATAGAAGTAGTTGTAACATGGCTGTCTGAAGTATGGGTACAAATATAGGTTCAACTATAGAAGTAGTTGTAACATGGCTGTCTGAAGTATGGGTACAAATATAGGTTCAACTATAGAAGTAGTTGTAACATGGCTGTCTGAAGTATGGGTACAAATATAGGTTCAACTACAGAAGTAGTTGTAACATGGCTGTCTGAAGTATGGGTACAAATATAGGTTCAACTATAGAAGTAGTTGTAACATGGCTGTCTGAAGTATGGGTACAAATATAGGTTCAACTACAGAAGTAGTTGTAACATGGCTGTCTGAAGTATGGGTACAAATATAGGTTCAACTATAGAAGTAGTTGTAACATGGCTGTCTGAAGTATGGGTAAAAATATAGGTTCAACTATAGAAGTAGTTGTAACATGGCTGTCTGAAGTAAGGGTACAAATATAGGTTCAACTATAGAAGTAGTTGTAACATGGCTGTCTGAAGTATGGGTACAAATATAGGTTCAACTATAGAAGTAGTTGTAACATGGCTGTCTGAAGTATGGGTACAAATATAGGTTCAACTATAGAAGTAGTTGTAATATGGCTGTCTGAAGTATGGGTACAAATATAGGTTCAACTATAGAAGTAGTTGTAACATGGCTGTCTGAAGTATGGGTACAAATATGGGTTCAACTATAGAAGTAGTTGTAACATGGCTGTTTGAAGTATGGGTACAAATATAGGTTCAACTATAGAAGTATGGGTACAAGTATAGGTACAACTATAGGTACAACTATAGAAGTATGTGCACAAGTATAGGTACAACTATAGAAGTATAAAAGTATGGGTATAAGTATAGGTACAGCTATAGAAGTATGGGTACAAGTATAGGTACAACTATAGAAGTATAAAAATATGGGTACAAGTATAGGTACAACTATAGAAGCACATATTCGATCTCCGGTGACGGCCAAGAGATGTTGAGAAACTAATAAGTTAAACAAAAAAATAAATTTAGATTTTTCTTTCTTTTAACAAACTGACATTAGTAAAAAAAACAACAACACAAAAATGACGAATAACTTATCCCCTAACAGTTACTACTGAATGATTTTAGCTTATGTTAACACTATTTATTGAAAATTGTGTTAGAATTACACATTTAAAAAAAAAATCTTTTCATTTTTTTTAGCATCTGAATGAACAATCTCCTAACAAGTTAAAAACATAAAATGGCTACTCATGTGAAACAAATAAATGGGTTCAAGAAAAGTAAGAAAAGATCAGGCAAGAAATCCTGTAAAATAAACGGTGGCGGTTTACTGGCTAGCGGTCATAAATCGAGCAGGGGCAAGGGAAATGTGAAAATCTTTAGCAATGGCAGAGGTGATTTGGAAACTGATAGTGCAACCAGTAGCCACTTCAGAGAATTGGAAAATGATACTGCAGTGTGCAGTTGTTACTTGTATGGGGAAACTTTTGCTTCAACACGTCAAGTGTACGATCACGTGGAAACGGATCGTCACGACAGTGGCATATGTATCGACTTCATTGATCAGGAAACTGAGACTAGCTCACGTCATGTTTCTAGAGAAAGAGACACTCTGCGTGCAGATTGTGAACAGGGACATAACAAATGCGCACCGTCCGAACATGCGGGTATTGTAAAGGGAAAGTCCAACGAAGACAACAATACAACCGTCGTTTACAGCATCATACCAAGAGATACACCCGGAGTTAAAAATAACGCCTGGGAGCATCATCATTTAAATCCCCGGCCGGAGCTAGAGGGGTCTGTGATCCCCGTAAACGATCACGAAAATGAAAAAAATTTGAGCATTGATGCACAGTTAGAACTCATTGACGCACAAATCGATGGGGATTCAGACCCAGAATTGAGGAACGCAGAAAGTGATATGGAGTCTAGTGAAACCGGAAAAAGTAATATCGCCACAATACAAGAATCAGGTAAACTTATATTTTACTTACCACAGTGACGAAAGCAATTACTTAGATATGCAACGTCTAACTAAATAGGTTATCCATAACATGTCTGATCAAACCTACAATCTATTGCTTTGATTTTTTAAAACATTTCTTAAAGGAAACTGCTCTGAAAAAATAAGGTGTTGCAAGTCAATCTTACATTGTGTCGATGTAATTATCGAAGGTACGTGTGTGGCAGAATATTTCTTTCTTTTCGCTTGTCTGAATTTTTTTTTTGGTAGCTACAAATTCTTTCTCTTCACCCAATTTTTTTTCTAAAAGTAATGGCATTTATGTGCATATATATATATATATATAGGCTTTGAAATAAAATAATACGTATTTTACAATATTTTCTTTGTTTGAAAAACGACAAATTTAGTTGACGACCAGAGCTCAGAGTCGGTTCGTTGTGACGTAGGCCACCAGCAGACGACAGGGCGATGCCACCAAGAAGAACGCCACTCTGAATATCACCCTGTATCACAGCTCACACCGAACATGCTACCAGCGGACATACGAGACGAGTTATTATTTTTACTGCTTCAACTGTTATCAGCATTGACAGTGAAGATTACTGTAAAACAGATTAGTGGAAGGAGATCAATCAGCCAAAAATTTCGACCACCTCTACAAGGCACGGGGTGGCTGTTCGACAGGCCACCTGAAATTGACACCATAGAAAGGTCATTGAGAGGAATCGTGTACATAGAAACGAGCAGCCAGTTAGTTATGGACAGCTCTGAAGCTCGGAGCTGTATCGTAGAGTTTTCGACAGAAGCTGCGAAATTTTTCAGAAAAGTTCACTTACAGTGTGAGTCCGTTCAACACATCAGTAGCTCAGGAGAGGTAAAAACGTACCTGAAATGTACAACCGAAGATACGGACTTTGTCTTTAAACTGAACATGTTACAAGAACAGATAAGAAGTTTATCAGATAGTCTCCCCTTGTATGTAAAAGACAGGCTAACGAATATGGCGATAGTCCTTGGCTACTTTCATGGTGAACTAGCCATGTCATTTAGTAACTCGAGTATCATCAGACGTAAACTGGTCAAGGAGGTCATCGAAGGTAGAGAAAGACACCAGTTGAAGAACATTATAACTTGTCCTAAAGGTAGGTTACTCTTGTTACTTGCAAAAAAATGTTACAACAATAAAATTAACTGCACAAAATTGACTTGTTAAAAAAATCAAAGATCTGTTACAAACAGTATAAGTAGATAATGTTTTATTTATGTCACTATTTAAACTCGTTCAGTTTACATATCTGAGTGGCAATATTACTAATGTTTTGCATAGAATATGTCTGACACTGAATGGCATAACACATAGCTTTTACAGGTCAAAGCAGGGGAAAGTAACTGAAATATCTAAGATGTAACAGAACTATGTAGAATGAAACTGAACTATCCATAATGGAACACAACTATCTCAGTTGTAACTGAACTATCAAGATGTAACTAAACTATCTAAGATGTAACAAAACTATCTAAGATGTAGCTAAACTATCTAAGATGTAGCTAAACTATCTAAGATGTAACTGAACTATCTAAGATGTAACTGAACTATCTAAGATGTAACTGAACTATCTAAGATGTAACTGAACTATCTAAGATGTAACTAAACTATCTAAGAGGTAACTAAACCATCTAAGATGTAACTGAACTATCTAAGATGTAACTAAACTATCTAAGATGTAACTAAACCATCTAAGATGTAACTGAATTATCAAGATGTAACCAAACTAACTAAGATGTAATAAAACTATCTAAGATGTAACTGAATTATCAAGATGTAACCAAACTAACTAAGATGTAATAAAACTATCTAATAACTAAACTATCTAAGATGTAACTGAACTATCTCAGATGTAACTAAACTAACTAAGATGTAATAAAACTATCTAAGATGTAACTGAACTATCATGATGTAACTAAACTATCTAAGATGTAACTAAACCATCTAAGATGTAACTGAATTATCAAGATGTAACTAAACTAAGATGTAATAAAACTATCTAATGACTAAACTATCTAAGATGTAGCTAAACTATCTCCGATGTAACTAAACTATCATGATGTAACTAAACTATCTAAGATGTAACTGAACTATCATGATGTAACTAAACTATCTAAGATGTAATAAAACTATCTAATATTGAACTATCTAGAATCTAGAATGTAACTGAGTATTATTTAAGTGTGTAACCAAGTGTAGAGAGAGAGAGAGAGAGAGAGAGAGAGTGAGTGAGAGAGAGAGAGAGTTGAGAGCTGACCACACAGGGGGATGTACATTCACTAGTATGATACTAATGTGTGGACAGAAAGTCACTGGTCATTCTATGTATTATTGTTATATTTGAGAAACTTTTGGAACTGACTAGAATATATTGTAGTTTGTGACGTTCATATCTGGAATTCGATTCTCTTGTTTTTCTGTTTTTTTTCTGTTTTTTTTCCTGTTTTTTTAAACTCTTATAACGAGGCAGGTTTTTGTCCATTTTTTCATTACCTTACAGGTGTCCCAACAAATTTTGGACTGTAATGTCTGTTCCCTTCATAGCCCACATATATGTGTTATATATCATTTATTTTTCTACTTTGGGTAGGTTTTAAAACTGTGCAGTTTATTTTTTGAAAATGAGACCTTTTGTTTTTTTAGTGTTTCGTGAATAAATTCATATTTTAGGCTCGGACCTGTGAAATAGTCACAACAGTTCAATTAAAAATTTATTTGATTGATTTTGTCATCTTCTAAGCGGAGTGGCTATGCTGATATTGTCAATAATAAAGTTGATATGCATACATTGCTAGCTAAATGTTAATTGAAGGGTTTCCCTCCCCTCCCCCCCTAGGGCACGCACTGGGGGGCAGATGTTGACTTTATTTTACTTCTGATCATAGGTCTGGTCGATTTACAAAGACTGGACACAGATAAAATGTATACTCTCTGTGTCTCTGTGTGTCTCTGTGTGTCTCTGTGTCTCTGTGTCTCTGTGTCTCTGTGTCTCTGTGTGTCTCTGTGTCTCTGTGTCTCTGTGTCACTATAAAACTGTGTAAAAACTTTTTTTTTTTTTTTTTTGAATGAATCATAATGTACTATTATTTATTCACTTATTTAAGACTATTGTCTTTGTGTATGACGTAAACATACATCCATCCATCCATACATTCATGTTTATACTAGATGTACCCTGCAAAGCCTTTGCATGAAGATAGACTGTTGTAAAGCCAGTGCCAAACCTAGGGATTTGGGGGCACGGGGGCTTGGCCTCTTTTGGGGCCCCTGCAATTTGACGTTCGATACCATGATATGAAATTATGTACTCTATATTTAATGTAAAAAAATACTTTTGGGGGGCTCTCCTCAAGCTGGGACCCGGCGGGATCCACTCACCACACCCTAGGTACGCCTCTGTGTTCAGCTTTGATACATATTTTCAACATAATTTTTTTTTTTAAGTTATGAAATAATTAAAAATGTAATTAGTTGTTGTTTCTTTGTCTTACAACATCCTAAAAGATAAATTATTTCAATAAAAAAAGATACTTTTCATTAAAACAACCAAAAGGATACATTCTGAAAAAAATAAATAAAAGAAAAATGTCCCAAAGAGGAATCGAACCTGGATAGTCAGCATTAAAAAAAAAGACAATTCCAAGCCGCTTATCCTTTCAACCACCACGTCACACGAACGCAATGAAAATTTCAATGTACTATTAAAAAAATAATTGCTTGATTATTTTTTCATTTCCGTTTATTACTATTGTTTACGTTTGACGATGTTAAAATGCTATCTGTTTCATTACAGATGAAGATTACGACACTGTCCAGCTATTACTGTTTACGGCCGTGACATGTCCTGGATGCCTTGGTGCCCCAATCATTACATTTAAACAATTTGCACAGGGCAGTGCACAGTACTCTCTCAATATCTGGACTCACTGTGGAGTTCTGGAATCCTTCGAGTTTAGTTGCTCATCAATAAAAGGTATAATACGATCTACATTAGTGAAATAACATCGTTTTGCAGGTGAGCGTTAGAAAGCAACTGTGTGAAGATTGAAGGTATATCTCACATTATACGGATGATACATGTGTGCACAAGACCTAAGGTCATTGTACAGGATTTGAACCCAATTTGAACTTCTGTCCTTTTCACCACCATGGAATGAAACCTATCTCGACTACAATACTTTGATACCAATATGGATTTCTTATAGGGTAAAGGTTAGACACCCTAGTAGGGGGTCTCACAGTTGAGAACTTTGTACATAGCTGATGTAATACATAATTGTACTTTGTTAATTAGCACTGACACTTATATCAAACTATTTCTACATTTATTAACTGAATAAAATATGCTTATAATTATATTGCTACGATGCTCTGTTTTCTCTATTCTTCAGCCTACACGCCAGAAAAGTTGGTTACATGTTTGGAACAAAGGTCTATCACTTCACCGCAGACACAAGAAAAGAAAACATTGGATACTCAAAACGATATTTGGACTGAGGCTCAGAAATCTCAGAGTAACCAAGAGCATGATGCTCACACTATACAGCATCAGTGTGCACAGTCAACAGGACATCAGTGCACACATTCAACAGGACATCAGTGCACACAGTCAACACAGCAGGAAGGAATTCAGACATCACAACAACAGCTAAATCATGAACCAAGAGCAGAAACATCCCCTCAACAAGGGACCGACCCAGCTCCACAGACACAACAAATCACACCAGAGAATTTTTGTCCTAACTCCACCAATACACAAAATGAAATCACAGCGGTAACGGAGGCGCCCTCCTATCCGGCATACTTAACGTTCAGCAAACGGCTTGAGAGTTTTTCAAACTGGCCAGCAACTAACAACATCTTCCAGCCAATCGACCTGGCCAAAAATGGCTTCTTTTATGCGGGTAAGTTCGTTAGACTGTGTTGTTTGTCTACCACAATCATCGTTAGACCGTGTTGTTTGTCTACCACAATCATCGTAAGACTGTTTTGTTTTGTTTACTCCATTCATTACAAAGCCAAAAGTCAAGATTAAACAAAAACTAAAGAGAAATCAATTTTAGTCATTATGAAGAGGCCATTCATGTTGCTAAAGAAGTGTTGTACTGAGGTGTCACAGTTTTTTGGTATGATAACTCCCATGTACATATCACTTTTAAAAGAGGATCCAAGGTTTGAAACTGCTACGTCTAAAAGTGCTATAAACCAACAATTAAAGAGGCATAGAAATATGACCTATAATATTATTACCCACTATTTTACCAAGATTAAAAAAAAAAAGCTTTCAATTGTCCAGTTATATTAGGACTCAGTCTGTGTCCCTCATAATTTATTCACATCCAACAGTCTCATCCCATTTGTGATTATGCAGTTGTCATTTAAAATGAGTGGACATGTGTTTTTATTTTGTTGTTGAAAGAAAGACATATTTTATACAAAAATATAGGTCTAATAAATAAATTGTTTTATATTGAAAAAATTAATACAAATTGATTTAATAAATAAGAAAACCATACAAAGTCTGTCAAATTATTGATGTCATTATGTGGCTGTGTGGCAGTGTGGCTGCGTGACTGTGTGGCTGTGTGGCAGAGTGGCTGTGTGGCTGTGTGGTAGTGTGACAGTGTGGTAGTGTGACAGTGTGGTAGTGTGGCTGTGTGGCAGTGTTTAGTTTGGTTGAAATAATGTTTGAAATTTAAATAAGTAGATTGAGATGTATAGATGTTTAATAACCAGGATAGTATAAACAAAAACAGACAAACACAACTTAAATTAAGCACAAATTGAACATTAAATTTTCTGTTTCATTCATCAACAGGTTACAGCGACTGTGTTCGCTGCTATCAATGTGGCCTGGGTCTGAAATCCTGGAAACCCGGAGATGACATCGTGACAGAACACAAGAGATTCAGACCGAACTGTCCATTCCTGAGACTTTTGACTACAGGACCCGGTGCATCATTTCCAGGAAGTAAATAACCACCATCTTTTTTTTAAAACCAGTTTTGATAAGTAGATAAAGTGTTGTACAGCTTTGCTTCAAAGTGTGGACTTAACCTAGATACACTTTTCTCTGCACATCTTTGTAAAGGATTTGACACTAATACACCACTAGTTTTATCTCATAGTAAAGTCGTATTATGGAAAACTGCTTAGTCTTTGAACATAGGATCATGCTGCACTGCAAAATCTGTCCACTGCAAAATTGTTGTTCTGAGACACCATAACCAAGGGAAGTAAATCTGACACAATCACTTAAGGAAATTGTTGCGAGGTTCTTTCTTTATTATTATATTAACTTGTAGTACAACAACAGTGAACAACTTCAGTTGACCGCCAGTTGAAAGTAACAATAATAACATTTAATTCTTTAAAATAACTGCATGAGCATGAATGACATATAATGGTGAACTCAAGGAGAGTACAATAACTACTGTCTAGGTACTAACTACAACATGCGTCCGCATACTACGATGCCCCAAAGCTAGAAACTGATCTCAGAACTGTCAAAATAAAACACGCGCTCGCCGCTGTCGGTTGTAGCATACGTCATTTTTTGTTAGAAATGACGTATACAGTAGAACTCAGAATAAAATGACAACGCGATGGAGGAATGACGTTCAAGAAGCTGTGGTGGGCGGAGCCTACCAAATTGCGTCATCAAATGCTGTCTATACCATTTCTCCACTGGAGTCAAGCTGACAATAAATATACAATAGATGATTTTGTAATACACCGATCCCTAAAACTCAGAATGCAGAAAACAATTTACTTTTCTAAAGTTGAAAGTGAAGACAAAATCTGGTGAAATCTGTACTGCAGAAGTTTTGAAATCATGGTATCTGAGTTTAACATTATCAAATATAGCAGTTGAAATAATTTAACTTATGTTACTTATTTATTTCTTATATTTCGGGGGCTCTAGGCAAATATATATTTGGGGGCGCTGAGCAGGGCTGCCACAAGCTAATCATATGCCCATGACCATCCTGACAGTCCCTGGGCAGCTGTCTAGCTCGCCTGTTCATAAAAAAAGACGCTGTACCGACAGACTGGTGGCTGTGCACCATCCAAGTTAGCATATACAGGTAGCTGTGCACTAACCAAGTTGGCATATACAGTAAGCTGTGCACTAACCCAGTTGGCATATACAGGTAGCTGTGCACTATCCAAGTTGGCATTTACAGTTAGATGTGCACCATCCAAGTTGTCATTCACAGTTAGATGTGCACCATCCAAGTTGTCATTCACAGTTAGATGTGCACCATCTAAGTTGTCATTTACAGTTAGATGTGCACCATCCAAGTTGTCATTTACAGTTAGATGTGCACCATCCAAGATGTCATTTACAGTTAGATGTGCACCATCCAAGATGTCATTTACAGTTAGATGTGCACCATCCAAGTTGTCATTTACAGTTAGATGTGCACCATCCAAGTTGTCATTTACAGTTAGATGTGCGCCATCCAAGTTGTCATTTACAGTTAGATGTGCACCATCCAAGTTGTCATTTACAGTTAGATATGCACCATTCAAGTTGGCATTTACAGGTTTCCTTTCGATCATTAGCATCTGAGGTATAGACATAAAAACAGGCTATGAAAGTCACCCATACAAAATCACTGAAAATGTAACTTCCACCAAGTGTTCTGCTCAGCATAGTTCTTGACTTATTCGCAGAATGGGCATTAATGGCTGACAGTTTCTTGCAGGTGCTGTTGAACAAAAAAGGGCAAAAGACGCTGACTACCGTTTTTGAAGAGCTAGATTAACATAGATCACAGAATGATGCCCCGTCATTTTAAAGAGCTCAACAAAGTTGAAATGACTTGTTGAGAAATAATAAAGAGATAAAAATGTCAACAAATAATAAAAATAATTGACCCTCAAAGAAAACCAGTGGACACCACAAGGACATCAGGACAGGGGAAATTAATGCGGGTCATTTTGAATTGTAGAAGAAAATCATTCAAGTAAAGAAGTTTTTAGTGTTTTGCTCCAACATTTAGACAAACACCGGCCGCCAATCAAACATTTAGACAACAGCATGACGTCATGTTGCATCAAATCAGGATATTGATGCACAACTGTGTACCCACCCACCTACCAGCTAAATAACTCAAGGGCGTAACTAGTAGGGGGGGGTCGTTTTTTTTAGAGCGGTCACTCCTCTGGCGGCAGTTACTTAGACACACTCTCGGCACTGAATGAAGGTGGCAGAGAAAGAGAAGGGTTGCCAAGACAACCACAAACACTAGTTATGTATGCCCCGTTTTTTAAAAAAAAAGTAATATTTTCTTTGATAAACTATCCTAATCACTTGTGTTTTGCATGTATTTTTGTTTATTTAATGTTTCTGTCATTCATATGTTGTCTGATTCAGGAACTGCTACATATTAAAATGTAAATCTGATCCTGAAACCCCCCTTCTGTACTCAACTTTGCACTTGAGGCTGACGTGTGGCAGGTATTTTGTTTCAAAGATGATCAGTCTCAATGGATGAAATAATATAACAGTATATTATTTCATTCTCTGTCCTACTAAACACACAATAAAACTAACGAAGTAAAACGCCCAACCAGTGGCGTCACCAAGGTTGGTGTCGCCCAGTGCGGAAAATTCAGGGTGTCACCCCTTCACACCTTATCTCCCCCCCCCACTCAAGACTTTACCATGAGCAATGATACATATATCGAATTTTCCTGCACTAGACCTGAGAGAATTTACTTTAAAACACATAAGCGATAAAAACGATAGTATTACTGAGTGTATTTCAGAAAGATGTATATATTACTTTCATTAAACTGAGTTTGTGAACTACGTCTCCAATTTCACGAAACCACGTGACTACATGCGTTCCTTTTTTTTAGAACGTTTGCAAAAAAAAAAAAACAACAACTCTAGATTGATCCGAGCAGCTTTGAACTGAATTTTCCTAAGCTCCAGACGCTCTGCATTGTGGCAACATGTGCGACTGGTTTGCATTGTGGCAACATGTGCGACTGGTTTGCATTGTGGCAACATGTGCGACTGGTTTGCATTGTGGCAACATGTGCGACTGGTTTGCATTGTGGCAACATGTGCTATTGCTCATATTTTTAACTATGATCGTTCTAAAAACCGACTATACCGATTTTTTTTTTATGCTATAAAACTTTTTGGTGTCACCCCTAAAATGGTGTCATTCGGTGCAGCCCGCAACCCCCTAATGACGCCACTGCGCCCAACACAGTCGGACACATGAACAAGGCCGTGAAATTAAAGCTGACTTCCTCCAGTTTTTATGTAGATGATGTATTAATGTATTGCAGACTAAAACCAGCAGTTTATTTCTATGAAGCCATTGTAAATGTCTAATGTACAAAACATGATTCAGGCATGCATTTTTTAAAAAAATAACTATTAACAAACATTAAATAAAATTTACACTTGGTAGTTTTGTGTTCTCGTTTGTCCAAGTTACGAAAGAACTTATTCTGTTGATAAAGTTAAATTTCGCAAAGATTTTATTTTATACTGCATAAAAACATGCACTAAGTAGTGATATCATAAGTAGTGCTATCAGGTTGACTTAAAAAAGTAAATTTCCCTTAGCCCAAACGGGCGATAGGGGCAGATGAAGTGTAGAATTCATCTGTTTCTGTAACCTCGGCATATGAAGGGATTGTATGGTTAGCACAACGCCCAGCCGCCTTTTACTTCCCTACCAACTAAATGTAGTGCCTAACCCTCATTTCGATTGTATTTTATTGATTTTAACTTCAGTGATAAAATCGGCTGTTCAAATTTTGTCGTGCACTCCCTTTCCTTATTGCGAAAGGCCAATGCTTATACAGGCTAAGACTATACCATGAGATTACCTTTACACAGGCTAAGCCTATACTATGAGATTACCTTTACACAGGCTAATGCTATACCATGAGGTTACATTTACACTGGCTAATACTATACCTTGAGTTTACCTTTACACAGGCTAATACTATACCATGAGATTACCTTTACACAGGCTAAGACTATACCATGAGATTACCTTTACACAGGCTAAGGCTATACCATGAGATTACATTTACACTGGCTAATACTATACCATGAGATTACCTTTACACAGGCTAAGGCTATACCATGAGATTACATTTACACAGGCTAAGACTATACCATGAGATTACCTTTACACAGGCTAAGATTATACCATGAGATTACCTTTACACAGGCTAAGGCTATACCATGAGATTACATTTACACTGGCTAATACTATACCATGAGATTACCTTTACACAGGCTAAGGCTATACCATGAGATTACATTTACACAGGCTAAGACTATACCATGAGATTACCTTTACACAGGCTAAGACTATACCATAAGATTACCTTTACATAGGCTAAGACTATACCATGAGATTACCTTTACACAGGCTAATACTATACCATGAGATTACCTTTACACAGGCTAAGGCTATACCATGAGATTACCTTTACACAGGCTAAGACTATACCATTTGTCATAATGTAACCTTTGTTTAATAATTTTCATATTATTATTTTTTTTTTAAATCAGATCAAGATAACTCATCTTCACTTGAAGCTGGAGGCCAATCAAGACTGCCGGATTGTCTGCACGTTGAACATTTACCCAAGTTACCAGCACCCATTCAGCGGAACACGGACGCTACTGTTATGACTGTGCTGGTGTCTCATAGTAAGTGATCACAGTTTTGCATACGTTTATTTACCGTTCACTTCCGATCTTTCAGAGGCGTACACGGGTCGGGTCACGGGGAGTGTTTCCTTATTGAAGCTATAGTCCGTTTAATATTATTTGTAACACTTGGTGGAATGGCAGCTTTGTAGAGCGGTCGACTGTCCACATGAACGTCCCGAGTTCAAGTCCAGCCTGGCCGAAATTAATAAGGGACGACCTTAGTATGTGCGGTGACCGATCGAAAAATTTTTGCGGGGGGGGGGGGAGGAGAGGGACCTTTAACCTTCCTAGTCTTAACTTGGTCCCCCTACTAAATCTTTATCGTCATCAATACGCAGTGGCGGGGGAGGCACCGTGGAACTGCACCCCCCCTCCACTTCCCCTTAATTTGCTCTCCCACTTTGACCTTCAACTTTAAGTTCTGTTTATATTTAGTAAACATAAAAACATATTTCCCATCTCTGCCCCTACCCCCCCTCCCCCTCAGGCTACAGTAAATATTGGACTTGTTTATTGTAATTATTTTGTCAGTCTCCGATGTCTTCCTAAAAATATTAACATGCTCCCCATCTTTGCGTTCTATTAAAAGATCATAAGGCCATACGTGTGGTTGGTAAAACAAAACCCAGACAACATTCATTCTTTTCTACACACGGCAACAACTTTGAAAAAAAACCCAGTTCAATCCCGTGCTACATTTCAGATGCCAGTTGGACTAACATTGTTTCGGAAAATTCAAGTTCTGTAGATGGCCCAAAGTATACAGCAGACGAACATCAGACTGAAAAACACACCGCCGCACCTCCGGTAGTGAGTACTACCAACGACGTAAACACACCACATGCTGCAGATTTAAGTGAAGGTAATGTTGTGAGTTTCAAATTGTGCTTTTGTACATTTTACATGTGTTTACTTACTTATACTTCTTATTTGATTATGTTTTAACTTAGACGTATTTTTCTTAATCTTAGGTAGTGGGGAATGGGGGGGGGGGCAGACCATTAAGACATTGTCCCAGGGTTGGGATCATTTTTTAGCCCATGAGAGAAATATTTAACGAAAAAAAAAGAAGAAAACAAAGACATTTTCATTGACATAATATCTTTAACCTTGGCAGTGCCGGATTAAGACCGACCCCGGGCGTTAAATAAAATATTTGGCCCTTGAAAAATTATTGTGGGATGGGCCCCTGGATCGGACATTTCGAACTTTACTTTTAAGCGAATGAAAAATTATTTACGATTAAAGTTAAAAATTTCTCAAATGAAAATAAAACGTTAAAAAAAAGTATGTATTTAGTGAAAACAATGAGGCCTCTCAGAACTCAGAGGCATCTCAGAACTCAGCGGCCTCTCGCGGCATCTCAGAACTCAGAGGCATCTCAGAACTCAGCGGCATCTCAGAACTGAGAGGCATCTCAGAACTCAGCCGCATCTCAGAACTCAGAGGCATCTCAGAACTCAGCGGCCTCTCAGAACTCAGAGGCATCTCAGAACTCAGCGGCCTCTCAGAACTCAGCGGACTCTCAGAACAGCCGCATCTCAGAACTCAGCGGCATCTTAGAACTCAGCGGCATCTCAGAACTCAGAGGCCTCTCAGAACTTAGCCGTATCTCAGAAATCAGCGGCCTCTCTCAGAGCTCAGCCGCATCTCAGAACTATGCCGCAACTCAGAACTCAGCTGCACCTCAGAACCCAGCTGCACCTCAGAACTAAGCCGCATCTCAGAACTCAACGGCTCTAAGAACTCAGCCGCATTTCAGAACTCAGCCGCATCTCAGAACTCAGCGGCCTCTCAGAACTCAGCCGCATCTCAGAACTCAGCGGCCTCTCAGAACTCAGCCGCATCTCAGAACTCAGCCGCCACATAACTCAGTGGCCTCACAGAAAGCTGCATCTCAGAAATCTGCGGCCTCTCAGAGCTCAGCCGCATCTCAGAACAGCCGCAACTCAGAAGCCAGCTGCACCTCAGAACTCAGCTGCACCTCAGAACTTAGCGGCTCTAGGAACTCAGTCGCTTCTCACAACTCAACCGCATCTCAGAACTCAGCTGCACCTCAGAACTCAGCTGCATCTCAGAACTTAGCGGCTCTAGGAACTCAGTCGCTTCTCACAACTCAACCGCATCTCAGAACTCAGCTGCACCTCAGAACTCAGCTGCACCTCAGAACTCAGCTGCACCTCAGAACTCAGCTGCACCTCAGAACTCAGCTGCACCTCAGAACTCAGCTGCACCTCAGAACTCAGCTGCACCTCAGAACTCAGCTGCACCTCAGAACTCAGCTGCACCTCAGAACTCAGCTGCACCTCAGAACTCAGCTGCACCTCAGAACTCAACCGCACCTCAGAACTCAGCTGCACCTCAGAACTCAGCCGCACCTCAGAACTCAGCCGCACCTCAGAACTCAGCCGCACCTCAGAACTCAGCTGCACCTCAGAACTCAGCTGCACCTCAGAACTCAGCTGCACCTCAGAACTCAGCCGCACCTCAGAACTCAGCTGCACCTCAGAACTCAGCTGCACCTCAGAACTCAGCTGCACCTCAGAACTCAGCTGCACCTCAGAACTCAGCTGCACCTCAGAACTCAGCTGCACCTCAGAACTCAGCTGCATCTCACAACTCAACCGCATCTCACAACTCAACCGCATCTCAGAACAGCCGCAACTCAGAACTCAGCTGCACCTCAGAACTCAGCTGTCGGGTACGCACCAGTCTGTTCTAGGCTACTTTTATAAATCATCACATAACAGTCGCTAGCATTTTACTATGATAGACTTTGGCGTGGGTTAATAACAAAAAAAAAAACAAAACAAATAAATTCAATCAATTCTGAAGATGGTCAAAACTTTAAATTTGTTAAAAACAATTGTTCGAATTAAAACCATCCATTAAACTCATCAATTTTAATCTTACACAGGGCAGGCTCACGTGAACCATGACCTAACTGTCAGGCTGTTGCAGCAGGAGCACGATAAACTGCAGGAGCTGATGAAGTGTAAGGTCTGTCGACTGAACCCCATCAAGTCCCTGTTCCTCCCGTGCGGGGACCTGTACTCATGTGAGGAATGCGCCAGTAAGCTGACGTCATGTCCGCAGTGCGGGAAGAGGATCCTGGGAACTGTAACAACATTTTTTACATAAATAGTTACTGTATAACTAGGTACTGTATAACTAGGTACTGTATAAATAGGTACTGTATAACTAGGTACTGTATAACTAGGTACTGTATAAATAGGTACTGTATAACTAGGTACTGTATAAATAGGTACTGTATAACTAGGTACTTATAACTATGTCCTGTATATTGTTGACATAACTGTAAAATTTAACAGAGGCGGGGAAAAGAATTAACAACCTCTGAAAGCTGGCTCTCGGCCTCCTTCTGCAGAAAAGGCCTCTTCATGATTTCGAAAAGAGTATCATGATAAATTATGAAACCGACGGGGCGTCAAAGGTTCGGAGGTTTCTGACAAGATTTTGGTTTGCCCCCACCCCTCACCCCCACCCTCTTGCAGTGGCCCTGACCGAAACATAACTTTTTACAAATTTTTCCCATTTTCTAATTGTTGCAGTATGTTTCATTCTTTAGCTGTTATTTTGTTTACACAACACATATTATTATTTACCTAATCCTGACACACCACACACTGGTGTTTTTTTGTGTGTGCTATCAATGTATGTGTGTGTGTGTGCTGTGATTTTATTGCACGATTTGGTTTGAATTTTCAAAAAAAAAATCACTCAGCACAGAAGGGTCTCTATATTTCACGTTAACAATTCATTTATTTTATATCTGAATAGAAAATAGTTCAACAAATGATGTGTCACACTTCATTATACACACATACACTGTGACGATCGATCGATCGATGACAATGAAACAGTTACCCTACCCCCTCCCCACTTCCTACCTCCATAAATAAATAAATAAATAAAAATACTTCTCATTCCATTGAGCTATTCCCCCCTCCCCCCCCCCTCCAAGTCAATCGTACACAAAGTGTAGTAGTATGTTGCCGACATCTCCTATAAGTATATAACAAATTATTTCAAGTAATATAATTTGTTTATTGACCATTGTTTGTTAAATGGCCTTAAAAGCTAAAAAAACAACAACAACTACAAACAACTTATATTAGTTTTAATGAGGTACCGAGAGTAGTAAAACTGTATACAAGTGTTTCTTGTCAAACTTTCTGACTTCACTGGATGACGTACAGTGACCTACTAGATTCTATGAATGGACACTAAAGACGTTCAGAGTACAATTGTATAATACCACTTAATGTCAGATTTATTGTCTCACGCAGTAACCCATAAGATAAGTTGAACCAATCATCAATACAATCTTATAAGATGAGTTGTATCAATCATCAATACAATCTTGTAAGATAAGTTGTATCATTCATCAATACAATCTTGTAAGATGAGTTGAACCAATGAGGCTCCAAGGATTCTTTGTTTACATTTAGTCGGTTGTAAATTCAAAACACTCAGAAATACTTCGTTGCCAGATGCATATTACAATTTTTTTTTACATGACCATTTATCTGTTTGGATTATGAAGTCGATATTTGGCCACTTAAATTCAACTGCCAAAAGAATCACTCATTCGATAAAAAAAATATGAACAGCAGAGAAATGGTTTTATCGTGAGAACGACAAACATAATAACAAACATCATTGACAACGTATTAAATAATATAAACACACGAGTGCATGCACAGAATCAAAGTAATCTAAAGAACATTTCTGATTCAAAGTAAAAGTGACGTTTGTGTTGCACCTTTTAGCTAAAAGAAATATAAACATACACTTAAAAATAGTTTGTAAATCAACTTTCTATGAAATATCAACGCTCGGTAATTCTCCTGGCTATTGGGTTCTGTGCCTTAGTGCAGAAATGCCCTAAGGTTGGACCCAATTGTCAGGTATTCTAATATCAGGGCAAGTGATAATTCTCTGAATCTCGAAGGCCTTGTAATCATTCATATGACAGGGCGGAAAAAAATTCTATACCACAAATGACATTTTCTATTAATGACATCTGCAACTGTAATCTTGTCACCCGAGCCTCAATGACATGGTTTCAAAAAATGATTAATGCGCACATGGTTTCAAAAAATGATTAATGCGCAGCCTTGATTCTATTGACACGATTGATACTCCTGAGACGATTGATACTTTGTGAATTGATGAACTTTTTCTGATGTAAAAGTTTAAAGAGAAACTGTTGGTTAAAATATTAAACGAGCGCCGAGTTTGATCTACACCTTATTTCAAGGGTGGGCAAACTTTTTCTACGGAGGGCCACATTGAAAACTTGATTCTTATTCGCGGGGCCGCATATATATTATGTCTACTTCAATTACAATTTACAGCCTATGAAAATATGAATTAAAGATAAATGACCTTTTATTTGTCACTGTATTTCAGATTCACGCTTTATTTAAAAAAAACGAACATATACATGCATATGGGCCGCACAATTTACTATGATGGGCCGCATGCGGCCCGCGGGCCTGCCTTATGTCATTCATAAATCTAGATGAGTGTATCACTTAGTGAAGTCAGAAAGTTTCAACGGCTATGATGCTCGTGAATAACTTATATCAAAATGGCCCACATGAAGCAGACTGACCAATGGGTCCGTATGAAGCAGACTGACCAATTGGTCCATATGAAGCAGACTGACCAATGGGTCCGTCTTACCCTATAGGCTCTTGCCTTAATACAATTGAAATAAATCGGCTACTACTTAAACAGAATTATTTAAATACTTACAAATCATTTGACTGCCATGAATAAATACAAACACACAGAGTGCTTAAAAAACACTCATATATATATAAATGGTTATGCCAACTATATTGATTAAACCCAGCACCATAAAATGGTGCTATTGGCAATAATAACAAACATGGCCGCCAACACTCACGCCTGAGACTAACTGGTTCAGTCACTCGTTCTTGCAGGTCATCAATGATTGCACTCCAATAAAATATTTTTATAACCAACTAAAAAAAAAATCAAAGAGTTTTCTTTAAATACTCTTTGTTTGTATTTATTCATTGCAGTAAACTGATTTGTAAATATTTGAATAATTCTGTTCCAAAGTTGTAGCTTATTTATTTCAATTGTATTAAGGCAAGAGCTAATGCCCTTTTACAATTCATGCTTTTTTATTTTTATTAGTGACATTTCTATATTAATGTATTAATGTTTTAACTGACTTAGATATTGTTGTGATCATAACTCGATGTTCCTTATTTCATTATTTTGACGCAGAAATTCGATATTAATTAACTGACTATCGTGAATCCTTTTATGAACTGTTTTGACGTGAATTTTAGTTCAAATTATCAGCTTATAGTTCAACTTATCGGCTTATAGTTCAACTTATCGGCTTAAAGTTCAACTTATTGGCTTAAAGTTCAACTTATCGGCTTATAGTTCAACTTATCAGCTTATAGCTCAACATATTCACTCAGTTTAACTAGGCTAAATAGACATGGTAGGCTCCTCATTATAATTGAATCATTATTGCGCAATTTATGTGATTTCAGTTTTTTTAAGCCGAATTGATTTCAATGTTCATAACTCATAAATAGGTGTTGGGTCATAAAAATCTCTTTACAACATTATATTAGACATATAATTAATTTCTGTATTTTAATTTTATTTTGTATGTCATTGTATAAATAATTTGGGTATAAAACCTGATGATTATATAACATTTGGGTTTGGGAAATATGACCAACAAACGTGCTCACATGAGTACTCAGACACACACACACACACACACACACACACACACACATTCACTGACATGTATACATGCAAACATTCTCTCTCTCTCTCTCTTTCTCTCTCTCCCCCTCTTTCTCCCTCTTTCTCTCTCTCTCTCTCTTTCTCCTTCTCTCTCTCTCACACACACTCATATATTTATGTATAATGAAAAAATTAAACATTGTTTCTGTACATTTGTTATGATACTGACGTAAGTATAATATCATCTTGGAAATGGATGTTATAGATGATAATCAACAAGTTATCTATAACTAATGGAATCCGTCAAAATAAATTATTGAAAAAAACAACAACAAAACAACAGATTAAGATTAAAATGTAGATTATGATTAAGATTATGCCCTATTTGTAAACGTTACATAGTTAAACAAAAATTAAATTAAATAGAAAATAAAATTTCACTGTTGAACAAAAATGTAAAAAAAAAAAAATAATTAATTAAAAATGAATCTATTTCTAACTAATGAGAAACTGATCCAAATTGCATTACACAAGGTCGGCCAGAGGCAAGCTAGGACCCGCGGGTCAAATCCAACCCGCCGGTCTGTTTAATCATCCCGGTGGCCCGCCGTGGAGTGGAGCATAGCACTAGGCTGTTATGTTATGAAATTGTCAGAATGAAGCATAGCACTATGCTGTTATGTTATGAAATTGTCAGAATCGAGCATAGCACTAGGCTGTTATGTTATGAAATTGTCAGAGTGGAGCATATCACTAGGCTTTTATGTTATGAAATTGTCTGAGTGGAGCATAGCACTAGGCTGTTATGTTATGACATTGTCAGAATGGAGCATAGCACTAGGCTGTTATGTTATGAAATTGTCTGAGTGGAGCATAGCACTAGGCTGTTATGTTATAAAATTGTCAAAGTGGAGCAAAGCACTAGGCTGTTATGTTATAACATTGTCAGAGTGGAGCAAAGCACTAGGCTGTTATGTTATGAAATTGTCAGAATGGAGCATAGCACTAGGCTGTTATGTTATGAAATTGTCAGAATGGAGCATAGCACTAGGCTGTTATGTTATGAAATTGTCTGAGTGGAGCATAGCACTAGGCTGATATGTTATGAAATTGTCAGAGTGGAGCAAAGCACTAGGCTGTTATGTTATGAAATTGTCAGAGTGGAGCATAGCACTAGGCTGTTATGTTATATAATTGTCTGAGTGGAGCATAGCACTAGGCTGTTATGTTATGAAATTGTCTGAGTGGAGCAAAGCACTAGGCTGTTATGTTATGAAATTGTCAGAATGGAGCATAGCACTAGGCTGTTATGTTATGAAATTGTCAGAATGGAGCATAGCACTAGGCTGTTATGTTATGAAATTGTCTGAGTGGAGCATAGCACTAGGCTGATATGTTATGAAATTGTCAGAGTGGAGCAAAGCACTAGGCTGTTATGTTATGAAATTGTCAGAGTGGAGCATAGCACTAGGCTGTTATGTTATATAATTGTCTGAGTGGAGCATAGCACTAGGCTGTTATGTTATGAAATTGTCTGAGTGGAGCAAAGCACTAGGCTGTTATGTTATGAAATTGTCAGAGTGGAGCAAAGCACTAGGCTGTTATGTTATGAAATTGTCTGAGTGGAGCATAGCACTAGGCTGTTATGTTATGAAATTGTCTGAGTGGAGCATAGTACTAGGCTGTTATGTTATGAAATTGTCTGAGTGGAGCAAAGCACTAGGCTGTTATGATATGAAATTGTCAGAGTGGAGCATAGCACTAGGCTGTTATGTTATGAAATTGTCTGAGTGGAGCATAGCACTAGGCTGTTAGGTTATGAAATTGTCTGAGTGGAGCATAGCACTAGGCTGTTATGTTATGAAATTGTCAGAGTGGAGCATAGCACTAGGCTGTTATGTTATGAAATTGTCAGAGTGGAGCATAGCACTAGGCTGTTATGTTATATAATTGTCTGAGTGGAGCATAGCACTAGGCTGTTATGTTATGAAATTGTCTGAGTGGAGCAAAGCACTAGGCTGTAATGTTATGAAATTGTCTGAGTGGAGCATAGCACTAGGCTGTTATGTTATGAAATTGTCTGAGTGGAGCATAGCACTAGGCTGTTATGTTATGAAATTGTCTGAGTGGAGCATAGCACTAGGCTGATATGTTATGAAATTGTCAGAGTGGAGCAAAGCACTAGGCTGTTATGTTATGAAATTGTCAGAGTGGAGCATAGCACTAGGCTGTTATGTTATATAATTGTCTGAGTGGAGCATAGCACTAGGCTGTTATGTTATGAAATTGTCTGAGTGGAGCAAAGCACTAGGCTGTTATGTTATGAAATTGTCAGAGTGGAGCAAAGCACTAGGCTGTTATGTTATGAAATTGTCTGAGTGGAGCAAAGCACTAGGCTGTTATGTTATGAAATTGTCTTAGTGGAGCAAAGCACTAGGCTGTTATGTTATGAAATTGTCTGAGTGGAGCATAGCACTAGGCTGTTATGTTATGAAATTGTCTGAGTGGAGCAAAGCACTAGGCTGTTATGTTATGAAATTGTCAGAGTGGAGCATAGCACTAGGCTGTTATGTTATGAAATTGTCTGAATGGAGCTTAACACTAGGCTGTTATGTTATGAAATTGTCTGAGTGGAGCAAAGCACTAGGCTGTTATGTTATGAAATTATCTGAGTGGAGCATAGCACTAGGCTGTTATGTTATGAAATTGTCTGAGTGGAGCATAGCACTAGGCTGTTATGTTATGAAATTGTCTGAGTGGAGCAAAGCACTAGGCTGTTATGATATGAAATTGTCAGAGTGGAGCATAGCACTAGGCTGTTATGTTATGCAATTAGCATTACATTTCTGTGAGTTCTGGTCAACACTCTGTCCATTTGCCTGGAGTCCGGCCCGCCGGTTAAATTTTCGACCCAATGTGACCCGCGATTCAAAATGATTACTTCCCCCCTCCTGCTCTAGGTCCAGTAATACATAAGTTATAAATAGCTGCATTTTTTCTTTTTTTTTTGGCCATTTTATTCAACAGTTAAAATTTTCTTATTTTACTTTGAAACGTTAACAAAAGATGGACACAATCTTGATTGAAATTGTTTTATTTTACTTTGAAACGTTAACAAAAGATGGACACAATCTTGATTGAAATTGTTTTATTTTACTTTGAAACGTTAACACAAGATGGACACAATCTTGATTGAAATTGTTTTATTTTACTTTGAAACGTTAACAAATGATGGACACAATCTTGATTGAAATTGTTTTATTTTACTTTGAAACGTTAACACAAGATGGACACAATCTTGATTGAAATTGTTTTATTTTACTTTGAAACATTAACACAAGATGGACACAATCTTGATTGAAATGTTTTTTTCAAACATTTTTTTTGACGGATTCCATTAGTTATAGATAACTAGTTGATTATCATCTATAACATCCATTTCCAAGATGATATTATACTTACGTCAGTATCATAACAAATGTACAGAAACAATGTTTAATTTTTTCCTACCCAATATATTGATATGTGAGTGTGTGTGTGAAAAGAGAGAGAGAGAGAGAGAGAGAGAGAGAGAGAGAGAGAGAGAGAGAGAGAGAGAGAGAGAGAGGGGAAAGAGTGTGTGTTTGCGTGTATTGGTCAGTGAATGTGTGTGTGTGTGTGTGTGAGGACAATAGTGACGTCTACAGCAGCTCAAAATCATTTTGTTCTTAAAGAATTGAATGAAACATGCCTGTGATATTATTTACAGGATTCGGCCTATATTCTTTTGTTTGTCATGAAAACCTTTTACTTTTTTTTTAATTCCTATAATTTAATGGGCTGTTATTGCTGGAATCTTTACATGCGTATTCCCTTTTCAATTAAAATTATGATGACTAAAAAATGTCTATAGGGTTGCAACTTAAATATTTATTCATGTTTATCATTTTATACTGTTGCTTCACAATAATCTTAAATAGATTTTACTGTTATATCAGTGAATGTTTTAGACTGAACATATTAATAGGGAATATTATATAACGGTAACAATATATAATTATGTGCTTATATAAATATGTCGATTTATAATTATGTCAAAATAATAATGATAAAATTCAATTTGTTTTGGTGTTTCTCAATTATCAATGTGTGTTTGCCATAACATTCTAAAATAATCTACATTTTTCATATTCTAAAATACTGCTAGCTTGTTTAGCATATTTTAAACTTGCACGTTATAAAAAGTGTTAGAATTTTATGTTATCATAAAAATAAAAGACTTAAATCAACACAATGCTGTTTCATTTATTATCTGATGTTATATATGCCCAATGTTCGCACTGATACTCGCTTATAATCTCTTTAACACTTTATAAACTTTGAGTGTTATTGAAATTTAAAATAAATAACTATTTCACTGGCCGCTGAGTTCTATTTAGTTTTTCTCTATTCCCTAAGCCAAAAAATCAGATAAATATCCCCTTGTGAAAAAAAATTATTGTATTTGTTGTCTCTCAGTATTTCATTCGATCAGGATAAATGGATGCAGTAAAAAAATATTTTTCGAACTAGGGGAAACAATCCTTAGCGGACTCGGAGTTACATATCATTGGCCAACACAAAATTTCAATCACAAGTTTAACGAGTGAAATTAAGTTGGACATCAAAATTGTAATGATAAGCAAGAACAAAAATGCTGGCATTGATCTCAAACAATGTGTGAATTTCTGAAAGGAAAATATAACGGGGACTTTAACCATGACCCGAAATATCATTGATCCTCACCGGAGATTGAACCAGAGACCCTCATGTCGACAGTCGGGCGCTTTGCTCCATCATTTTATCAAATGTTAAACATAATTATGAAAATAATCCATCCAACGAGAATCAGAAACATACAATAAAAAACTTTATATAACTTGAATATATCTTTCAGAACGGAACAAAACATTACGCGTGGAAGAATCAAACAAGGTGTTTGTTATTAAATCCTTTGCCTCCATTAGTGTGTTGCCTTACAACATCCGACTTACACACACTCAGTAATCTTGAATCAGTAATCGCAGGCTAAAATATTAAACAGTCTGATAAGTCCGATTACTTTATATCGACATTATAGTTTTTCGCTGGTAGGCTTTAATTATAGAACTACGTAATGTGTGCACACAAGCAAGACTATATAGGGGGATTTCCCTAAAACATTGGTCCGTGGCTATGTGAAGAAGACATACCTGACCTGCGCAGAACACAATAATCGAGACATGCGTGATACACATCTTTTTTTAAGGTCATTGTTCCTTAAAGTGTGTGCCCGCGATCCACTGATGTGTTGGGAATGAATTTTTGGCGGGTAGAGAAAATATTTTACGACTAATTTATTAAGAATAGATATTCGCCTAACTACAACTGACTCTCTTTGTGTGTGTTGTAGAAATCAAATGTAAAATACAGAGAGAACAAAACAGTAAATCACAGTGGGTCGCCGAGAATAACAAAAACAACAAACCTTTATGTGTGTGGACGATGCGGAGGGTACAGAAAGAGCAGCAATAATTCTTTTAGCCATATTAGCGGTTCTAAAATATTTGTAGCGAGGCCACTTCCAATATTTAGGGGACATGTGGTCATGCGGTGTAGAGCGCTCGGCTGTCAACCGGATGGGTCCCGGGTTCGAACCTCAGGGGTTTTTTTGTAGGCCCTGGTGAAAGTGCCCAAATCCACCCAGCTTTAACTGGGAACCTGACTTAATGTTGGGGGAGTAAAGGCGGCTGGGCGTTGTGCTAACCACATAATACCTACATATGCCGAGGTAACTGAATCAGATTAATTTTACATTTTATTTGCTTAGGGGCTAAAGCGAACTTTACTTGTAATAATAATGTTAAAGAAATGATAATGAAAAAATCGCCTAAGAAAAGTAGAACACTGTACTAAGATCAATAATTATAATAAAGTATCTTCACAGCTTATGTTACAAACAATGTCTGAACAACAACAGCAACAACAACAGCAACAACGACAACAGCAACAACAACAACAACAACAACAATAACAATAACAACAGCAACAACAACAGCAACAGCAACAATAACAACAACAGCAACAGCAACAACAGTAACAACATCAACAACAACAACAGCAACAACAACAACAAAAGCAACAACAGCAACAGCAACAACAACAACAGTAACAACAACAGCAACAACAACAACAACAGCAACACAACAGCAACAACAACAACAGCTACAACAAATGAAACGTACTTCTTTGATTTATATTTGGAAGTTTACTGTATAGACAGCCAGAGATTGGACATGCAGAACCCTAATTTATTATTTGTATTTTCATTTTCTATGTCTCTTTCTCTTCACCAAGTGTTGGTTCGCGGGGCACCAAGTGTTGGTTTGCGGGACACCAAGTGTTGGTTCGCGGGGCACCAAGTGTTGGTTTGCGGTACACCAAGTGTTGGTTTGCGGTACACCAAGTGTTGGTTTGCGGGACACCAAGGGCTGGTTTGCGGGACACCAAGTGTTGGTTTGCGGGACACCAAAGGCTGGTTTGCGGGACACCAAGTGTTGGTTCGCGGGACACCAAGTGTTGGTTCGCGGGACACCAAGTGTTGGTTTGCGGGACACCAAGTGTTTGTTTGCGGGACACCAAGGGGGAGGGGTTCGGGTTCCCAATTTAGAACATTTTTGATTTTTAACAATTTGAAATACTACATTTTAGCTATATGTTTACTTAAAAATTCATTAATACGAACTTATTAAAAATGTGTGATTTTGTTTAAATCTTGTTTAAATGATTAAATCATTCTGTAAAAATAAAATTGTGTTTGACAGTGTTTGTGTAATTAAATAAAAATCTGCTGATAAAAAAAATAAAATTATGTTACTCAGCTACTGTGTGGTATTACATTTGTAAACTGTAATTTATAAATATTCAAATTCTTCAGTAAGTACAATAACTTCAGTTAAGTTAATATAATAGTTAAAAATTTACTTTATTTATGACCATTAAAACTTTATCTTTATTGAAATTTAAGTAAAAAAATGTAATAATTATTAATAGTGAAAAAAATGAAAATAATAATGTAAATTCTCAACGTGTAAATTCTCAACGTGTAAATTCTCAACATGTAAATTCTCGACGTGTAAATTCTCAACGTGTAAATTCTCCACGTGTAAATTCTCAACGTGTAAATTTTCCACGTGTAAATTCTCAACGTGTAAATTCTCAACGTGTAAATTCTCAACGTGAAAATTCTCAACGTGTAAATTCTCGACGTGTAAATTCTCAACGTGTAAATTCTCAACGTGTAAATTCTCAACGTGAAAATTCTCAACGTGTAAATTCTCAACGTGAAAATTCTCAACGTGTAAATTCTCAACGTGAAAATTCTCAACGTGTAAATTCTCAACGTGAAAATTCTCAACGTGTAAATTCTCAACGTGAAAATTCTCAACATGTAAATTCTCGACGTGTAAATTCTCAACGTGTAAATTCTCAACGTGTAAATTCTCAACGTGAAAATTCTCAACGTGTAAATTCTCAACGTGAAAATTCTCAACGTGTAAATTCTCAACGTGAAAATTCTCAACGTGTAAATTCTCAACGTGAAAATTCTCAACGTGTAAATTCTCAACGTGAAAATTCTCAACATGTAAATTCTCGACGTGTAAATTCTCAACGTGTAAATTCTCAACGTGTAAATTCTCAACGTGAAAATTCTCAACGTGTAAATTCTCAACGTGTACATTCTCAACGTGAAAATTCTCAACATGTAAATTCTCGACGTGTAAATTCTCAACGTGTAAATTCTCAACGTGAAAATTCTCAACGTGTAAATTCTCAACGTGAAAATTCTCAACGTGTAAATTCTCAACGTGTAAATTCTCAACGTGTAAATTCTCAACGTGAAAATTCTCAACGTGTAAATTCTCGACGTGTAAATTCTCAACGTGTAAATTCTCAACGTGAAAATTCTCAACATGTAAATTCTCGACGTGTAAATTCTCAACGTGTAAATTCTCAACGTGAAAATTCTCAACATGTAAATTCTCAACGTGAAAATTCTCAACGTGTAAATTCTCAACGTGAAAATTCTCAACGTGTAAATTCTCAACGTGAAAATTCTCAACGTGTAAATTCTCAACGTGAAAATTCTCAACGTGTATATTCCCTCCCAACAACAACTGTAGTCTGGAAGAGTTACTACCAAATACCAATCTAAACTGTTGTGTTAATTTTTTTTACTACGTCATCAGTCTTTTTTTTTTTAGAATTCGGCTCAATTTCAACAATCTCAGCCTCGCCCTCACTAATAACTTCAATAAAATCTGCATCTTCTGGTTTTGATTTGTCTAAATGAATGTCCTTGACCAGATTTCCACCTGGAGTGTTTAAAATATGTAATAAATTATTGGGAATATATAAACCTTGCAATATGGTTAGTGCACCTGCTGCCTGTAGTCCTAGTCTATAAATGTCTATTTCAAACTCGGGACTCCATGTAACAGGTTAGGTTGTCAGTGTTTACTATCACTCTACAGTCTACTATAGTGTTTACTATCATTCTACAGTCTACTATAGTGTTTACTATCATTCTACAGTCTACTATAGTGTTTACTATCATTCTACAGTCTACTATAGTGTTTACTATCATTCTACAGTCTACTATAGTGTTTACTATCACTCTACAGTCTACTATAGTGTTTACTATCATTCTACAGTCTACTTTAGTGTTTACTATCATTCTACAGTCTACTATATCAATAAAGCCTCTTATTAAATAACATTTTTGTAAGCAGGCATAACTGCATTGACTGGCATGTCACATGTGTCACGTGTGTGCTATATCAACAACAATAATGACCTATTGTTACAAAATTATTATTATTATATTATAGGTACCTGCATTGTTTGTTCAATTTTTTCTTCGAATTCGATAATATTTGACGGTCATCATCAAAATATGAATCAACATTTTTATAACGATGTACTTCTGCTGTTGTAGTTGTAACAAATGATGTCGATGTCGAAGGATTTAACAACTGAATCTGATTTGGAATCTTAATTTTTTTCGAAATACATACAAACTTGTCCATTTTTCAGACGGAAAAGTTGAACCGGAAGAATAGGTATAGGTATAAAATAAAGTGAAGTTAGACAACGAAATTATGTAGAAAATGAAAAGTAAACTTTAACTTAAAAATCAATTACATCCTATTCGTTGGAGGCCAGTAGTATAATCAATCACAATTTTGTATTCACAATTATTTGGCAGAGGTCAGAAGGTTATTATTTTCTTACTAAATATAATACAACAACGATTTTTGACAGAATTGTGACTTGTGAGTGAAATGCGGGACAAAACGCGTCAGTCATGAGGTGTTTGCGGAATGCGTATAGATTTTCAAAAAACGGGACAATCACGCAAAATGCGTGACGGGTGGGAGCCCTAGGGGCAATATTGGCTTTTGCGAATGGCGCCTCAACCGATTGTAATTCGCCTTTGATAATTGCCTAGCGACGCCACTTCTTCACACACATAATAATAATAATAATAATAACGAGACACAATACTACATTATTTGAAGAATGCAAAGTTATCATGAAACACAAGATATTCTGAAGAAATCCAATTCACCGGAATCAGAATAAAACGTGACGTCAGTCAAAGCTACACAAAAAGATAGAAAAGAAATACGTTGACATGTAAAAGAATTGGCGGGAAAATTGACAATCTCGTCTGGTCATAACATACAACATAAAAGTAGAGCAAATTCTATGCAAAACTTACATTCCATTAAATCTAAGATCTAAATACGATTTTTATGACGCAATAAGGAAACAATGTTCATGTCTCCGATGCAGAGTTTCTACAAAAATATAAATACATTACAAAGGTCACCAGTAAAAGAAGTTGATTAAAATAAATTTATCTTAGTAGACACAGAATGGAGAGAGAAGAAAACAGGCTAAAGTACGTGCATTTTATTCAATAACACGACTTCAGTTGACTGCAAGTTATAATGATATATAGAGTTTGAAATATACGACTGGTAACTAAACCTAGGAATGAATTGTATGACACGGACATATATAGGTTAGGGTAATGTTAAAGTAAATGATAAAATGTGACACCAACTGCAATGCCACACGTGCTACATTGACCTTTAACCTGATATAAAAATAGCCCAATTTCGCCACGTTATAGTTTTCTAGGAAAATCGTCAGTGGTTCTTACAACCGGGGAAACTAGTTCAAGTTCACCATGGTTCATACATTACAAAGCCTTATATTAGAAAGTGAAAAAAAAAAAATCCATAATAGAAAAAAAAACTTTGGGGGGGGGGGGGGAATGAAAAATGTTCGGTTATAAAAACTAAATGAGTCAAACATTCTGTAAGAAACCTTTTACAGTTTAGGCGACATTTTACTTAAATATTGTCGACAGTGACTTACTCCTCTCTCCCTCCCCCTCCCCCCCCCCCCACAAAACCTTTCAAGTGGCGTTTTTAAAGCATAGACAAGACAATGTACAACGCCAGACATAATTGTTGACTATTGTTCCATTTTTTTTAAAATCTATCACTGTACGAATCTGGCTTGTCGTAATTAACTTTTCGATAATTGAACAATTTAATTTGATCACTGACTTCGACTTGATTTGACTTTGACTTGATCTGTCTCAGGAACATTTATCATTATTCACGATATTACAAATTTAAACAAGTACAGAATTAGTCTCAACATGTTAGTCAAGATACTACTGTGATGTGGAAATATAACATCCTGCTATAAAACCGTTGTTTTTAATAACATACAGACACATAGTATAATAAGACCAAAGTAGTTTTAGAACCACGACAGGGATTTCCCAATCTTTCTATGACTTTACCAAGTCATTTCTATACCATTTTTGACAAAATACAGTACCAGTGAGACTGCGAGGCATTTCTTAAAATTCTGTCTTATTTTCTTATAATAATAATAACAATAATAATGATAATAATAATAACATGTCTATATTCCTGATTATATTGATCATTTAATCCTAGAAAGCAGAAATGTTACAAAGCCAATGAACTAAATTTCCCCAATGTTTTATAATCAAAAAGTCGAATATACGGTATCGAAAGAGTTTTTATTGTATGTGTAGTTAGCAATGTATTTAAGTACACTAAGAGATTCGGCGTAATGGTAAGTTAAAGTTGTTTTTTTTTTAATCATGAGGGATTTAGTTAACACTTTTTGTTAACATACCTATCGAAGTAAATCATTTAACTATTTAGTTGCCACATTAAAATATTGTAACTCAGGCCAAATAAAGATTCTAAGAGGAATTCGTGTATCAAAGTATTTATAAAATTATTGAAATCTTACTTCATTCTTATATCGTAATAGTATTATATAATTACTTACACTAAAAGGCTATGTTGATGAGATAGACAGATCGACAGAATGTTAGATAGAGAGATAAACGGAGAGTCAAAAAGTAGAGAGTCAGAAATGGCCAGATATTTAGAAAAATAGAGAAGAGATGTAGAGATTAGAAAGACTTTGAGTCAGTGTGTCTGTGTGTGTGTGTGTGTGTGTGAGAGAGAGAGAGAGAGAGAGAGAGAGAGAGAGAGATAGAGAGAGAGTGAAAGAAGAGGGGGAGAGAGGGAAGAGAGAAAACAAGTATGATCTTCGAGCTTGTTATATAAACCGCATTAGACATATGCTGTGTTAAATATCTAATACAGTGTAATATCATATTGATTTGGGCTCTGCGTTAAGTCGAAAGTAAAGAATTAATACAACAATATTCCAGTTTAAAATAGAATCATGAAAAACCAAAAAAATAACCTAGCCAACCGATCAAGCCTTAGGGGATATAACTCTATACATAGGTTTAGCGGGGTACAGCAAGTACTGCAATATTAGTCACAAAGAAGTAGCCCCCCCCCCCACCCCAACCCACCTGTCTGTCCTTTTTTTTTAGCATACTAAGAAATTTTGAAACTATTTGATAGGAAAACAAAATGATTCGCTTCCTATCACCCTGTTTTTTTAGAAAGCTATGCCCAGGTCAAAGGTTACTGATTGATTTAGGCACACAGTCGATGTGTATACTGAAGGTGAAAAGCGACCCTTCACATTGTTACGCCTAGTAGGCTTGTGCAAACTGTCCACCGAATCTCAAGGGCCCCCTTGGGCCAATATATTATTGAATGATAGCATACAAAGAAAATAAGAACACATATGACGCCAATGCGGCCAAACATCGGGTTTCTTGTCATACAAGAGTCGGATCTGTAAACTTTATGTAATATAACGTACAGTGGGCGAAAAGGGGGGCCCACCGATTTTTGATCTTTCCGAGGGCCACAACGGTCCACCAAAGGTTACGCCCACTTTTAAATGATCAATGTACCCCCCCCCCCCCAAACTTTTAAAAATGTGACTTGTAGGTGATCTCGTCTAAAGGTGAAGGTTGAACTAAAAATAATGCTTGTGCCAATGTAGAACAGCACCATAGTGATTCGAATATTGATATGCAATCCGTGTTTTACCGGTGTGTGTGTATGTGTGTATGTGTGTGTGTGCAACAGGAAACTTTTCACTCCGGTTACTTCTTTACAAAGGTGGCTTAGAGTGTCTTGAGGTCGAAATTAATTGATATTTACATTTGTAAGGGAGGTGATAAACATGGATGACCGATTGACCGTGTGTGTGTGTATAAGTCCCCGTAAGAATGAGATGAAATCTCTTAGAGCCTATAAACCACTAATGGGACAAATTTTTATGGTGCCCTTCTTTCATCCCCATCATAGTGCATAGGCCATGGGGGGCACCACGAGAGATATATCGGGAACTTGAGTTTAGACCTGAAAAATATCCTTGGTCCTCACCGGAGATCGAACGAGGTACCGCACGACCATCCGTCCCCGATCGACCGTAACCAGATAGCGTTAGTGGTGCCATGGGCAGACTACTCTAAAAGTGCCGCAGACTTCTACGTGCCACAGAATACTTCAGCAGTACTTGGTGACTTCAGCAGTATTGCACTGTTGCAGACCACCCTCTCCCTCCAACATCGCCTTCACTAATTACGTGAATGCCGCCGCAGGTGCCAAATGCACATTGAACACAACAGAAGACAAATTATTAGTTGAAATGCTACTATTATTAAATGCTTTTATTGAAATACATTGTAGATGATTGATTAGCATATGAAACACATTAACCATGCGCGCGCGCACACACACACACACACAAAAACATGTCTAGTTTAGTGTCTTTTTTATAGATTTAGTTATTTGTTTTCATATTAAAGTTCATTGTACTTTTTTACAGGATGAATTCAAATGAAACCCACCGCATGTTAAATAATTATGATTACACCAGTAAAGTCTTTATCAAGTAACTGCTGAAATGTTATCTCAATGTGTATGGGTATTTCTCATCTTCATAATGACCTGCTATAGATATAGTCCAGACACCGGACACTGGGAAATCAATAATAAATATGATACGCAAAGAAATAATAAACACAGCGATGTCTTTGGCTATGCCAGTTTGCGAAATGCTGCTTCATTATTATTTACATCACATAAGTACACTAGAGTTATCCAGATCAATAGCCAGGGGTCACCACGTCCAATAGATTCACAAAGAATGAAGCAGGGACTGGTCACGACATTTCAACGTGAAATAAAAAGATATTTTCAAATCAAGTGGTCCACATCTGTCGTGTTTTTGTTGGAAGATTTTAGTCATACCACTGAAGCTGTTGACTGTATACATAGTCCGCGACTGAAATCCACAGATGGAGATTGTATACATAGTCCGCGACTGAAATCCACAGATGGAGATTGTATACATAGTCCGCGACTGAAATCCACAGATGGAGATTGTATACATAGTCAGGGACTGAAATCCACAGATGGAGATTGTATACATAGTCCGCGACTGAAATCCACAGATGGAGATTGTATACATAGTCTGCGACTGAAATCCACAGATGGAGATTGTATACGTAGCCAGAGATTAAATTCTACAGATGGAGATTGTATAGACAGCCAGAGATTGAATTCTACAGATGGAGATTGTATACATAGTCCGCGACTGAATTCTACAGATGGAGATTGTATAGACAGCCAGAGATTGAATTCTACAGATGGAGATTGTATACGTAGCCAGAGATTGAATTCTACAGATGGAGATTGTATACGTAGCCAGAGGTTGAATTCTACAGATGGAGATTGTATAGACAGCCAGAGATTGAATTCTACAGATGGAGATTGTATACGTAGCCAGAGATTTAATTCTACGGATGGAGATTGTATAGACAACCAGAGATTGAATTCTACAGATGGAGATTGTATACGTAGCCAGAGATTGAATTCTACAGATGGAGATTGTATAGACAGCCAGAGATTGAATTCTACAGATGGAGATTGTATACGTAGCCAGAGGTTGAATTCTACAGATGGAGATTGTATAGACAGCCAGAGATTGAATTCTGCAGATGGAGATTGTATAGACAGCCAGAGATTGAATTCTACAGATGGAGATTGTATAGACAGCCAGAGATTGAATTCTACAGATGGAGATTGTATAGACAGCCAGAGATTGAATTCTACAGATGGAGATTGTATAGACAGCCAGAGACTGAATTCTACATATGGAGATTGTATAGACAGCCAGAGATTGAATTCTACAGATGGAGATTGTATACGTAGCCAGAGATTGAATTCTACAGATGTAGTAAACCAGATATTTAAGGAAATAAAAGTAAAAGACTCTATGCATGTTGTGCTTGACCACATAGCTAATTTGCTTTTAACGCTCGGCATCATATGTAAGATAAGATGTCATGAAATAACCCATCGGTTTATAGAGACATTAACTAAGATGTTGAATTTGAAGCATGGCGCAACAAATTTGAATAACATGAAGTCGTCGGCGAAATATGAAGATAATAGTTATCATGAAATAGACGATACAGACAATCAACTATATAATCAGGAACCGAAACATTCATCAATTTTTCATTGGATATTTGATAGATTTATTCCCGTGACCCCATCTGACTTTTTACTTTACCCTGTGACGTCAGTAAGGTCACGCCGTCGGAGCTTCATATCTTTGACGGAACGCAGAGGTCAAAGGAAGTTTTTTAAGAGACTAGCCCTAGCTGGTTTTAGGTACGACAGAAGTAGTTTGAGTGTTATATGTGAATATTGCGACAAGGTAGAATGTCTGGACAATTTCAATACCAACCCCGAATCACCAAATTTTCACAATGGCAATTGTATTATACCACGTGGCTCCAATCACACACCCAATCCTCAAGTTTTTCATGAAATACAAATCAATAACAATGACGATGAATTAGCGGAAAAGTATACCCAAAACTCACTTATCAACAGTGAAAGTAAATTAATGAAATTAAATGCAACTTTGGAAATAAATTCCTCAGGGGCTATAAATCTTGACTTTAAAAACAAAGGTATCACGAGTTATTCAGGGGCTAAAAATGAAGCTGTTAAACATTCTGGAAAGAAAAGTGAGCATTTTGATACCGAAGTGGACGGAACACCATTTCATGTTTGTGAAGTTACAGACACCAATGTGGATGTTACACCTTTTTATTCTGGCAGAGCTACTGATACCAAGGTGGATGTGACACCTTTTTATGGCTGTGAATCTATTGAGGATGAAACACATTCAGGGGCCAAGAACGAATTCAACATTTTAACCGAAGCGTTTTACAAAAATCTTTCTATCAATGAAAATCCTGAAGAAGATTCGCTTACTGTCGATGAGTTTCAAAATGAGCTTACTGTCGGTGAGTGTCAATTTTTAGATCTCAACAACTTGCAAGATTTTTGGGAGAAAAATATTTCACTGGATGAAAATTTATACGACAGCGGTGGCAGTACCGATACTTTGACAGGTGAATTGAAGAGTGAGGTCACAACTATAGGTGAGTACTAATATTGTGTTTGAATGTTTACGATTAGATAAACGCGCATAAGACGTTTGAGCCGATAATTCTATTTCATCTGCAAGTCACATTTATAGATCACAAATGTGTCATTGTAAGATACAAAACAAAAAAAAAAATAAAACAAACCTATGACAGCGGAACTAGAGACGTAAAACTGAAATTTTTAGGGACGTTTGAACAAAATACAGGTGAGGCATCAACACTTTTAAAAAAAAAAATGTTAGTTATCTTTGTTAAATTCCATCACCAAGAGTTATCGTTTTAATATAATTATGTTTTTTTTTAATCTTATACATGAAACAATCTTTTTAAATTGTGAGTCGAACCATTAGACCTACATACAGACAGAGAGATACTGTTGGTGATGATGGCCTACATACACACAGAGAGAGACTGTTGGTGATGATGACTTGATTATTGTGTAAGTCATCATATTTTATTTTAGGAGTAACAGCAACAACAACAACTGATGTAATAACAGTTAACAATTAAACAAATATGTACATTTCATTACACACTACAACAGCGACAACAACAACTGATGTAATAACAGTTAACAGTTAAACAAATTTGTACATTTCTTTACACACTTCAACAGCAACCTCAACATCTGATGTAATAACACTTAACAGTTAAACAAATATGTACATTTCTTTACACACTACAACAGCAACCACAACAACTGATGTAATAACACTTAACAGTTAAACAAATATGTACATTTCATTACACACTCCATATGTTTTAACATTTCTCATATATTCTGAGAAAACAGGTTTTAAGAAATGATCATAAAGATGCAGATTGACTGAGCTGTTATGTCGTCCCCACCTTCAGATGTAGGTGAAGGAACCCAAATATTTGTAATACTGCAGCAGAAGAAAAATAGAAATGAGTTGGCCTACACATACGATTGTTTAAGATAAACATCTACTATTCATAAATGCGCAAACGTAACCTGCTAATGAAATTTTAAAAGCTACTACATGTTTGTGTTCATGTTTTAAGTTATTATCAACAGATCACATGATTGTTACGTCAACAATGTCTCAAATCTTGGCGATATAATCAGCTTGTCAAATCTCGGATATTTTATGTTTACATTATTGGTCAAACCTTTAACAACAATTTTTGTATTTCAAAATTCTAGAACGTCACATTTTAAACAATGCAACAAATTTATATTTTATGAAAATCTGGACTATGGCATTATTACAACTGGACTGTCAAATTACGAACCTGAAATTGTCACAGTATATTTTTGAAATAAAGACATTGCTACGATTAAAAGTTGATATAGAGATTTAAAAAAAAGTGGTTTCAATGCATCATTAAGTAAGTCCGTAGAAGTGACAAATAAAATCAAAACAACAATTCTCTGAATTCAGTTAAATATTTATTTTTATATTTGTGGAGATTGAAACATAAATGTCGATGTTGGTTTTCGTCGTTGTGTTAAAATGTCTATGTCTATATTCAATTTAAATTATAATTTTATGTTCAATTAAGTTTAGATTGATTATACTGATTTCCTGATTTATACAGTCAATACTTTCTTTTTGCTTGTTTATCTCAGATGAGACAATCCCAGACTACAATCGCTCCAGACGATCATCTTCTTCCGGTTACCAGTCTCTGGACAGTGAATCCCGCTTTGACGTTTTATTTCATGAGGGTGAATATGAACCAGGGCAAACAGACAGGAATGAACTTTCACTGGATAAAAAGGCTGAATGTAAGGAGTAGAATTATTGCAGTGCCTGAAGAAATGTACTTTTATATTGTATGCATGTTTCAAATGTGCAGAATTTATTTGGAATGCATACGCATAAAAAGATAGAAAACAATACAATAAGAATATGAATCTGATGTTTGGGTAAATAGAAAGAAAAAGAAATAAATCAGGGTAAGGAAGAGTAGAAAAGTAAAAATAGACAAGGCTTAAAGGAGGAATTAAGAAAAATTGAGGTAGGGGGGTGTGGGAGATGAAAAAAGAATGCAACAGGGAGAAGTAAAGATTAAAGAGATGACTTTGGATATTTATGAAGTGTTATTTTATTCACAGGTACAACAGAATTCATTGATTCTGATTTACACTTTGAATCAATCAGATTTAACAGTGAACGCGATATCAATCAGTGCTTGAGGAATCCTTACCATTTGAATTTCACGCCAGTTGAATCACTCAGTTTACAGAGTCTGCCTAAGAAACTTAGATGCCAGGAAATTTTGAGGATGTTGGAGCTGTTGTCTTTGTTGACGGTCAAAGTAAGCTGGAAAAATTATAATGATGATCGCGGGCTGTTGGTCATCTCAACCGGAAGTGTGTGTGACTGTGAATTCCAGCCAATCACGCAGTGTGGGTATGTATACATAGAGACAAGCTTAGAGCATATTACCAGACACAGATGCTCAAAGCTGTTTTGTAGAGTTTTTCTTGGATTCGAACTTAAAGGTTAAAAAGTTAAAAGCGGAGGCGGTTGAACGTGTGCCAGGTAATAAATTCTGTTTGAAATGTTCAACGTTTGACCTAAATTTTATTTTGTACATCGATATGATACAGACAGAGTTGAGAAATATTATACAGATGCTGCCAACTCAAGTGAAACACGTTTTGACAACTAAAGTTCTTATGATCAGTCTGCTACACGGAGGTCATAAGGTCATATCTTATGGTTCATCGACTGTTTTGAAATATCATTTGGTTGAGTATCAGGATGAATCGGATGGACAGACGCGCTTCAGACTTGAAAAGGTTACAGACATAGCTAAAGGTAAGAGCTAGATTATAAACATAGGGGAAATAATCCTAAACTACTGAAGTTTAGTCAAATTATATTCTTAAATTCGTTTCATGAAGGAAACAGCGGCTTCAATATAGGGCCCCTAGGCCCATAGCTTGTAGGCCTCATGACTTATTGGGAGAAAACTAGTGAGGAAAAATATTGGTGAACATTTACGATAAATCTACGAGGTGTATGCCACTTAGACATCTATCTATCTATCTATCTATCTATCTATCTATCTATCTATCTATCTATCTATCTATCTATCTATCTATCTATCTATCTATCTATCTATCTATCTATCTATCTATCTATCTATCTATCTATCTATCTATCTATCTATCTATCTATCTATCTATCTATCTATCTATCTATCTATCTATCTATCTATCTATCTATCTATCTATCTAACTATCTATCTACTAACTGTCTGTCCGTCCGTACGTCAGCCTGTTTGTCTGTTTGTCCGTTCGCCAGCCTGTTTGTCTGTCCATCTATTAAGAATGAATAACTTGCTAAATGAGAGCAATAAATAAACTGTCCAACTGTGACTGTCCAGCAATAAACCATTTTTAAAATTGTGTTTCCCTAAGCGATGAGAAACAAAGATTCAGTGAAGAAGATGTTGATGTATTCGGCCGATGCATGTCCTGGATCATGTGGCGCGCCTGTCATACGATTTAGGTCAGAGACCACAGAAAGTGCCGGGAGGGTCACCTATCATCTGGACACATGGATACATCACGGATATCACAAGGATGAGGATTTGAACGTTTCTTGCATAAAGGGTGAACATTTGTTTATTTGGATATAGTCATTGCAACCATGAACACTTTTTTTTTAAAATCAGACTTGATAATGTAACCATTCTACTGTATGTTACATTTATAAAACATAAATAGTTCTAAACTCTTCATTGTCCTAATCTGACCATTCAAGAATGCACGGATGAAGATTTCTATGACTGGCATTGGGCTCAACAGTGTAACAGTGGTCAAGGTGACCGTCTGGTCCGAAGCCAAGTCCAGTCTGCTGCACAGCAACTGTTCAACCCTCAGGTCGATCGTCCTTTAACAAGTCATAACGAGGCTGCAGAGGTCAGCCACCCACCGGCCACGGTCAGTGTAATTGAACATCCGTCGTACCCAGCCTACATAACTTTCAATCAAAGACTACAGAGTTATGCCAACTGGTTATCAAACAACATCCACACACCAATCCAATTAGCTGAAGGTGGATTCTTTTATGCCGGTAACAATAATCCTCACAGTCATATATAATTTTCTTAGTTGTTTATTATTTTGCTATGGGTAATTTAAAAAAAAAATAGAAAAAAAAAGGACTTTTAAAATTAAGGTATACTTTTCAATTAATACAGTTTTACTATATTTAAAGCAATTTTTTTAATGTTACAAATATTAGGTGAAATATTTTATTCCTTCAGGACTGCCGCCAGGTCATCATGGCCCTCCCCACAATCTCAACCATCTGGGATCCCTACCATCACCCCTACCCTACAATAGTAAAGTTCTTTAATGCGATATCGCTAGTAAAGACTATACGACCACATTAAAGTCACATTACCCTAAACATACACACGAGTAGATAGTGACTAATAATTGTATTTTGTAATAGTGTGCTATTACGAAAATTGACAATGATATTTCAAAGATATCGTTTTATTTCATTCATTTTTATGTCTTGTAATGATTTAGTAGATATTATAGTCCTTTTTGTTATATTTCACCTCTGGTTAGTTTTACCTTTTTTATTGCGCTTGTCTCACTTTTTCCGTTATTTTACTATAATGATACCTTGATAATTTGCGTCAATGCTAATTAATTAGCCTATGGGGACATTTACAAACACAGAGGAGACATTCCTCTAACAATAGATGTATGCAATGAGTAATTTTAGTGTGGTTATATATTTTTTTTTAATGCGATGTTACGAAGACTATCTAACATAGGTTATTTTTCTTCTTTCTGGCGCTATATACAGCGGTTTCCATGGAGATGACCTTAGACGCTCATCTTTTATGTCCACTGCCCAAAGTCAGATATAACCTGTTGAAGCATCTCTATAAACCCGAGAAGCCCTTGGCTGGTTGCTATATTTAATTATGACATGTTTATTTGTGTTTGAACCTGTAGGCTACTCGGACTGTGTCCGCTGCTTCTGCTGTGGCCTTGGCCTGAGGTCATGGAAGCCTGGAGACGACATTTATGTAGAGCACGAGAGATACAGACCGACATGTTCGTTCCTCCGGCAACACTTACTGTCTAATACGTCGTTATGGCAACAGCGTGATCACGTGACTAGATCAGATAACTCTAATGGTACAGTTTAAATTAGGTCAAAATATTCGTGGATTTTATATACAATTAGTTTTCAATTTAGTTGAAGCTAAAAGCTTTGGAAATGATTGGTTTTAATACATTATATTAACTAATATACAGTTATACACGCATATGAAATGTTATGCTGTATATATGTTTAATTTTTCTCCAAGTAAACAGGAAGTTCTTTAAATATTACTACTGACATTATTTTCTAAGTCATTTTAGAATTTTTATTTTTCAGGCATCAGTTTTTTAAATTATGTTCTTTTCCTTTTAAATTTTAATATATACACAAAGCCAGGACTACAAACTTAAAAAAAAAATATTGGTAGTTTATTTCCATCTCGGTAGAATGAAGAACATTACTTTTTAAAATGTAAAAACTGTTTTTAATTCTGAAAGTACCTATAAAATGTTAGCTCATAATTATTTATGATATTTTTCTCTAATCAGCAATCAAGCTAAAAAAAAAGTAATAAAAAAAAGCAAAAGAAACATCTTCAAACTTTTCTACCGTCAACAAACTGAATTCATTCAGATAAAGATGAAAGGTTATGATTCCAAAGTAGTTTTTCTGTCGTTAAAGAAGACACACGTGATTTTTATTGAAATCTCTGTCTAAGCAACTAGCTTTGAGACTTATAACAATGGTGCTTTTAGATAGACTTTTACATTCTGTTGTTTAAAACATTTCGTTTTAAGCGTATTCACGAAAGAGTTCTTTTTTACAAAATGAACGTAAACAGACTCGTAAAATGATAAATTACATACATTACAAAAAATACATGAAATACATAAATTACTTAAATTACTTTTCTTTTGTATTCAATGAAGTTATAATTAAAAGAAAAGTTTTATTGAGTAAGTTCAGTTTTTTTTTGTCGGTAATATAAAAGTGTCGGTAAATTAATACATTTTGCTTCAATTCGTTTTTGGTGCCAGTGAACGCCAACTTAAAATTTAACACTGCCGCCAACGCTGATTCAGACGAACCCAGTCCAAGAAAATATCTGGAGACTCTGGTGCATAATATACAAGTCCCTGCAGTTTGCGCCACTGTGTGTACTGCATCAGCTGAACAGTCTAACGTGACAACTGATTCATACCAGGGTAAGAAAATAATTATTAATGCTTGTATATTTCAATATAACAGAGTTCAAGGAATAAAATCAAATTCGATTCCAGCATTGATTCATATTCTGCATGGCCACTTATAAACTTCCAAGCATCATAGCTGTTGCGCTTTTGGGTATGTCCGTACTTCGCAGTGGCAACAATCTTGACCGATAACCCAGCATAGTCCCATGAATAAATGTAAATTAAATTATCGTACTAAATTAACTGCACCAGATTGAGAATTACAGTTATTCTCTGCATACTCTAGAGGAGCTCGAAGTCGATCCGATACTTCAGGTAGTTCAATGCACAGTGCATTCACCGCTGCAGCCCGTGATGCCTTTCTCTTGTGTATGTGTGACCTTTCAATGTTACAATACCGTGTGTCCATCGTAATGGACATACTGCAAAAATAGTTAAAAAATCGACTGAACAGGAGTTTATTTTTTTGTTCACTACAGAAGCAAAGTAGAAAAAATAAGTTTAGTGTATAGGGACGTCATTGTACGCACTTATCACTATGATTGGCTGCTGACAGACCATTGTGTAGATCAGGCATATTCACCCCGTTGTACTAACCATGCACTGTGCAGTATGACAACAATATATCATCACTTACCTATTGTTGTTTTATTTCATCAACAATATATTTTTTCAATCTTCTCCATTGCACAAATGAGATTGATTCAAGTTGTCGTTGTTTGGATTTCGACTTACGCTCTTTTTAATTAAAAAAAAATTAATTGCTTCCATATGTCACGCCTTTTTTTTTAATCATTCCTTGTCATAGTGTCACAAAGGCGTAAAGTCGGAAGTGAACGACCCTTAGGACAAACTTTATACAATAATTCCAATGCATGTAATTCATGTATAAATGGTCTTAGAAATAATGAAATCATGGGACATATATTGAGCTTTTTTAAATGATAGTTTGTCACAGCCAGGTTTGTGTATTTCTTGAAACTAATGTCTTGCCACTGTGTGTTTCTAAGGTCCCAAACCAGTATTTCTTATTGACCTTATGAAGGCCGAAAATATTTTTCAAAAGGCCACACTCAGCCTCTATGGCTATTTTTTTTTCAATTATTTTTTTCGGCGCCCCCTCATTGTTTACATTTTGTTCACAACATTGTTGATGTCATGCGTCAGTGGACACTACTCCTATAGTTTTATAACGTAATTGTTTATGATTAGGTCTTTATAAATAAGATCTTTATTTATTGTGATGTCCTATAATTAGGTCTTTTGTCTATGATATGGTCTTTATTTATGATAAGGTTTTTATTTTTGATAAAGTCTTTACTAATCTTAAAGTCTTTTTTAGTGATAGGATTTTTATTTATGGTAAGATTTTTATTTATGATAAGATTTTTATTTATGATAAGTAGATTAAACTTTGTTATTAATCTTTTAATAATTAATTGACCAACTAATTTCTCATCAATACCCACAGCTCTCAATTCCACACTTGACCTGCTGAAACATGAGAATGAAGCCCTCCAGGCAATGACCAAGTGCAAGGTATGTCAAGTGAAAGCAAGCAATATTTTGTTTCTACCTTGTGGAGAGCTATACGCATGTACGGAATGCGCCGACAAGGTCACCCACTGTCCATCCTGTGGTCAAAGAATACTTGGGACGGTCAAGACATATTTTTCTTAGGTGCGATCGATGTATGTCTTGTCATTAGCTTAATGTGATTTAGGTTTGATCGACGTATGTCTTGACTCTAGCCTGATGTCATTTAGGTGCGATCGATGTAGGTCTTGTCATTAGCTTAATGTCATTTAGGTTTGATCGATGTATGTCTTGTCATTAGTCTGATGTCATTTAGGTGCAATCGATGTATGTCTTGTCATTAGTCTGATGTCATTTAAGTTTGATCGATGTATGTCTTGTCTCTAGCCTGATGTCATTTAGGTGAAATCGATGTATATCTTGTCATTTAGGTTCAATCGATGTATGTCTTGTCATTAGCTTAATGTCATTTAGGTTCAATCGATGTATGTCTTGTCATTAGCTTAATGTCATTTAGGTTTGATCGATGTATGTATTGTCTCTAGCCTGATGTCATTTAGGTGCAATCGATGTATGTCTTGTCATTAGTCTGATGTCATTTAAGTTTGATCGATGTATGTCTCGTCATAAGCCTGATGTCATCTAGAGCTGTAATGTAAATCGTGTGCTCTCGTCTATGGGTGTGAATCGTGAACACTGATCACCGAGGCAGAAAGAAGGATGCATGCGTCTGAGACCAGTTCCCCGGGGGAAGGGCTGCTCCAAATTTCACACATGGAGCCCAGGACCAACGGCCCGTGTCAAGGAAACGATTTACGACCTGGAACCCGATGGAACCGACACCCCCAGGCCACGGGGGAAAAGGGGAGAGCGGACATGGTTCGGTCTTGTTTATCATGCCGCCAAAACCCGTTGATACTACAGGGTACCTGGGAGAGATTAACCTAAAAAGACTTGGACATGCCAGGATGTAGAGATCTATTGACCACACTGGCGACCAGGCGATACACAGAATGACAAGGCTCTCTATTTCCACCGCTGTGTCCACCCTCACAAGTGTTGAACATATTGAGGAGCCATTAAGTAAATTTAAAAAAAAAATTATATAGCCTATGTACAATCAAGTTTTATTTTTAAAGATGTTTATATAACATTGAATGTTATCGTCGTAATATTCAATTTAGAACGGGACAAAAAATGTAATCAGAGAAGCCATGTTCTTTATCTAGATTGTCCTTGTTGCACTGCATGGCTTCTGTATACTATTGTAACATCTCTAATACAGTTTATATGTATGTGTATTTCTCCCTTACCATTTTGCGGTCGTCAAATTTATTTCATACTTTCGCTCGAAAAATGTATTTATTTATTTTTTTTAAAATATGACTTAAGTTGCATTTGATATCGCTCAACAGCAAGTAGTGATTTCCCATCTTTGCTGTTAGTAAAACAATTCAGTTCTTTAAGAGGATACATTGAGGATAAATCAATGATTAATTACATTAAATACATAATCATAAAATAATAGAATATTGCTAGATTTAGGCTAAATGTCAATATTTAATTTAAATCAGTTGTAAATCTGTTTTTCCTCAATAACCACTTAGCTGAAGCAGCACATTATATTTTTCATTTAAAGTTATAATTATGGTTATTGAAAAAACGGGCATGGAGCTAAGTAAATTAGCTGACAATCACGTGACAGGTCCGAAATATGGAACCCATTGAGAAACAGAGGAGCGGAAAAACCGAAGCCAACATGAAAAAAAAATTGTCAAGAGTGGATCAAAAGAGACTTTAAAATTATGGGCTCAACTCAAGAAAGCTGACCCAAGCGAAATCCGATGTAGAAATGTAGATGACCACTTTTGCTCCTGCAGACCTTGAAAGCAGAAAGATTATAATTATGAATCCATTATATCTACTATATTGTTAATCTGCGATTACTATTTTATAATTTTACGGTTATTAAACTTAATATTTTTTTTATACCTGAGTGATAATTTGCTTGCCAGATGTTTGACAATTTTACATAGAAGTGAGATATTTGTTTTAGGCTTGAATTGATTATATGGCACTTTACTTATCTTAGCCTATATCTGAGGTGGTGAACCTTTGGCACGCGTGCCACAGTTGGAACGCAGAGCCTCATCAGTCGGCACGCGACTAAAATACTAAAATATCACTTCCTTTAATTTTAATTAACGTTGGCGCTTTGCTATAATAATAATTTTTTTTTTGTTTGGTTAAATTTTGTACATGCGCCCCCCCCCCCCCAAAAAAAAAAAAGGTTGGCCACCACTGGCCCCTTTATGGTCCCCCCTACCCAGCACTATTGCTCATGTTTCTTGCTTTTTTGTAATTTTTATTTAGTCCAACACTTAATAATTTGATGAATTTGTTTGTAATCGTGTTCAGGGGGCTTTCTTGTGAGTATACACACACTATAACAATACATAAAATTATTACGGGCCTTTACAGCATCTTTGGATAGGATCCCCAAATGAAACTTTGCCTCGGACCCCAACAAAAAAGGTTACTTAGCATGGTTGAGCCGTGAGCCTAAAATTGCAGCTTTGCAATAGGGACCCCCCCCCCACCAATCATAAAAATGACACTGACCCTTGTTTTTCAGGTCTAACGTAATATACGTTTGTGAACAAATGGCAATGGGGCCCATTACTTTAACCACATACTTGAACATATACAGGGGCGGATTTAGGGGTGGGGGTGGGGGGCCCCCGTTACCGCGAGTTTAGGTAAGACATTAAATTATCGAAATATTTTTTTTTGTTCTGAGACCAACTTTCGACTACAATTTTAACATTTCAGTTTTGGTCCCTCCCCCCGTTAAAGTTGTCTAGATCCACCCCCTGAACATATACAAGCTTTTACTTTTCAATAAGTTTTTGTTTGCAGCGACCTTCACTTGAAATGTTGTATTTGTTTATTATCAGGACAATTATATTGAGAATAATAATAATTTTTTTTAAACAAATGAGAGCTTTTGTAAGACATAAACAACATTTTAAACATTTTTAAACATAAAATTACACCCATTAAAGGATCCAGGAATCGTGAAAAGTGTATGTTGATTATTAAACGCCTCATTAATTTAGATTTAGAAGATTGTTAGATTACATTGGTGATGGTGGTGTTGGTGGTGATGATGGTGTTGGTGGTGATGATAGTGTTGGTGGTGATGGTGGTGTTGGTGGTGATGGTGGTGTTGGTGGTGATGGTGGTGTTGGTGGTGATGTTGGTGGTGTTAGTGGTGATGATGGTGTTGGTGATGATGGTGATGTTGGTGGTGATGATAGTGTTGGTGGTGATGGTGGTGTTGGTGGTGATGATGGTGTTGGTGGTGATGATGGTGTTGGTGATGATGGTGGTGATGGTGGTGTTTGTGGTGATTGTGGTGATGATGGTGATGGTGGTGTTGGTGGTGATGATGGTGTTGGTGATATTGTTGGTGGTGATGGTGGTGATGGTGGTGATGGTGGTGTTGGTGGTGTTGGTGGTGATGGTGGTGATGATGGTGATGGTGGTGTTGGTGGTGATGATGGTGTTGGTGGTGTTGGTGGTGATGGTGGTGTTGGTGGTGATGGTGGTGTTGGTGGTGATGGTGGTGTTGGTGGTGATGGTGGTGTTGGTGGTGATTAAGGTGTTGGTGGTGATGTTGGTGGTGTTAGTGGTGATGATGGTGTTGGTGATGATGGTGATGTTGGTGGTGATGATAGTGTTGGTGGTGATGGTGGTGTTGGTGGTGATGATGGTGTTGGTGGTGATGATGGTGTTGGTGATGATGGTGGTGATGGTGGTGTTGGTGGTGTTTGTGGTGATGGTGGTGATGATGGTGATGGTGGTGTTTGTGGTGATGATGGTGTTGGTGATATTGTTAGTGGTGATGGTGGTGATGATGGTGATGGTGGTGTTGGTGGTGTTGGTGGTGATGGTGGTGATGATGGTGATGGTGGTGTTGGTGGTGATGATGGTGTTGGTGATAGTGTTGGTGGTGATGGTGGTGATGATGGTGATGGTGGTGTTGGTGGTGATGTTGGTGTTGGTGATGATGGTGGTGTTGGTGGTGATGATGGTGTTGGTGGTGATGATGGTGTTGGTGGTGATGGTGGTGATGATGGTGTTGGTGGTATTGATGGTGGTGATGATAGTGTTGGTGGTGATGATGGTGTTGGTGGTGATGATGGTGTTGGTGATGATGGTGGTGTTGGTGATGATGGTGGTGTTGGTGGTGATGATGGTGTTGGTGGTGATGATGGTGTTGATGGTGATCAGTTTTCAATCATTAGGACATAATTCGTTTTTTATCTGACTGTAAAGGCCAACCATGTTGTTAGACCAACCAATGGGATCAAACCAACCAATGTGTTAATACCAACCAATTCATACATACCAACCATGTTGTTAGACAACCAATGGGATCAGACCAACCAATGTGTTAATACCTACCAATGCATTAATATCAACCATATCGTTAGACAATCCAATGGGATCAAACCAACCAATGCATTCATACATACCATGTCGTTAGACCAACCAATGTGTTAATACCAACCAATGTGTTAATACCAACCATGTTGTTAGACCAACCAATGGGATCAAACCAACCAGTGTGGTCATGTGACGAAAAACTCGCATGTTTATGTAGCCATTATATTATATTTGAGATAGCGAGCTATTCTTGGGTAGTTGAGAATTTCCTGAGAAAAGGGGGGTGGGCTTCAATACAAAATATCCGAGGTAATATATCAGTGGCGGAAATGATTTATCAGATGTGACAACTGACATTTTCCATGAATAGTGCCTGCGATGAATTAAATAGTTGCTAGGAAAAATTAATTCTACCTGCTACCACGCCTTACCCTGGTAAGCAAAGGCCTAAAACTAGTGAAGATATAAGTATAACTTAAAAAAAAAATGACTTAAAAATGTAAACAAAGATGAGTCCACATTAAGCGATGCCCAGTAAATCTGTGCGCGGGTGTATGGTATATTTACTACAAGTGGAGTGAAAAAAAATGTTCATTTAATTACATTTATCTATCAAGAAGATAGCCTCAAAATTATACATACATACATACATACATACATACATACATACATACATACATACATACATACATATACATACATACATACATACATACATACATACATACATACATACATACATACATACACACATACATACATACATACATACATACATACATACATACATACATACATACACACATACATACATACATACATACATACATACATACATACATACATACATACATATACATACATACATACATATACACACATACATACATACATACATACATACATACATACATATAAGGACTTTCTTATAGGTAGACAAACTAGGAAGTCGCACTGCTAGAGAGATGTCTTAAAATAATTATTGCGATTCAATCTGGTGCTAAAAGGAACCCGTCAGATATTCTTGCCTAGGGCCTCCAAACAACGCTGCTCTGTGTAGGGCCCTCAAAGACCTATTAACGTCACTGTATATATATATATATATATATATATATATATATATAAATAGAGAGAGAAAGAGGGTATATTAATTTTGAAGAATATTTTCCAGCGGTATATCTCACTTTTCAAAAAAACACTTGACTTCCCGATATTTATTTCTTTCAGTTTTTGTGCAGCCACCATTTTAGATAATGTATTCATTATTAAAAATAGAACAGTTCCAGGAAAACTATTTTTAACACCACGTAATATATCATAGACATGAAGGGGATTCCCCTGAATTGGTCCGTGATTATCTGGCTCTCCCCGGGTCTCTCTTATGTCAAATTGTACCTGTTTACGCTTTATCAATATCATGAAACATTTATTTTTTTTAAAATTTACCTTGTTGAAAAATATATTTTCATCGCATTAACTTTAAAATATATATTTTTAGTGTTATTTTTGTTTTATTTTATTATTTTCAGTTTCTTAAGTGTCATTAAAAAAAACAACATTATGATATAATTTATTCACGAAAATAAAATTATAGTCTAAAGTTAATAAATAAATGAGTTTCAAAGTGAGTTATCATAAAATAAACACTAAAATGTTGGAAAAGAAAATATATATATATATATATATATATATATATATATATATATATATATATATAAAAACAAAGTCCAGATATGTGGATTTAAAAGCCACAGTATAGAATTTTGACGTGTAGATCTCTGTCGTAAATTATTAATCAGTTACAATACCGAACACTTGGTGGAGTCTTAATAACACTGAATAAAATGCCACGCAGTCACATGATAATATAATGCCACACAGTCACGTGATAATATAATGCCACACAGTCACGTGATAATATAATGCCACACAGTCACGTGATAATATAATGCCACACAGTCACGTGATAATATAATGCCACACAGTCACGTGATAATATAATGCCACACAGTCACGTGATAATATAATGCCACACAGTCACGTGATAATATAATGCCACACAGTCACGTGATAATATAATGCCACACAGTCACGTGATAATATAATGCCACACAGTCACGTGATAATATAATGCCACACAGTCACGTGATAATATAATGCCACACAGTCACGTGATAATATAATGCCACACAGTCACATGATAATATAATGCCACACAGTCACGTGATAATATAATGCCACACAATCACGTGATAATATAATGCCACACAGTCACGTGATAATATAATGCCACACAGTCACATGATAATATAATGCCACACAGTCACGTGATAATATAATGCCACACAGTCACGTGATAATATAATGCCAAACAGTCACGTGATAATATAATGCCACACAGTCACGTGATAATATAATGCCACACAGTCACGTGATAATATAATGCCACACAGTCACGTGATAATATAATGCCACACAGTCACGTGATAATATAATGCCACACAGTCACGTGATAATATAATGCCACACAGTCACGTGATAATTTAATGCCACACAGTCACGTGATAATTTAATGCCACACAGTCACGTGATAATATAATGCCACACAGTCACATGATAATATAATGCCACGCAGTCACATGATAATATAATGCCACGCAGTCACGTGATAATCCAGTAGAAATTCAGCGACATCCCTTTAACATCTTTGGACATCAATGATATTACACAGTGTAAAGATCCATTAAAATGAATAACATATAAACATGTTACATTTAGCTTGATGTTTAGATTACCACATTTTCTTTAAAATTTTAGTTCTTTACTAATTCGTATATCAAAGCAGCTGTTACTGTATTCACAACGCGATTCTTTTAAAACTATCTAAATTGGTCTATTCCAAATCCATGTTCCTGTCTATGAATTCCGCTAAATCAAGTGTTTAGCCACTTTAAACATTTATTATTATTGGATTTTCCCGCAATTACTTCATATTTATTTAACGAGCAATATAGAAACTTTGAAAGGTATTTTGATTTTTTTCTTCAGGTTTAGTTATATTATCTGAGAAAAAAAAACCAAAAATTTTTTTATTATCTATTCTAAATACATAATAATTATACATATATAATACAATTCTCTCTCTCTCTCTCTCTCTCTCTCTCTCTCTCACTGTTTCTTCCTATTTTCTCTCTTACTCTCCCTCTTCAGCCCTCTCTCTCTCTCTCTCTCTCTCTCTCTCTCTCTCTCTCTCTATATATATATATATATATATATATATATATATATATATAATAGTTACTATTGAGAGCCACAACATAGTTTAATAGCAATAAATGTGTAAGTAAAGTAAAAATAAATATTTCCCTTATTTACGCATTGTAATTCATCTTACTGGGTAGTGTTGTATTGAACAATTTTACTAAACATTTTAAAGAATGCCCGATTTTACTCCTCGCAGTTAACATATACTTAAGAAAATCGAATCGAGAGAATAAAATTTAAGAAAAATTTACGTAAGAAAATTGAAATGTAGACAACGACACCATATTTATTTTTAAACGTCTGCAGGTGGTAAAACATCAAAAAACAAAAAAATGAAAAAGAGGTTCTGAACGTGTGGTGGTGAATTGAGTCGTTCCAGGAGCCAAGCTTAAATATCTTGTATGATGATTTCTTTAACATACAATTTAATAGTCGTTATTTTAAGGAGATGATTTGTGCGGCATGAATTTTTTTTGTATCGATTACTAGCTACTCCCTGACGACCTTTAATAAAATTAAAAAAAAAAAAATCCGCGAAACATAATTTTAGTAACTGCCTGGATTAAATTAATTGCAAAAATTGGTCAAAGAATCTGCCTAAAGCTCTAAAATTATAGTCCAGGTTTGAGTTGAGCTAAAATCCACGCTAGTGAGATTTAAAAAAAACAGCAACTCGACTACTTTGGACAAAAGGAGCAGATTCAGACCAGAGGTGTGCGGATCTTGAGATTTAGCGTCCGCGTCCGTCCATGGATTTCTATCAATGATCCGCGTCCGCTCATCTCTGATTCAGACCTAAACGTGGCTAGAATTACTATGTTTATTATTATCTGCAAATAATGTAATGCATCTGTATCATGAGAGTATTTGTATAAATAGATATTGTTAACTAAAAATCGAATTATTTTACCAAAAAAAAAATTTACATAAAAAAAATAATTATTATTTTAACGCTAAAATTTAAAAATATTTGTGACCTTAATTATCATCACTGCTATCGAATAATGATATTAACTGTGATATAACTATTAGGACTCGGATTAGATTGACCTATAAAAGGCAAATATCTCACCTAAGATTACCCAAACAAAATCTACAATGTGACAGAAAATTAAGTAAAAACTAATGATATATATATATATATATATATATATATATATATATATATATATATATATATATATAAATAGAAATCAAGAGAGTAAAACTTGGATAATTCTGATATAGGCGTATATTTAAAACTAGAAAGATACTTCTCACTCGTGATATTTAATAATAGTCCAATGTCACACGCCTGCAGGAACATGTCACACGCCTGCAGGAACATGTCACACGCCTGCAGGAACATGTCGCACGCCTGCAGGAACATGTCACCAGTTTGTCAAGTTTGAGATTGTTTACAGGTCCTACTTTAAAAATATCAGATTACATTCTGTATGCGGTGAAATATATTTTAACGCCAACAGAGTAATTAAAATAGATTTTACCAACTAGTTATGTTAGTGACTACAATTACTCTGTACTCTCTCTCTCTCCTCTTTCTATCTCTCCCTGTATTTTTATTTTGTTAAATTGGGGGGGGGGGGGGGGGGGGTTTGGTGCGCTCTTACTTAATTAGACTTAAGATTAGATTATTGTAAAATGAAAAAAAAAAGTATACATTTATTTTATAAAACGATTAGTTTTTTCCCGTATCGTGTGTTCTTTCATTGCCAAAACTTGAGAGGGGGGGTATAGAGTGGGATATTTAAAACAGCCCGTATGACGACGCCCCCCTCCCCGCCCCTCACTCTTGTGCCGATAAGGACTGTTTGTGACGTATGTCTCACAGGAAAACTTTGGTTTTTAAAAAAAAAAAACAAACTTATTTTGGTTTTGCTCATTAACTCATTGACAGACCATATGAAAACAAATAGTGAGAAATTAAATTTTTCGATAAATGGCTGTTATAATTGCTTTTTAAATGATGAAATATGCCTTAAAAATATGCTTCTAAAGGAATTTTTTTTTTTTTACTAAATATGCTCGTGCGTCGCGAACAAGCATAAATATGTATTTAAAAGACAAACAATTATTGCCATATATCACTCAGTATAAACGGACTATGACTTAAGCAATTTTACTAATTGAATACAACACAATAATTAAAAAAAATGATTTTCATAAAATTCGAAGCTCTAGCTATTATCAATGGATAAATTCAACTGCTGCAGGTTGAACTGGGAGACCTAGAAAAAGGCTAGAAAAATAATCGTTATTCGTTTTGTAAATGCGTTTAAGTTAACTTAGCCCTAACGGGCCACCGGGGCAGATGAAGTGTGGAATTCATCTGTTTCTACAACCTCGGCATATGAAGGGATTGTGTGGTTAGCACAGCGCCCAGCCGCCTTTTACTTCCCCAACTTAAAGTCAGGTACCCATTTAAAGCTGGGGTGGACTTTTCACCTGGAAAAATTCCCATGGTTCTCACCGAGGATCGAAACCAGGACTCTCAGGTCGACTCGAGTATCTACACCACTCGGCCACCCGTCCCACAAATGTGTTTACTTTTTAAATTTTAATTTGTTTGATTTGATTAATTATGTTTTTAATTTTTATTCTTTTTTTTTAATAGGAAGCCAATCTAGCAGCACTACAACAAAAAAGTTCATTGTGCTCAAGAATTATTTTTTCAACCTTAAGGAATGCTGTTTAAAGCTGTGGCTACATTTACAATCAGTATTTTATTGTTTCGCTTTTTTATTCCGCCCATTAGGAATGACAGCCAGAACAGCTATGGTGAAATTGTTGAAATATGGCTGTTTATTTTTTATCTATTCTGTTTATGTATCTACATAATACAATCTAACCACTATCACAAATGGAAAAGAAAGTCACCGACTGAATATTCTGTACTTACTAAGAATATTTTTGAAATTATTTTGCATGAGAAATATCAGCGTGAATGTGGTTTTCAATTTGGGAAGTATTATATAATTAAAATTAGAAAAGTGGAAATTTTAAACAATCAAAATCATAACCATATCCAAGAATCTACGTTTCAAGAACATACGTTTCAAGAACATACGTTTCAAGAACATACTTTTTATAACATCTTTCAGATTTTGGAGGGAAACATTTTTCAACCATTGAAATCTCATATGAAATATCGTTTCCTGGATTTGTCCCGATGCACTTATATTGTTCTTTATTTCTTACTTGCCTCATTAACTAAAGTATTCACAATAATCTTTTCTTTTATCATTGAACTTCTTGACGTTATAATGTTTGTGATTCAGAATACAATGTTAGTTGCAAAAATGAAAAAAATTAGTAATAAATTTGATTTATCTTTATTACTAAAAATCGTTTCAAATTTAAGTGATTACAACTGGATAAGGTATAAAACCGACTCAATAGAAAACTTGCTAGGAAGACAGACGCACAAAAATAAATCTGTTTATGGCTGGATGTTTGATACGTTTATACTGCTACTTGGACCAACGTTTTACTCTATCCAGTGACGTCAATAAAGTCACGCATTCGCAGCTTTACGTCATTAATACAACGCAGGAGTCAAAAGAAGTTCTTTAACAAGCTGGCCATCGCAGGATTCAGATACAATGAAATTAGCTGCACTGTTATCTGCGAAAATTGCGGTAAGGAAGAAACTCTGGAAAACTTTAAATCCCATCCAGGATCATCAACCTTTCATTTTGACAATTGTACTTGCTCTCGTGATTTTCTTCAAGCGGCTAATAATAACGTTTTACGGAGTAGAGATATAAACAGCCATGCTGATGAAATAACAGAAAGTTGCAGCCATAATTTAACTTTAAACAGTGCTAGCGAAATGATGAAAGAAAATCTCACATTCCCGGCGAATGTTTCTGAAGAGACTCATCATGCTTTGGAGAATAATTGTTTCAAAGATGATAATTTCAAAGATTATAATTTCAAGGATGCAGAGCGATTCATGCACAATAACACAGAGGTGGACGGTGCACCATATTATATCTGTGAAGATACTAACACCGAAATGGATGTTACACCCTTTTCTGCTAGAGAGGCTACTTTGAATACAAAACCTTCAAGTTACAATAGTTATCCAGATATTTCAAAAAAGTTAACCGATCCAATTTTGGAAAAAAAAATTCCGGACGAAAGTTTTGAGGAAAACGAAATTTTTTTCGTCAGCGAAATTCAGCAATTAGATCTCAACGATATACGGAACGAAAAATTTTCACAGGTTGAAACGAAATTCGAAAGTGGAAGTGGGACAAGTACATACACAAGGGAAATAGGAAATAGGACCAGTACATACACAAAGGAATGGATTGATGATAGCGTAACTGTAGGTAAGTGCAAAAAATTTAAGTCTTAAAGTTCACAGATTAAGTTCGGTAAAACTATTGGGATAACAAATAAACCTCTTCGATTTGTTTCATTGCTACGAGACGAAACGTCGCCTTCATAAACAGTTTCACTATACATAGAGGTTCCTTATAAACAGTTTCACTATACATAGAGGTAACGTCATGAACGGATGAACGATTGAATATTCTCAGGTAAGACACCAAATATTAATCCGTTCCCAAACTTACGTGTAAGTATAAGGAGTACCATTACACATACAAAGGTAAGGAGTGTTATTAATATCCAATTACAGGTAAGACGTCAACTTACGAGAAACGATAAGTGTAAGGAGTACCACTACAGACACAGGAAAGGATTGTTATTAAATACCCAATTACAAATAAGACATCAGATTATTAATTTAAAAATTTTGATTTAATCGATATATCTATATAAATTTAAAAATTGTGTATACCAACTAAAAGTTTTAATATATGTTGAGAAAACAGGATTCAAGAGCTTCATTGCCACAACAGTCTTCATAGATTGTCTACTCAGTCGAATCACGAAGTACTTCGCCCTCTCTCATGTGTGAGGCCAAAACCCCCCACAGATATCACTAATAGCACGCTGAACTGACAAATATTATAACAGGGATGTATTTAAAAGATTAAATACCGAAACAAATTTATTTCAGTTTATTTAAACATTTATAAATAATAAGACTAAAGTATCAAAACAAAAACGTTATTTCCCTAAAAAGAAAACGTCATATCACAATTATCAGTTTGATATCTGTCATATCTAAAAGCTGATAAATTCACAGATTATTTTAAATACCATGATCTGAGATATTTTTAGCTTCCAAATAACAAATGACCACAAATTGTCTAATTAGTTTTTTTTTGCTCGTAAATACCTTTAAGTGTTAATGGAAAAAAGTCATATATAAATTATAGTCATTTCATAAAATAAATATCATTCTTTCACAATATAAATCAAAGATTGACGTACAAAAATAATAAACTATGATATTACAAATACCGCACGATCATACAACAAAATTGAATCCAAAAATAAACAACAACAACTATCCAAGTGCCAAAAACCCAACTGTCAAAATATAAACATCATATTATCATATTGCAGCACAATAATATCACACTGCAAACACAAAACTATCACTTTCTAAACATCAAGATATTACACTATAACCACCTAGTTATAACACTGTAAACAGAAGACTATAAAACTGTAAACACAATATTATGATTATGTAAACACAACATTGTACTATCACACTGTATAAAGAGGTAATTTGAATGTAAGCTTACACCAAGTCATAAACTAACAATTCGTTCAACTTTAACCCACAGCATATATTAAAAGATGAATTTAAAAACCTGATTACATGACCACAGGTGATGACATAGTTTATAACTAATAAATGCACTTAATTCTTTTCCGCAGATGATCCGGTCAAAGAGTGTACGGCCTCAAGACCATCATCTTCTTCGGGGTACTCATCTCTGGACAGCGAGTCCAGCTATGAACGCGAGCCAAAGCAAATAGACAGATATGAACTGTCAGTGAATAAATATGATTGTAAGTAGTATAATAGATGGAAGAAATGTATCCATAAATGGAATGGAGGTATTATTAATGTGTTATTTGGAGAAAAGGCAGAGAGAGAGAGAGAGAGAGAGAGAGAGAGAGAGAGAGAGAAAGAGACAGAGAGAGAGAGAGAGAGAGAGAGAGAGAGAGAGAGAGAGAGAGAGAGAGAGAGAGAGAGAGAGAGAGAGAGAAATAATGTGAATGAGCTGAGATGTCAATACCAGATGGGGTAAAATAGAAAGAAAACCAGAGTTAAGAGAAGCAAAAAGGTCTACTAAAAATAAAGGACAAATTGAGAATAATTATAGCGGGAATTATGAAGAGATGAAAATATTTTTAAGTTATGATTGTGAAAAATTGTGAATAAATGACATATTTGAATTCAATGTAACATAATTTTTCACACTAAAGAATGCATTAATTGACAATATATATATATATATATATATATATATATATATATATATATATATAGAGAGAGAGAGAGAGAGAGAGAGAGAGCTTATGAGAACATGTGGGAGCTTATGGGAACATGTGGGAGCTTATGGGAACATGTGGGAGCTTATGGGAACATGTGGGAGCTTATGGGAACATGTGGGAGATTATGGGAACATGTGGGAGCTTATGGGAACATGTGGGAGCTTATGAGAATATGTGGGAGCTTATGGGAATATGCTGGAGCTTATGGAAAAATGCCGGAGCTTATGGTAATATGTGATATATATATATATATATATATATATATATATGGGAGAGAGAGAGAGAGAGAGCTTATGGGAATATATAGGAGCTTATGGGAACATGTGGGAGCTTATGGGAACATGTGGGAGCTTAGGGGAATATGTGATAGCTTATGGGAACTTGTGGGAGCTTATGGGAACATGTGGGGGCTTATGGGAATATGTGAGAAATAATATATATATATTACAGTGGCCCAAAAAAAACTTTTTTTCAAATTATTTTGGAACATTTTGTATTTTTTTGTGTTTCCTTTGACTTCAAAATGGCACAGAAAAAATTTCATGAATATATGACTTTATTTAGTACTGCCTCATTGACACTGCAATTTCAAAACATTTTGAATGAATTTTGTATATATAACGCACACAGAAAATGCTAGAAGGTTCTGGAATGTTTTAAAAAAAATCTATACAATTTTAGAAGGTTTTATGGAATCTCTAGAGGAATCTAGAAACTTCACGAAAAACGTGGAAAACTTTAGAAGGTTCCGGGAAATTCTAGAAAACTCTATAAGCTTTAATTTTCATACAAACAGCCAGCTTTACCAGTGCATTTAAATTTAGTTATAAAAATCAAGTGTATGAGATCAAATGTTGCGGCTATATAAATATCATTCATTCAGTTATGACTACTAGGTCGAAAAGTGTTGTTCATTTAACTTGCATAGAAGTTGACACAACTCCTAATCTTTGAACTAGTTACTACTGGCCAATGGTATGTTTACAAACACAGCCATCTGGCAGTCGGAGTTTATGGGAATATGTGGGAGCTTATGGGAATATGTGGGAGCTTATGGGAACATGTGGGAGCTTATGGGAATATGTGGGAGCTTATGGGAACATGTGGGAGCTTATGGGAATATGTGGGAGCTTATGGGAACATGTGGGAGATTATGGGAACATGTGGGAGCTTATGGGAACATGTGTGAGATTATGGGAACATGTGGGAGCTTATGGGAATATGCAGGAAATTATGGGAAAATGTTCATGCTTATGGGAATATGCGGGAGCTTATGGGAATATGTGGGAGCTTATGGGAACATGTTGGAGCTTATGAGAACATTTGGGAACTTATGGGAATATGCGGGAGCTTTGGAAATATGCGGGAGCTTATGGGAATATGTAGGAGCTTATGGGAATATGTTGGAGCTTATGGGAACATGTGGGAGCTAATGGGAACATGTGGGAGCTTATGGGAATATGTGTGAGATTATGGGAATATGTGAGATATAATATGTATATTAGGGTTGCCCAAAAAAACTTTTTATCAAATTTGTTTGGAGCATTTTTTTGTGTGTGTTTCCTTTGACTTCAAAATGGCTAGTTACTACTGGCCAATGGTATTTTTACAAACACAGCCATCTGGCAATCAGCTGGTACTATTTTTTCATGACCTATTTCTTTGCTTGTATACTGTCCAGTTGACATGCCAATGTTTATTGAGCTAGGTACTTCCCCTAATTGAGCTTACTGGCCAATTGTATGTTTACAAACACAGCGTCTGGTAGTTAGTTGGTGCAATTTTTTCATGACCTATTTCTTTGCTTGTATACTGTCCAGTTGACATGCCAATTTTTTTATCGAGCTAGGTACTTACCCTAATTGAGCCTACTGGGAGCATATGGGAATATGCTGGAGCTTATGGGAATATGTGGGAGCTTATGGGAATATGTGGGAGCTTATGGGAACATGTTGGAGCTTATGGGAACATGTGGGAGCTTATAGGAATATGCAGAAACGTATGGGATAATGTGCAAGCTTATGGGAATATGCGGAAGCTTATAGGAACATGTTGGAGCTTATGGGAACATGTGAGAGATTATGGGAACATGTAGGATCTTATGGGAATATGTGGGAGCTTATAGGAACATATGGGAGCTTATGGGAACATGTTGGAGCTTATGGGAACATGTGGGAGATTATGGGAAAATGTGGGAGCTAATGGGAATATGCAGGAACGTATGGGATAATGTGCAAGCTTATGGGAATATGCGGAAGCTTATAGGAATATGTGGAAGCTTATGGGAATATGTTGGAGCTTATGGGAACATGTGGGAGATTATGGGAACATGTAGGAGCTTATGGGAAAATGTGTAAGTTTATGGGAATATGCGGGAGCTTATGGTTTTATGTGGGAGCTTATGGGAACATGTTGGAGCTTATGGGAATATATATATATATATATATATATATATATATATATATATAGAGAGAGAGAGAGAGAGAGAGAGAGAGAGAGAGTGCTTACGTGAATATGTGGGATCTTATGGGAATATGCGGGAGCTTATGGGAATATGCGATATATATATATATATATATATATATATATATATATATATATATATATATATATATATATATATATATATATATATATGTGTGTGTGTTTTTGTATTTTCAACTTTTATTGTTGAGCATGTGTGTGAAGTCTGTAAGGATGAGCTGAAATCTCTTAAATCATATAAACCTCTAAATAAATAAAAAATCTTCATAAAGTTCATTTTTTTTAAAACTATAAGACCAATGTGTTAATGAATTATTACATTTTGACTTTTATTCGTTGTTTGCGTCAGTTGAGACCAACTTAGGATGCGCTGGAACCACCGCCAATGCTCATTCAGATGAACCCAGTCCAAGAAAATATCTGGAGACCCTGGTACACAACATACAAGTCCCAGCAGTTTCCGCCACTGTGTGCGCTGTATCAGCTGAACAGAGTCACGTGATCGGTGTTGTAAGTCAGGGTAAGAAAGTTATAATAAATGTGGGTGAATTTCTTTTTGTATATAGCCAATAAAACACCGTGTAATGACCACAGGTGATGACATAGTTTATAACTAATAAATGCACTTAATTCTTTTCCGCAGATGATCCGGTCAAAGAGTGTACGGCCTCAAGACCATCATCTTCTTCGGGGTACTCATCTCTGGACAGCGAGTCCAGCTATGAACGCGAGCCAAAGCAAATAGACAGATATGAACTGTCAGTGAATAAATATGATTGTAAGTAGTATAATAGATGGAAGAAATGTATCCATAAATGGAATGGAGGTATTATTAATGTGTTATTTGGAGAAAAGGCAGAGAGAGAGAGAGAGAGAGAGAGAGAAAGAGAGAGAGAGAGAGAGAGAGAGAGAGAGAGAGAGAGAGAAATAATGTGAATGAGCTGAGATGTCAATACCAGATGGGGTAAAATAGAAAGAAAACCAGAGTTAAGAGAAGCAAAAAGGTCTACTAAAAATAAAGGACAAATTGAGAATAATTATAGCGGGAATTATGAAGAGATGAAAATATTTTTAAGTTATGATTGTGAAAAATTGTGAATAAATGACATATTTGAATTCAATGTAACATAATTTTTCACACTAAAGAATGCATTAATTGACAATAAGAAGAAAGTACAAGACAAATGACAATGTAATTCTAATATGACGTATGTCTTTTATTAACAGACACAGCAGAATTCATAATTTCTGATTTACATTATCAACAAATCAATATTAACAGTGCATCTGACATCAATCAATGTTTAAGGAATCCCAATCATCTGAACTTCATTGATTTACATTCTCTGAATTTGGAGAGTCTGCCTAAGAAACTTAGATGCCAGGGAATTGGGAGGATGTTGGAGCTGATCTCTTTGCTGACGGTCAAAGTAAGCTGGAAAAAATATAATGATGGTCGCGGGCTTTTGGCTATTTCAACCGGAAGCGTGTTTGACTGCGAAATCCAGCCAATTTCTCTCTGCGGGCATGTTTACATAAAGACAAGTGTAAATCATATCAACAGCGATACTGAGGCCAAACATTGCCTCGTGGAGTTTTTTTCGGGCTCAAGCCTCAGCGCCAAAAGATTGAAGGGTGAGGCCATTGAACGTATGCCCGGAGATAGCAAGGTCTATTTGAAATGCCCAACATTTGACTTAAATTTTATCAAATACATCAAAATGATACAGACGGAGTTGAGAGATATGGTACAGATGCTGCCAACTCAAGTGAAACGCGTTTTGACAACTAAAGTCCTTATGGTCAGTCTGCTACACGGAGGTCATAAGGTCATATCTTATGGCTCATCGACTGTTTTGAAATATCAATTGGTTGAATATCAGGATGAATCAGATGGACAGACGCGCTTCAGACTTGAAAAGGTTACAGACATAGTCAAAGGTTAGACAGATTGATAATAAGATCTGGAAATATCCCATAAAAACCGTAACTTAGAACATAAATACGTTTCATTTATGAAACAGGGGCGTCGATATGGTGAAGGCTAGGCCCGTGGCTTAAAGCAGTGGTCCCCGACCCCCGGGTATGTTTTTATTTTATTTTATTAATTTCTCTCCTGATTGTGCGACTTTCCATGGGCGTGAAATAATTAACGTCCGCAGTGGGCCGCGGTGAAATTCTCAAACGCTGACCTGGTCTGTGGCGAGAATAAGGTTGGGGACCACTAGCTTTAAGGACCCAAGACAATGGGACCACTGTTGGAGACAAAATTATCTCTTTATGGGGAACCCACTCAAACATTTTGAGTGAGCGTTCCCAATGGCTAGCGACAGTGGCGTAGTGGGGGGCGGGCAAGGGGGCATCTTTCCCCGGGCGCTACTCACAAAGGGTCGCCAAATGGTATATTTTACATATAATATTATATGGTTTTCAAATGGCCGGGGGGGGGGGGCGCTAAATAGATATTGTGCCCCGGTTGCGAGTTAAGCTCGCTACGCCACTGGCTAGTGATGCCACCGTTTCTAAGCATATGTTACACTGTAATACTCTTTATTTTCGTTTTTCACATTCACACAAAGTGAGAATACTAAAGTGTTGACAATTTTTGTCTCGTTCATTCAACAAGTATTTGTTTTTCAAATTATTTCCTAAGGAGTAAAAAACAAACATCTAGTGAGGAAAATGTTGCTGTATTCTGCCGATGCATGCCCAGGATCTTGCGGTGCTCCTGTTGTAAGATTTAGGTCAGTGACCACAGACTGTGCTGATAACGTCACTTATCAACTGGACACGTGGATGCATCATGGGTATCACAAGGACGAAGATTTGAACGTTTCTTATGTAAAAGGTGAACATTTGTAGAATATATACAGTTATGGTTAACAATGGACAATTTATTTGATTTTATAGTTAGATAAATTAATGACATCATTGTACACCACATCACTGATAGCCGTGTTATATTTACAGATGTAAACATTTGTAGAATAAATACAGTTATGGATACCATGGGACAGTTTATTTGGCTTTATAGTTAGATAATTTATTCAAAGCACTGTACACCACATCACTGATAGCCGTGTTTTATTTATAGATGCTAACATTTGTAATTTCATCACCGTCTTTCTCTTGCACACTTTAGAATGCACAGAGGAAGATTTCTATGACTGGGATTGGGTTCAAAAGGCCAACAGAGGTCAAGATGACCCTCTGATTATAAGCGTAACTCAGTCAATTCCACAACAACTATACAACCCGGAGGCCAGCCATCCATATAACAACCAGACGACGGAACTATCCCAGCCACCACCAGCTACATTCAGTTTCATAGAACACCCGTCCTACCCAGCATACATTACCATCCAGCAAAGGCTACTGAGTTATTCCAACTGGATATCAAACAACATCCACAAACCAACCCAGTTAGCTGAAGCTGGATTCTTTTATGCCGGTAATAAAAAAAAATAAATATGACATACAATATGTGGGGGGGGTATTTATGCATATTTTTTTATATAAATAAAGATATAAACTATTTATAAACATAAATTAAACGTTTATCCGCCAGATGTGAGGCTTACTGGGCTACTTAACATCGTTTTAAATTTGTATTCCCACTTTTTAAAATTTTATTATTAACATAAATATTAGATAAAAGATGTTTTCTCTTTACTGCTGCATGTAAAAGTGTTTTCTTTAAAAAAAAATATGTTTTTGCCACATTTCAATCCACTTTACTTCAGTGATCGCAACCTTTTTTTTTTTTAGGCGGAGCTGTCAAAATCGTGGGCCACCATCCAAATTACTGTGTTTGGGGGGGGGGTCCCCTTTTACAAAAAACCGCTCTAAAGAATAAAACCTAAATGTAAATGAGCATAGAGCCCCCCTTCCCCCCACAGCACTCATGGGGCAAGTGCTAAGGTGGAACCTTGCATCAGGATGGCCCTTCTTACACACTGTGTTTCTTTAGGTCTGTGCATCAACCAAACATGACGAGCAACGAAACACGCCCCCCCCCTCTCTCTGTACAAGTTGATACGAAGAAATATCGCCACACGCTCCAGAATGGTCTTTATGTTTTAGATTAATCCATTTGTGTTTGAACTTTGAACCTGTAGGCTATTCTGATTGTGTCCGCTGCTTCTGCTGTGGCCTTGGCCTGAGGTCATGGAAACCTGGAGACGACATTTACGTAGAGCACGAGAGATACAGACCGACATGTTCGTTTCTCCGGCAACACTTACTGTCTAATGCGTCGTTATGGCAACAGCGTGATCACATGACTAGATTGGATGTTTCTCACGGTAACATTTAAAATAGTTTCAACTAATTAATAGATTATATGCATTTAATGGTTTAATTTTAGAACATTAAAAAAAAACCAGAACAGAACTTTGGTTTTTTACTCTTTTAACAAATGTACAAAACTCAGAAATCTCAGAATCTTTTATTATTTTTCATTTATTTACAGTGGGTTTCTTTACAACCTACTGTTGACAGTATTTTTTAAAAGTCACTTAAGATAATTTTTCTAATAGTAATTTTTTTTTTACCATTAAAGTTTTTTTTATAATATATGGCCTAAACTTTGAGAGTAAAAACGGTTATGTATATATATATATATATATATATATATATATATAGAGAGAGAGAGAGAGAGAGAGAGAGCTTATGAGAACATGTGGGAGCTTATGGGAACATGTGGGAGCTTATGGGAACATGTGGGAGCTTATGGGAACATGTGGGAGCTTATGGGAACATGTGGGAGATTATGGGAACATGTGGGAGCTTATGGGAACATGTGGGAGCTTATGAGAATATGTGGGAGCTTATGGAAACATGTGGGAGCTTATGGGAACATGTGGGAGCTAATGAGAATATGTGGGAGCTTATGGGAATATGTGGGAGCTTATGGGAATATGCTGGAGCTTATGGAAAAATGCCGGAGCTTATGGTAATATGTGATATATATATATATATATATATATATATATATATGGGAGAGAGAGAGAGAGCTTATGGGAATATATAGGAGCTTATGGGAACATGTGGGAGCTTATGGGAACATGTGGGAGCTTAGGGGAATACGCGATAGCTTATGGGAACTTGTGGGAGCTTATGGGAACATGTGGGAGCTTATGGGAATATGTGAGAAATAATATATATATATTACAGTGGCCCAAAAAAAACTTTTTTTCAAATTATTTTGGAACATTTTGTATTTTTTTGTGTTTCCTTTGACTTCAAAATGGCACAGAAAAAATTTCATGAATATATGACTTTATTTAGTACTGCCTCATTGACACTGCAATTTCAAAACATTTTGAATGAATTTTGTATATATAACGCACACAGAAAATGCTAGAAGGTTCTGGAATGTTTTAAAAAAAATCTATACAATTTTAGAAGGTTTTATGGAATCTCTAGAGGAATCTAGAAACTTCACGAAAAACGTGGAAAACTTTAGAAGGTTCCGGGAAATTCTAGAAAACTCTATAAGCTTTGATTTTCATACAAACAGCCAGCTTTACCAGTGCATTTAAATTTAGTTATAAAAATCAAGTGTATGAGATCAAATGTTGCGGCTATATAAATATCATTCATTCAGTTATGACTACTAGGTCGAAAAGTGTTGTTCATTTAACTTGCATAGAAGTTGACACAACTCCTAATCTTTGAACTAGTTACTACTGGCCAATGGTATGTTTACAAACACAGCCATCTGGCAGTCGGAGTTTATGGGAATATGTGGGAGCTTATGGGAATATGTGGGAGCTTATGGGAACATGTGGGAGCTTATGGGAATATGTGGGAGCTTATGGGAACATGTGGGAGCTTATGGGAATATGTGGGAGCTTATGGGAACATGTGGGAGATTATGGGAACATGTGGGAGCTTATGGGAACATGTGTGAGATTATGGGAACATGTGGGAGCTTATGGGAATATGCAGGAAATTATGGGAAAATGTTCATGCTTATGGGAATATGCGGGAGCTTATGGGAATATGTGGGAGCTTATGGGAACATGTTGGAGCTTATGAGAACATTTGGGAACTTATGGGAATATGCGGGAGCTTTGGAAATATGCGGGAGCTTATGGGAATATGTAGGAGCTTATGGGAATATGTTGGAGCTTATGGGAACATGTGGGAGCTTATGGGAATATGTGTGAGATTATGGGAATATGTGAGATATAATATGTATATTAGGGTTGCCCAAAAAAACTTTTTATCAAATTTGTTTGGAGCATTTTTTTGTGTGTGTTTCCTTTGACTTCAAAATGGCTAGTTACTACTGGCCAATGGTATTTTTACAAACACAGCCATCTGGCAATCAGCTGGTACTATTTTTTCATGACCTATTTCTTTGCTTGTATACTGTCCAGTTGACATGCCAATGTTTATTGAGCTAGGTACTTCCCCTAATTGAGCTTACTGGCCAATTGTATGTTTACAAACACAGCGTCTGGTAGTTAGTTGGTGCAATTTTTTCATGACCTATTTCTTTGCTTGTATACTGTCCAGTTGACATGCCAATTTTTTTATCGAGCTAGGTACTTACCCTAATTGAGCCTACTGGGAGCATATGGGAATATGCTGGAGCTTATGGGAATATGTGGGAGCTTATGGGAATATGTGGGAGCTTATGGGAACATGTTGGAGCTTATGGGAACATGTGGGAGCTTATAGGAATATGCAGAAACGTATGGGATAATGTGCAAGCTTATGGGAATATGCGGAAGCTTATAGGAACATGTTGGAGCTTATGGGAACATGTGAGAGATTATGGGAACATGTAGGATCTTATGGGAATATGTGGGAGCTTATAGGAACATATGGGAGCTTATGGGAACATGTTGGAGCTTATGGGAACATGTGGGAGATTATGGGAAAATGTGGGAGCTTATGGGAATATGCAGGAACGTATGGGATAATGTGCAAGCTTATGGGAATATGCGGAAGCTTATAGGAATATGTGGAAGCTTATGGGAATATGTTGGAGCTTATGGGAACATGTGGGAGATTATGGGAACATGTAGGAGCTTATGGGAAAATGTGTAAGTTTATGGGAATATGCGGGAGCTTATGGTTTTATGTGGGAGCTTATGGGAACATGTTGGAGCTTATGGGAATATATATATATATATATATATATATATATATATATATATATATATATATATATATAGAGAGAGAGAGAGAGAGAGAGTGCTTACGTGAATATGTGGGATCTTATGGGAATATGCGGGAGCTTATGGGAATATGCGATATATATATATATATATATATATATATATATATATATATATATATATATATATATATATATATATATATATATATATATATATGTGTGTGTGTTTTTGTATTTTCAACTTTTATTGTTGAGCATGTGTGTGAAGTCTGTAAGGATGAGCTGAAATCTCTTAAATCATATAAACCTCTAAATAAATAAAAAATCTTCATAAAGTTCATTTTTTTAAAACTATAAGACCAATGTGTTAATGAATTATTACATTTTGACTTTTATTCGTTGTTTGCGTCAGTTGAGACCAACTTAGGATGCGCTGGAACCACCGCCAATGCTCATTCAGAGGAAGCAAGTCCAAGAAAATATCTGGAGACCCTGGTACACAACATACAAGTCCCAGCAGTTTCCGCCACTGTGTGTGCTGTATCAGCTGATCAGAGTCACGTGATCGGTGTTGTAAGTCAGGGTAAGAAAGTTATAATACGTGTGGATGAATTTATTTTTGTATATAGCCAATAAAACACCGTGTAATGTAAAAAAAAATGTATTCTCTGGTGTAATTGTAGGAAAAAAAAATTTGAGTAACTATTGTATGCATGTTAGTTTTATACTGAGAACAATCACTTATACTGAGAACAGTGATTGATGCCGAAGTTTCTCTGGCGCAAGCAATTTATTAACTTTAGTTTAGTCAACTCACGATCGTTCTATATTTCTTAAAGTGTGGTGCCCACATAGGGCATAAGCCATGTAAGTGCCCTAGGCACAAACCCACTCGGTTACCCCCTCTCTGCCCCGAGCCTTCAATCCACCACTGATCCCTGGTATGTTCAATATTATGCAAAATAATACTAACGAAAGACAAAACAGTCGTTAACACATGTGTTTGTATTACTATCACTCACTTCAATCCTACACTACGGTATTTCTGTATTAAAATTAATAGTTAATTCATTTTGTAATAATAATAGACAAAAATACTGTAACTTTTTTAATAGATAAGAAAGTCAAATACAACAGTGCTTCTCAAACTTTTTAAAGTCACGGCCCACTTGGAACGCCAATCAATATGTCGCGCCCAATATTTTTTTTTTTTTTTTTGGTTTAGATTGCTTAAATCTATAATTTTAAACTTCTATATGCAAACTTTTACTAGTCAATACAATGTTAACAATGAAAGAGTGAAAGGATGCAACATATAAAATAAACTATATTTTATTTTAAACATATATTAATACTATTTACATACAATACATTAGGTTAATTATATTTTATGTGTCACATTTTTCGAAATTCCACGGCCCCCCTCCGGACAGTACATTTTTTCTCAGATCTTCAGGATATTCTTTTATTAGTCCTTCACAACACTCAGTGCAGGATTTACATATAACATACACAAGTTATAGCTTAGGGCGCTAAATGTCTTGGAGGCCCCCAAATAATTGTCCGAGTGAGCAATAGTCATATATACTTAAATATTTGGTGCTGACATATAATATCTGAATTTATACATAGTCTCATATCTCAAATAGCTTAGGGCCTTAGCAAGTCTAAATCCAGCTATGACAACACAGATGTTTGTGATACATCGATCAGACAAGAAAATCGAACTGCAATATCATTATACACCTGTCCTCGTCTACTCATCTATGTCTCAAGTTTGTCAACAATGACGTAAAAAGCAGATATACAAATTTTTTTGTCTCTGGAATTCAGAGAAACCTCAGGAACATCAGCATCAATGACCACTGACTTTCATTTAGGATTACGGGTAAAAGTTGTTATAATCCACACCTGGTGTTATTTCTTTTGGAATTTCTTCAGATCTTTCAAATGAAATGTATTTCTAAGCCGTTTCGCAAATGTACAGACATTCAACGTCACGTCGATAATTGTGTACTATTCACGATTGTTTTCACTTGCAGACTAAAACGGAAGTGCGTTTGTAGCTACGCATTACTGCATAACGTAGCACAAAACATATCTTAAAGAAAAGTAAAGCAAATATCCCAAAAAAAAAACCTAGAAGAAAAATAGAAAAAAAAAACTTGGAGGGGGAGGGGGGGAGGTATTTTACCATCAAGTTGTGGGACCAAGGTTAAATAATGTGCGATTCAATATTACATTTGCGATTTTGCAATTGTCATGTCCGCTACGCGCGGCTACCATGACAACATACACAATTTTCTTGAGGACATGTGGTGCCCCTCAAACTCTTGGTGCCCTAGGCACGTGCCTAGTTTGCCTAATGGTTAATCCAGGCCTGTGCCCACAGCAATCCGCCTCTTTCCCCATTGGGCATCACCATTGACAGGGACAATACATGAACTCTAATGAACTTCAAACCGTCGTCAACACTTTTCATTTTCAGACGGCGGGCTGCAGACGAGACGTAATGCACCCAGTGATGCGACCGCTACGATCACGTCCAGCCAGTACGACTCGACGGTTTCGTCCCAATTGGCAGACACTGGCTTGAACCAGAATGTAAGCAGAGAGGGTGAGTTATAATAAGAAGAGGAAAAATCTTCCGTAGGGTGCCGAGTTATCGAGGTCTCAGATAAATTATACCATACTAACAGGGCCGGCGTCATTGGACCTGAGGAGGAGCCTGCTATGTGGGGCCGTCATAAAACGTGGGCCCATCCTAGCTGTTACCATGGATTCCACGAGTTAAACACCTCGTGCTAATTTACTATACGTATTTTATTTCTCTAAGTTATTATGGTTTGGGCCCAATATAACGAAAGGTCCAAAGGGGGCCCATCACATTTTTTAAGATGGTGATGATGATAGGGCTCCACCTTTTTTACTTCTTGTGTGTTCTGACATTTAAAACAGAAATAGCAAGGAACTTGTGTGGGGGGTTTTGGGGGGGGGGTCCCTAAATTTGTATTCCCCCCGCCCCCTTCCAATCCATCTCAAGGATAGTGTTTTATGATAAGGTCTTTGTTTATGATTAGGTCTTTGTTTATAAGTATTTTTCATTTTGCTAATTTCTTTATTCACGATCAATTCTGAAGTAGATTAAAGATTATTTGGAAATGTTATTCTTTTAAAAATCATTCCGCCAACTAATTTATCATCTTTTACTCAAAGATCTAAATGTCACACTTAACCTGCTGAAACAAGAGAACGAAGCCCTCCAGGGAATGACCAAGTGCAAGAGATGTCAAGTGAGACCAATCAATATTTTATTTCTACCTTGTGGAGAGCTTTACGCGTGCTCGGAATGTGCCGACAAGGTCCAGCAATGTCCATCCTGTGGTCAAAGAATACTTGGGACTGTGACGACATATTTCTCTTAAAACTTCAAAATGAAATCAGCGAAGAGTACAGGGCGCTGAGCTAGGAAGTTTGAGGCTGAAAGAGCGCTGTTAAATGTTTTTAGTAAACAAAGCCAAGACCTGTAGTTTCAATAAGGGGAACTACCTAGTATAGTAAACAAAGCCAAGTCCAGTAGTTTCAAAAGGGGAACTACCTAGTATAGTAAACAAAGCCAAGTCCTGTAGTTTTAAAAGGGGAACTACCTAGTATAGTAAACAAAGCCAAGACGTGTAGTTTTAAAAGGGGAACTACCTAGTATAGTAAACAAAGCCAAGTCCTGTAGTTTTAAAAGGGGAACTACCTAGTATAGTAAACAAAGCTTAGACCAACAGTCTCAATAAGGGCAGTACATAATATGTAAACAAATCGTAAGTCCTGCAGTTTCAATAAGGGGAAGTAACTAGTATAGTAAACAAAGCTTAGTTCATTGAATATTTTTGCCATCTGGACATTTTCATTCGACTTGTGATTGGCTAGTTTTTGTCTATAGGGGAAGGCGTGGGAGGTGGAGATCTAGAAGATTTAATATAACGTCATTCTTGCGAGGGGCAGTTGGTTTATTAAAAATTCCAATCAGATTGGAAGGAGGGCGCCGAGGAAATTGAAACCCACATAGGGTGTCACAATAGATAGCTCCGACCATTCATGACAGAGTTTAGAATTGACCCCAAAAGGCAAGAAAAGAGCATGGAAGTCATTTCAAACATGGAGAATTATCGGAAGTGGAGTCAAAAGATGTAATATCGTGGGCTTAACTTTAGCAGTCTGCCAGATTAGTGTCCCTATAGAAGTGAGGCACCCGTACCTGGCTGTGCTGTGCTCAGAAGGACCAAGACGTATATCAGTATAAATCTATGGTATGCATCAACTATAGATATACAATTTTAATAATATAATATTTTTTTTTTAAAATGTGTGATATTTTGTATTTTTTTTCCTCGCACAGTGAAATTGAAGCTTGTATATATAACTAAATGCAGTGTACTTATCTAAAAAAAAGTTATCCAAACTTCTATCTATGTCCGTCATGTCTTAACGAAATAACACTAAAAATATAGTGCAGTAAACAGTATATTTTTGAATACTGAATAAAAGGTACAGGAACGCCGTTCCGGTGCTTTCCGCCAGAAAAAAAAGCTCTGTCTACATGTTTTATATTTCAGAAACTCAGTGCAAAAGTGAAATATTTTGTATAATAAAATGGTCACAATAAATGGTCTTACTGTTGTATTAATACTTTGGCTTTGTGTTCTGTAGAGTACATTGCACATAGCTACTTAACTGATCTTTATCGCTTTTTGTAAATTGTCAATGTTTTACACTCTGTAAAAAAGTTCCCTAAATGGCCATCAAGGTAGATGAAGAGTAGAATTCATCTGTTTCTATATCCACGGAATCTGAAAGGATTGTATGGTTAGCATTACGCCAAGCGGGCATGACTTCAACAACTTATAAGTCATGTGACCCATTTAAAGCTGGGTGGATTTGGGTAATTTTTAAACCCACTTTTGCCAGAATCTGGAAAAAAGTCAGTCTATTGTAATTTACATTTGTCTAATGTTTTGTCTATTGTAATTTACCTTTGTCTAATGTTTTGTCTATTGTAATTTACATTTGTCTAATGTTTTGTCTATTGTAATTTACATTGGTCTAATGTTTTGTCTATTTTAATTTACCTTTGTCTATTGTTTTGTATATTGTAATTTACCTTTGTCTAATGTTTTGTCTATTGTAATTTACCTTTGTCTATTGTTTTGTCTATTGTAATTTACCTTTGTCTAATGTTTTGTCTATTGTAATTTACCTTTGTCTATTGTTTTGTCTATTGTAATTTACCTTTGTCTATTGTTTTGTCTATTGTAATTTACCTTTGTCTAATGTTTTGTCTATTGTAATTTACCTTTGTCTATTGTTTTGTCTATTGTAATTTACCTTTGTCTAATGTTTTGTCTATTGTAATTTACCTTTGTCTATTGTTTTGTCTATTGTAATTTACCTTTGTCTAATGTTTTGTCTATTGTAATTTACCTTTGTCTAATGTTTTGTCTATTGTAATTTACCTATGTCTAATGTTTTGTCTATTTTAATTTACCTTTGTCTAATGTTTTGTCTATTGTAATTTACATTTGTCTAATGTATTGTCTATTGTAATTTACCTTTGTCTATTGCGAAATGGATGATTATGTTTTTTAAGCGTTTTTATTTTTTAATTAGTCTTAACATATTTTACTTATGTGTAGTTATTGACTTTTCGCTCAATCATTATCTACTTAGGCCTACATATATTTTCTTTTTTTGCACACACATACACACAAGCATACACAGATTACCTTGGCTTAAATATTTTAAATATTGTTGTCTTGATAATCATGTTAGAATAATCAGAATTTATCTTATCAATGGGAGCAATGTATTTTTAATATATTCTTTTTATAACAAATGCTAATTTTACATTAAAAAATACGCATAGTTTGAGTGTTGAATAATAAATATAAAAAAAATAATTAATTCACGAACTTTTTTGTTTAGAAAAAAATAATGTACTCTTTTGGATGGAGAGTTTTCTGCATTTTGTGATGTTGGAAATAATAACATTGAGTGACCAGGTTTAGAAAATTAGAACATACTTTATTTTAATTTACTGACTGTAAAGACCAATATGGTCAGATGAAGAACAGCCAACATTTTTCTGTAGCTAATGTAATCTTTGGGCAAGGTCAGGGGTACTGCGTAATTTACTTGGGCATTTCACAATCTCTACCCTATCTCCAACTTCCATCACATAACGAGACTCCCTGCAGGACAGCTAAAGGGCAAGGTTTCTTTAGGACATCCACCTTTTAAAGCTATGCCTCCCTCCCCTTTGGTCACATTCCCGTTCGTGTTTTCAGGTAGCACCCCCATTTTTAGGGTTCGAATCCCGTCCCGTAGATTGCACAGGGTCAATCACATTGCGCCAGAATTCTTAAAGGGATCTAGAAAAATGAAATATTTGTTTCGTTATCATACTGAGCTACTTGGAACGTTCAGTAGCTACTTTCATTTCCATTTCAGACATTTTTTTGTGGAAATGTGTTTTATTTTTTTAAAATGAAGACTGCCTGAGCTAGTTATACGTCATTGATAAACATGGTGGCGAAAAGACGCCTCATGGAGCTACATGCTCTTTTGAGTTTCGTACATAATAAAGTTTTCCAGGGTAGTCCTTTTTATGTGCCCAACCAGATCACAGTGACCTTCTATATGGAATAGTTCGATCATCACAGACAGTGGTAAAAGATTTTTTTTTATTCACGGACCCAACAAACCTCGCATTGGCAGGCACACTATCAACATATAAGGTGCATTCAGATGGTTTTATTACAAAACAACAACAACATCTTAATAATATACATTCACCTTGAATTCTACCTACATTGTGAATAAATGGGTTGTAAGGATGTATTGATTTTGTATAGAAACCTGAAGGTGAGGGGTGGAATCGCTGAAGTGTTACACTCTGATAAAAGGTCTCTCAGTTTTAAAGGCACATTGGGACAGTAAAGTGGAGAGTACATCTGAATCTATAACCTCGGCATCTAACGGTATTGTGTGATTAGCACAACGCCAAGCCGCATTTACTTCCCAAACTAAAGTCAGGCACCCATTTAAAGCTGGGTGGTCTTGTGGGAATTTTAACCCACTTTTGCTTGGACCGAAAAAAAATTCTCTTGACCCTCACCGAAGATCGAACCCAGGACTCTCAGTAGAAAGCTCTACACCGCTCGGCCTGGTTCGAACTTCGGTGAGGACGAATGGATATTTAATGGTCATGGCCATGCCTCCATGGCCGTTGTACTATCGGCTTTGGTGGGGCTCTGAAAAAGGGCGCCGTAAAGACAGTCCCATTAGTGGTTTAATGGATCTAAGAGATTTCATCTCATCCTTACAGGGACATCAAACACACATCGCTTGGCGGTTCCTCACTGACACTGTGACGAGAAATAATTAAGAAAGCGAGACTTGGCGGTGTGGGTGTTAAATTAAAAGATAAATAAATTTGAAGGCACAACGGCTTAAATAATTTCGTGCACATTGTTTCAAAAAGTGTTGTCAGAGGAAATATTTACATATTTTGATGAGTTTGTTTGACAAGCCCAGATTGATTCTTATTGTGTTGGTCCAGATTGGGATAAATCTGTCTAATCTGCCCTCCATTTTTCACAAACATTTACATTAAATCAGGCCAGACTGAATGAAGCCCAGCTGCAACGCCCTGTGGCGTCTTGTGGGGGGAAGGGAGGGCGTATATGAAAACACCGGGGGGCTGGGGGGGGGGGAGTTGATTAGTGGCGGAAATATTTGTTAGACATATTTATCTCAAAACCATGCTGAGGTTAACGTGACATGAATCTGTAACATTAATTAATGAAAATAAATCCAGCTCATTTATAAATTAAGCTGAACGTACCTATGCATTAGAAACTTAGCTATGGTGTTGGTCTGCACTTTCAATAAGGGGAACTACCTAGTATAGTAAACAAAGCCAAGACCTGTAGTTATAAAAGGGGAACTACCTAGTATAGTAAACAAAGCCAAGACCTGTAGTTTTAAAAGGGTAACTACCTAGTATAGTAAACAAAGCCAAGACCTGTAGTTATAAAAGGGGAACTACCTAGTATAGTAAACAAAGCCAAGACCTGTAGTTTTAAAAGGGGAACTACCTAGTATAGTAAACAAAGTTTAAACCAACAGTCTTAACAAGAGAAGTGCATAATATGTTAACAAATCGTAATTTCAGCAGTTTTAATAAGGGGAAGTAACTAGTATAGTAAACAAAGCTTAGACCTGTAGTTTCAACAAGAAAATTACATAGTATGTAAACAAACTTTAAGTACAGCAGTTTCAAAAAGGGGAATTACCTAGTATAGTAAACAATGCTTTGTTCATTGAATATTATTTCCGTTCGGACATTTTTATTGGACATCTGATGGGTAGTTTTTATCTCTGTCATACAAAGAGGGGGGGGGGGCGTGGGATGGGGAGATCTTGAAGAATTATAGCATTCAACCAGTGACGCAACCGGGGGGGGGGGGGAGGCGGCAGGGGTGCTTGAGCCAAATCATCAAACAAAATAAATGTTATAAAGTTACAAAAATACTGTCAAACTGTCTTTTTTCATAATGTGAGGCCCCCCCCCCAGCATTTTTTGCTGGTTGCGCCACTGCATTCAACTGTTTCTGTAGCTACTGCATATTATAGGGATTGTGTAGCTTCGCAGAGGGGTTGGCAAACGTTTTGCATCGCGGGCCACATCGAATCTTAAATTAGAAAGAAAAACATTGATTTGAATGACTGGAGCAGAGAGTGCGGGAACGTGTCAAACATCATGAGGGACCAGACTTGGATCGCGGGCCGTAGTTTTCACATCGCTGGGCTGGCAAAACTCCCAGTTGTCTTGACTTCTCCGACTGAAGTCAGGTACACATTTAAATTTTTTAAAGCTAGGTGGACCTGGAGGAGTTTAGCCAAGGGCTTGGTTCCAATATCTGTTAAATCCGTTTCGATGGAGTTTAAAAATCTCATATATCCGTTTTGTCGTAAAAGTAAAGTGAAGTGTAGAATTCATCTTTTTATATAACCTCGGCATATGAAGGGATTGTGTGGTTAGCATAACGCCCAGCTGCCTTTACCCCCCCCCCCAGCTTTAAGTCAGGTACCTATTTAAAGCTGGTTGGACTTGGGGACTATCACCAGGATCTGAACAAATCCCAAGGTTCTCACTGAGATTCGAACCCGGGGCTCTCCGGTCGACAGTCGAGCGCTCTACACCGCAAGACCACCAGTTAGTAAAAAAAAACATGAATCAGAGATTAAACAATATCATATATCAGTTTTATCGAGCTTTGTTTTATTAGTAAACACAACCTTTGAATCAGAGATTAAAATAAAACTTGGCACCTGGTGGATCTAAGACTATTTCCAAAGTATTTATTGACCTATAACCTAATACGTAAGAACCCCCACAACACCTGAACTCATTTTGGAGATTTTATTGGACTTAGCAGATATTTTAGACAAGCCCTTCAATTATTTTTAAAAGAAAGTTATCGGAGCTTTAATAAAAAAGGTTTAAAATGTTATTATCAGCCTTGATGTAATTTTTATAATTACAACATTAAAAAAAATGATTATGAAAAAATGTCTGAGCGATTAAAATAATATATATATATTATTATATATGTCCGTAACAGTGCTCGATTTAAGAAAAACCAGTGCAGGGGAGGGAAAAATTTCTGTAGAGCCTGGGATAGATGTTGTTGCGTATTAGTTTGTCAGTTGCGCAGCATAATATCTGCTGTCATTATATTATGTGTTGGTGTGAGAGAAGTGGTGGGTCAGTTAGCGTGTTTGAATGGCATAGCGTGGGTTTGAGTGTGAAAAGGGTGGAGGATCAAAGTAGTTAATGGAGAGTGACCGGAGTGACCAGTGTGACCAGTGGAGCATGGCTGTATTTGGTTGAGGAGATCAGGGGGGTTAGGAGGGAAGGTGGTTGTAGGGGAACGTGGAGAAGGGAGTTAACCTACAGTAAAGATTTTATCGTATGGGACAGTTGCTAGTTCACGAGTGTAAAAGTTGGGATGTTGATGACTATACTATTTGTCTGGACTTTATTGTTATTTTGTCGTCATTCTTTTTTTTTATACATTTGATGGATTAAACTTATTTCGTTTCTATGAATACATTTTTCCTATTACTGATTGGATATTAGAAGTGTTCGCTGTTGTGTATTAGCGAGTGTTTTCCCAAGTGTCATTTGGTGCGTGGTGTTCGAGGCAGTTGGGATGTTGATCTTAAAGAATGCGGATATATTATGAAGTATTAACAAAGGAGATAAATTACAGGCCCACCAAGATCCTGTACACAACAAACCTACTTAAACATAACCGAAACATACCTAAACTGCTATTTATTAATTTTTTATTTTTTCTTTCATCAGCCAAGTACATTTAAAGTCAATTCATTCTTCAAAAATTCCTCTTAATAGCAAAATATACAAATGATATCTTCAGATAGTCTAATACAAGAAAGTGTACACATAAATAGAACTTTAACTCTATGGTATGCAGTAGATAAACTAAAACTCCCTGATGATTTTAGCCCAAAATAATAAAAAAAAAAACATAGCAGCAGCAAAAGCATAGACAAACACATTCTTCTAGTTTAGTCATTCACAATAGACAAACACATTCTTCTAGTTTAGTCCTTCACAATAGACAAACACATTCTTCTAGTTTAGTCCTTCACAATAGACAAACACATTCTTCTAGTTTAGTCCTTCACAATAGACAAACACATTCTTCTAGTTTAGTCCATTCACAATAGACAAACACATTCTTCTAGTTTAGTCCTTCACAATAGACAAACACATTCTTCTAGTTTAGTCCATTCACAATAGACAAACACATTCTTCTAGTTTAGTCATTCACAATAGACAAACACATTCTTCTAGTTTAGTCCTTCACAATAGACAAACACATTCTTCTAGTTTAGTCATTCACAATAGACAAACACATTCTTCTAGTTTAGTCCTTCACAATAGACAAACACATTCTTCTAGTTTAGTCATTCACAAAAGACAAACACATTCTTCTAGTTTAGTCATTCACAATAGACAAACACATTCTTCTAGTTTAGTCATTCACAATAGACAAACACATTCTTCTAGTTTAGTCCTTCACAATAGACAAACACATTCTTCTAGTTTAGTCCTTCACAATAGACAAACACATTCTTCTAGTTTAGTCATTCACAATAGACAAACACATTCTTCTAGTTTAGTCTTTCACAATAGACAAACACATTCTTCTAGTTTAGTCGACCTTACTTTGTATTCAAAGAAATGAATAGGTTTTGGGTGTGGGGGGAGGGGAGAAGGGGAGGAACCATTACATTAAAACGTGTACAAGTGACTGCGTTCGTGACACGGAACACGAATTTCGTCTAAGTAAAGTAAACAATGAAATTTTTTTTTTTTTTTTGGTATTGCTTGTCAGACTTAAGTGCCTACATCACATCACTAAACATATATGTCGTTAGGAAAGCTGATGTTAAAGGAAATTCCCGATGTTACATAAACCTCAGACTTAAATATACGTAATGCTATTTATAAGTAGATAGGTCGTAAATGCGGTTCTGATACACTTGATACATGTGTTATTCTGAGGATATTGTGTAGATATGTAAGTAAGAAATCACTTGTTAGATATTTTCCTTAAAATGTTAGTCATTGAAATATACTGAACGGACAGTAAACAAAAAAACAAGCAATTAAGCCTGTTCCATTCTGGACACATGACGTGTTAGCGCATTTTCGTGTTATGTATCAGTACGTTTGTTAGCTTTCAGTAAATATTTGTAAATATTGGAAATGTTTATAAATTCAATTGTGTAATGCATATATCTGTAAAAAAAAAATATAAAGACGTTTCTTAATATTTGAAAAAAAAATATTGTCTCTTAAATCTAACTACAAGTGGTTTGTGGTTACTGAAATAGGACTCATAATTGAAAACATTCGAAATTATAGTCATTTAATCGTCCGAAAACTCCGTCAATTGTTGCATAGCTCTGATACTTTCAATTAAACTCAGAACACAAGCTTACTATTTCATTTGATGAGTTTCTTAATAAATCTTGGTGAAACTACGTGCTGCAGTATTTCGCACCAAATAAATGGGTTATTGAACGTACAAGGTGTATACATACTATATAAGCCCCTTAGGAACCATGAAGCCCGGCCCGCAGAGGTCCTATCGCGAAATGAACTTTTGATGTACACATGGCAGGCCAAGACCTACAAAATGATATATACATCGTGGGTCTAGGACTTATAGTTGCTGAGATATAGGCGCTCATTTATTAATATAGCTTATATAGTAAAAAACGGTACTAAGCCCCCTTTTACGGCCCTCAGAGGTCAGATCGCGAAAAAGAAAAAGTCATTTCTTGGCAGGCCAAGACCTACAAAATGATATATACATCATGGGTCTAGGACTTATGGTTGTTGAGATCTAGGTTGATGACAGACAAACAGACAGACAGACAAAACGGGGACAATAGAGCATTTTTTTTCGAAAATGCTCTAACAACACTTGGTTTACTGAATTGAGGTTAAATAAAAACCATTTTTACCACTGGCATCACAATGGTATCACACGAAGGTTATATTTTGGTAAATGAAGTCAATTACAAAGACAAATTAAAGGGGACAGGTGGTAGTGCGGTAGAGCGCTTGAATCGACCTGGGAGGTCCCTGGTTCGATCTTCTTTGAGGACCAATGGGTATTTCAGGTCATTGTTGAAGTCTCCGCAATATGTCCGGCCCCCGTGGTGCCTCCATGGCCATTTCACTATCGGCTATGGAGGATATGAAAGAAGGGCAACATAAAAGCCGTCCCGTTAGTGGTCTATAGAATGTTAGAGGTTTCATCTCATCCTGACAGGGACTTCACACACAAAGACCAATCAGACCAGTTAATCAAGGTTCATAAAAGTCTAATGTTATGAAAGGTCCATACATATTTTGCTACTACTTATATGATAAAAAATGATGGCAGAGAAATCATTATACTCATTGGAAAAAAAAGTCGCATATAAGTAATTGAATGGCTTGGCTCCAATCCGCTAAATCCATTTCGATCGAGCTTATAAAATCGCGTTTTTTCTTTTCCTTATCTTACTTTTTAAAGCTATAAACTACGGTTTAAGATAAGACATGGAAGTTCCTGGTCCTAAGACTATTTCCTAAGTATAAAAAAGTACAGTAATATTCCCTCAGCCCAATATGGCTATCGTGGCAGATAAAGTATAGAATTTATCTATTTTCTGTAACCTCGGCATATGAAGGGATTGTGCGGTTAGCACAATGCCCAGCCGCCTTTACTCCCCTAACTTAAAGCTGGGTGGGCTTGAGGACTTACACCAGGACCTGAAAAAAATCCCAAGGTTCTCACTAAGGCTCGAACCCAGGACTCTCCGGTTGACAGTCGAGCGCTCTACACCGCCGGACCACCCGTACCATTTTCAAAGTATGTATTGACCTACATCTAACAATTTAAGAACCCCCCAACACCCAACATCAATTTGATAACTTTCAAATTTAACTGGTATTTTAACCAAGCTCTTCGATTCAAGTTCAAAGAAAATTCGGGGGAACGTTAACAAAATGATTTTAAATATTATTATTTACCTCGAAATAATTTTTATACCAAAATCATTAAGAAAAAAAAATAATTATGAAAAATAAAATGTCTGAGATATTATAATAAAATGCACTTAAAAGTTACAAATTAATTTGATTTTAAGACTTTGATTTCAATCTTTTCAATAGGTTTGAGGATTATCTAAGCACATTTATTGTTGTTCATGTTGTTGGATTTCGGCCAACTTTCTTTGAAATTGCCTAAAGGAAAAATGTCATATATAATAATACTCATTTCCATTGTGCGTTAAATCGAAAGTAAAGAATTAATACAACAGTATTCCAGTTTAAAATACATCCATGAAAAAAATCGGATCTGCCCGAAGCCAAAATATAACCTAGCCTAGCGATCAAGCATAAGGGGATATAACTCTATGCAAAGGTTTTTGCAGGGTACAGCTAGTATTTATTTAAAATACACACATGTATCATGCGAGTTACTTAAGCAGGAAATGATTCAAAATATACCGAGAATGACATCAGCAAGTTAAACTTAAAGATTAAAAAAACGTTTGGAGAGGACTTTACAACGGAATGCAGAAAACTGAACTAATAGTAAAATAAAAATGATCATGGAATATAGAATCATGAAACACGGTGACATTTACCTTACTTTCTTTTTATGACTTCAATATATAAATCCATATTTTTTATTATGAATTCGCTCTTTGGAATAAAAGAAAAAAACAAGGAGTCATTGAAACTACGACGCGTAATTCAAAATAAAATAAACGAAAATAAAAAAAAAAAAGAAAAACAAAGAATCAAAAATTACGAAACAAAAATAAACTGCCTCGTTTAAGTTACGAGATTTGATGAAAAATAAATAAAATGGGAAGCGAGAGCAGAAAAATCTCTAGACGAAATCCTTACTTCAGTACTGTCACACCAAGACTCTGTAAAAGCTCTCCTTATTTATGCGCTGTCTTGTCTCCAAAATACAGAATTTCATTAGCTAAATCGTTTGTCAAACACAATACCGTATTTTCCAATCATTTAAAATCCACTGAAAGTCAATCATGCTTCACTTCCTGTGTCGGCTTAACATCGTCAAACAAAGACAGTTTAAATAGCTTAAACAAACCTAACTCCAGGTATGTAAGTCCTATAAAAGTGGCTTGCTGTGGCGGATATGAAAAAGAACGAAAAATCAAGTTTCTAGACGGAGAACCTCAGAATTCTCAATGTCATGTATCAAGCTTACATTTTCTAAGAGAGTGCGGTCAATTACAGAAGAAACTTTCATCCAACATGAGAAGAATGGTCAAAATAGTACGTTTGGGGGTAAAATTAAGACATCAATATAATGTAAACAATGAATTTCTTAAAACGATAAACTACAAGACAATATATAAAGTTATCAATATAAATACAGGCTCATATGTCATCGCCGGCCAATCTAAACATAAATCTAGAGGTGCTTTCAAATCTGACATTAGTGAAGAATTGACTGTGAATTATGGTACTATTGACATCAAGAATTTTAATGAAACTTTCCATTATGACATTTCATTACTTTCCAATGATTTTATTTCTTCACTTCCTGGTGATGTTCATTCTGCAGACATGACAAAAGGACTTGAACACAGTGATATTAAAATTTATCATGCAATGATTCATGATAAACAGTTTAGTGAATTATGTTTGAAAAAACAGCTGAGAACTTTCCTTGATAACTTCAGCCAGCCCGACAACACTAAAACTTTAGTTATTAATATTTCAAAAATAATTCAGGATTTTAGAATGTCCAAGTTATGTACAAAACGGACGAGGGCCAAGTTGAGTAAAAGAAATATTAACAAGGACAGACTAAATAGTACCTTGACTGGACACAATGATTCCTTAATTCAACAAACTTTGGCCATTGAATTCAATGAAATGTTTATGAGTGATTTGGAATCTTTGCCTCCTACATCTGATAATATTACTATGCCAGACCCAGAATTATTTATGACGGATGTATCTAACACTTTAGCATCAGGTGATGTATATTATTTTTCTTTTTAAAAATTTCGTCTTATCTATAGAAATATTACTATACAGAAATAAAACCAATGAATGAACTCAATATTGTTTAGTGTTTTAAACAAATAGTTTAAATAACTTCTTTATCAGTTATATCTACGTCTTTGTTATTTTAAAGATAACCAGGGAGATGATCATGAAGAAGTTTTAACACACAGATACAGTGTTGAGAGTAAGTTATGAAATCATTCTGTGATACATGTAAGTTTATTAGACAAGGCTTTTTACTTAAACAATAAGGAATTTAACCATGTCAAAGGATGTGATGACTATATCTTGACTTTACCAACCACCATTGGGGCAATGGTTGTACGTCACTCGCATCATCCTCACCATAGTGGATGGTGCATAGACCATGGAGACACCACGGGGAAACGTGTGACTCAAATCACCCGAAGTTCGAGCCCGCTACCTTTCCCACGCTGATAGACTAAGGGGTACAGAGTCACTGAAATAAATGCCAGGCTTTATAATATTACTGAAGACTAAAATATTTACACATGTGATGAAAATCACTAAAGATATTTTGAACACAAGATACATTTCTATACCTATTCTAAAATACATTACACACATCTATCTTATCTATCTACCTACCTATCTATCTATCTATCTATCCATCCATCCATCCATCCATCCATCCATCCATCCATCCATCCATCCATCCATCCATCCATCCATCCATCCATCCATCCATCCATCCATCTATCTATCTATCTATCTATCTATCTATCTATCTATCTATCTATCTATCTATCTATCTATCTATCTATCTATCTATCTATCTATCTATCTATCTATCTATCTATCTATCTATCTATCTATCTATCTATATATCTATATATCTATCTATCAATATATATACACAACCACACACATATATACATACACACACACACATATATAAATGTATGTAAACAACAAAACAAAAATAAGAAACAAACCGCAAGTACAAAGAATAACAAGCAAACAGCAGCAATCAAACATCTAAGACAAACAAAAAGCAAACAAAATCAAACAACAGTAAACAACAACAAACTTTAGAACAACCAGTGCTCGATTTAAGAAAAAACCAGTGCCGGGGATGCAACAAAATTTCTGCAGAGCCGGGGATAAATGTCAATGGTTTCATCCCCTGCAGGGATATATTAGCTAAAGCAGAGCCGGGGTTGACAGTTCTCTGTGCCGGGGAATTCAAGCCCTGAGAACAACAACAAACTAAAGAAATAAAATAAATAGGTTGCCTATGTTACAGGCCCCGCTAACGAGACCCCAGATGTTGAGGATCCCGAGAGGGTAACCTGGGCTTGTTGCTAGAAGTACGAGGGCTGATCCAATAGTTGACTCGTATTTTATTTTTTCTTCCTGCCACACACGCAGTCTCCACAACAATTAAGGTTGAACAGGTGACGATGATTAACTCGACAAAGTCGTGGGTACAACAATCAGATATTTTATTATATACAGGGGCACCAGACCGTATCAGGGGATCTGGTGGCCTTTCAAATCGATCAACGATAATCCAAAAGATAAGATGCAACACAGAGGTAATTCAATATATCAATTATCAATAAGTGGTAGGATGTGGTCACTTTAGATCTCTCTCTCTCACTATGTCTCTTTCTCTCATCGAGACTCAGCAATCGACTGGCTATCACTAAGTCGGATTGCTATTCACAAATCGACCCGCTCACTCCAGAGCCCGCCGGTCGAATGTCTATAAATCTATATCTCATTTCCCACATCACCTTTCACACGTGACCATTAACCAATCAAATATGATAGCTGCTACATTCAAACTTTCAAATTAGGGGGTGGAGCCTAAGGGGGGGGGGGGAATACGCCGTATAGACAAGGACCTTAGTAACTGGACATCGAGCGGGTCGCTGTCCCTTTGAAGAAACCGACCGGAGAATAGTCCCGGTGGTCAGAGAATATTCCCAGCGAGGAAAGTAACATGTTTCTGCTAACCACCGTACTACGCCCGGCGGAGTTTCGTTGAACACCTGGTCTATGACGCAATTACGGGGGTGGGGTAGAAAAAGGGGGGGGGGGGAGAAAAACTGAGGAGCGGGAACGTAGATTGCTATGTATAGATTAATATACATATTACCGTTGTTACTGTTAGTAGGTTAAGGGTTGGAGTAAGGGGGTAGTTTCGATAAATTAGTCACAACCTGTGACATCACCCCCCAACTCAAATCGAAACTATAGGGATGACGACACAGTAGTAGGTGAGGCCATTACATAACATAAAAAGAAACTTATCTTAGTAACCCTGACCACAACATAATGAATAGGGCCAGTGAGTAAAACATACATATTTAAATAATCCTAAGAAAGCCAGAATAATTGCCACGGCGTACAGCCGGACATAAGGTCTGGCCAACACAAGTTGGTCCAGAGATAAAATAAAAAAAGGAAAAATGGTGAACACTCTTTCTTTCGAAAGGTGGCACTTAAACAAAACTGATTGTATCAGTAAGCCTACATGGCGGTACTGAATACACAATAGAGAAATCAAGATAGTCTCCCTTTGAGGGGATGACTTTACATCGACAGACACAACAGAGTTACAACATTTAACCTGTAATAGAAGAGAAAGCATGCATGAATAAATGTGATAATTGACATAACCTCACTCACACGGCATTCACTCACTCTAGGCAAGCCATATAATAACCTCTCTAAGAGTGGCCCCTTTGTGAGTGAGCTCAAACCGATATGCAGCTGCCGTCGACGAAGTTATGCTGGGCACCGACTCATCAAATCTGCCCCACACATTATCCTTCCCTTTGATGCTATGTACCGTTTACACGGGGGGATGTAGAGCCTGGTTTTATTAGGGCCCGACTCCTCCCCATTGGGAACATCTCCGTGGTCTGAGCGTAGTTTCGGGCTTTCCCTCTCGGCTTTACCGCGCCTACTCCTACTCGCGGGTCGTGTTGTGAGTAGTCTGTCAGGGGAAAGGGATCGTCTCCGAGGTGGCCCCTCTTCTGGGGTGATGTGTTTGGGGGCCCTAGGGGGGTGTCTAAAAATTGGACTAGTCTGACCGGGAAAAACCTGAGGAGTGATCCGCCCCGTCATATGTCCGTCTCTACTAAACCCGTCCGTCCGTGATTTAACCACCGTCGGGGTCGTCGTCTGTCTACCTCTCCTGCTCCGTCTATTCCGCCGTGAGCCTTTGGGCCCTCCTACCTTTCCCTTAGCTTCACCCTTCAACTTGGGGCCCCATGGGTTCCCCGTACTCCTGACTGGGCCCCTGGACTTTCCCTGGGCATGATCCCTAAACTTCCCCTTGGAGTCAATATGCATGGGCCCCTTGACCTCAACGGCATGATGATGGTCCCTGTGGTCTACTGGATTAGACCAAGGGGCCTTGGCACCCTTTATGTTGCCAATAATCAGATCCACTATTGGATTTGTGAGGACCATAGCCTCTAAAGTGCCCCGATAGTAGTCAGAGTCCACAGAAATGGTGGCTATTGGGGCCTCACTGACGGTGCCGTCAATACATCTGTATTGGGCCCAGCGACCCGTCATCGCTCCCTCTCCGACCAGGGACTCCTTCACGGCGGCCCCTGCACAGCCTGAGTCCCTTAGGACTTTAACATTGAGGCCATTTACGCGGCCCTCTATCACTGGGAGGTTTTTCTCCCCTGCTCCTACTTCCACTACTGCCCCCATATGTATGGGCCCTACCCCTCTAGCAAGGGGCGCATTTCTCTGCATCTTGCATGAAACAGAGCGGTGACCTGGGGCCCCGCAAGTGTAGCACGCCGATTTAGCATTAGTCGGGTGGCTAAACACCCGGTTCCCGTTTACTGGGGCCCTCATCCTATCTCTAGGAGCCTCCCTCCTATCATCTCCCTCATTTGTTGGGGCCCTTTCGGCCTCAACCGCCTCTTCTTCCATGCTTGAGGAAGACTCGCGGCCCTTGCCGTGGCGAGCTTCCCTGTAATTCTCGGCCAGGGTGAGCATTTCGCCCCATGTCCCTGGCTTACGTTCCTTTAGGAACACTTGTAGCCCACTAGGGGCCCCGTTCATCAACTGCTCCCTGAGCAGGAGGTCCATCACACCGTCAAAGCTATGCTCTGTCCCGCTGAGCTCAACCCACCTCGTCAGGAGGTCGGCTAGCCGTGCACCAAATAGGGGGTAGGTCTCCCCTCTTTCTAAATGGGCCCCCCTAAACTTTCGTCTAAAGCTTTCCTCAGTATAGTCGTATGACTTTAGGAGGGCAGCTTTTAGTGAGTCAAAGTCATTTGACTCGTCAGCCGTCAAGCGGGTAGCTGTCGTCAGGGCCCGTCCCGTTAGTAGGGATGTCAAACAGGGGGCCCACTCATGTCTCTCCCAACCCGCGGACAGAGCGTATCTTTCAAACCTACGAATGTAGGCGTCTATATTGTCAGTCTCGTCAAGTTTGGGGAGTTTGGGTTTGGAGGATGTCGTTGACTGACTGCTTGGGGCTGGGCTTGCCGGCCCCCCTTCCCTCTCTAGCCGTGCTAGGGTCACCCTCTCTTCAGATGCTAATCTAGCTAACTCCACCTCTTTATCTCTTTCATTTTTAGCGCGTTCGGCTTCTCTATTTTGATCGGCAGTTATTCTGGCTAATTCTACCTCTTTATCATTTCTAACGCGTTCAGCTTCTGTTTCCCTATCTCTCTCACCCTTAGCGTGCTTTATGGCCGTATTAACGTCGCACCCCAAGCCTACGAAGTACTGCACGTACTCCTCCATGGACTTCATGGTTGGTGACGTTAATACGAGCCTAAGATGAGTAGCGGTTAGCCCAGATAAAGCTCGCCGTGCAGCTTAACACACCGGCCAGAGTACTCACAAATGATCACAATCAAAAGAGAAGTGTATTAAAATGGCTTACCTGGACGCTTCCTCCCTCCTTTCAACAGAATAAGAAATATCTTTCACCGTCCACAATCTCACACACAATCATAAAGTCAAAAGTCTCAATGTTATTTATTCGCCGATCCGTGCGGCTTTTTCTTGAACCGTCTTGTTGACTTCGGAAGACTTGGGTGGACCCGGTATGGCTCCTGATGACTGGGGTGAGTCTGGTATGACTCCAGATGACTGGGGTGAGTCTGGTATGACTCCTGATGACTGGGTGAGTCTGGTATGACTCCAGATGACTGGGGTGAGTCTGGTATGACTCCCGATGACTGGGGTGAGTCTAGTATGACTCCAGATGACTGGGGTGAGTCTGGTATGACTCCTGATGACTGGTGTGAGTCTGGTATGACTCCAGATGACTCGTGGCAGATATTGAGCCCCCCGAGTCTATGGTTGAATCAGCTTTCGGCCCCGCCTGTGTATTGAAGAATACTATTCAGGTGAAGGTTCGATCCCAAGACGAGCCTCCCAGAATGTTACAGGCCCCGCTAACGAGACCCCAGATGTTGAGGATCCCGAGAGGGTAACCTGGGCTTGTTGCTAGAAGTACGAGGGCTGATCCAATAGTTGACTCGTATTTTATTTTTTCTTCCTGCCACACACGCAGTCTCCACAACAATTAAGGTTGAACAGGTGACGATGATTAACTCGACAAAGTCGTGGGTACAACAATCAGATATTTTATTATATACAGGGGCACCAGACCGTATCAGGGGATCTGGTGGCCTTTCAAAATGATCAACGATAATCCAAAAGATAAGATGCAACACAGAGGTAATTCAATAATCAATTATCTATAAGTGGTAGGATGTGGTCACTTTAGATCTCTCTTTCTCTCACTATGTCTCTCTTCTCTCACTCAGAGACTCAGCAATCGACTGGCTATCACTAAGTCGGATTGCTATTCACAAATCGACCCGCTCACTCCAGAGCCCGCCGGTCGAATGTCTATAAATCTATATCTCATTTCCCACATCACCTTTCACACGTGACCATTAACCAATCAAATATGATAGCTGCTACATTCAAACTTTCAAATTAGGGGGTGGAGCCTAAGGGGGGGGGGGGAATACGCCGTATAGACAAGGACCTTAGTAACTGGACATCGAGCGGGTCGCTGTCCCTTTGAAGAAACCGACCGGAGAATAGTCCCGGTGGTCAGAGAATATTCCCAGCGAGGAAAGTAACATGTTTCTGCTAACCACCGTACTACGCCCGGCGGAGTTTCGTTGAACACCTGGTCTATGACGCAATTACGGGGGTGGGGTAGAAAGGGGGGGGGAAAAACTGAGGAGCGGGAACGTAGATTGCTATGTATAGATTAATATACATATTACCGTTGTTACTGTTAGTAGGTTAAGGGTTGGAGTAAGGGGGTAGTTTCGATAAATTAGTCACAACCTGTGACAGCCTTTACATGTTTTTTTTATGTTTCTATTTATAAACCTCTATATACAGTTGATAACCAGAGCTCTGAGATAGTCATGCCTGACATCGTACGTCATGATAACAGACATCCATGTCGTCATACAATACGTCATTCAGAACTCTTTGGCGGGAGGTCATTAAAGATGACAGACCTACCAGCTGTGCTAGGCGATAAGTCGTTATTCAAGTTTGTACAGTTGTGCTCAGCGCTAACTGTCAAAGTGACTGTGGCAAGTTGTCAGGACAGAAGATGTCACAGTAAATCTTGCCTCGACGTCTCAGGCACCGGATGGCTATTTGACAAACTTCCTGATGTGGAATTTATAGAAAGGACACAGAGAATGCAAGGCAACATTTATGTAGTGACCAGCGGCCACTTGGTACATAACTGTCTGGATGTTCCCAGGTGTACCGTGACATTTTCCCCAACAGGTCACACATATTTCAGAGGAAGAAAACTAGAAGTAGATTCCGTTTTTCAGGTTCGAAGCACAGATGAGGTAAAGACGTATCTTAAATGCGTTACTCCGGACCTTGACCTTGTGTACCAGCTGTATTTGATGATAGAGGGTGTCAGGACATTGTCTGGTGGTCTATCACTGGATGTTAAACAACGGCTGACATCGATGGCGATTGTCATGGGCTATCCTCACGGGGAGGAGCTAGCCCTGTCTTGTGGCCACTCGGCCATTATCCGGCGTAAACTTGTACAAGAGGTCACAGAAGGTCAGCAACATAGTCAGCTGAAAAACGTTGTAACCTGTGCCACAGGTAAGCTAATGCGGTTACATCTATCTATCTATCTATCTATCTATCTATCTATCTATCTATCTATCTATCTATCTATCTATCTATCTATCTATCTATCTATCTATCTATCTATCTATCTATCTATCTATCTATCTATCTATCTATCTATCTACCTACCTACCTACCTACCTACCTACCTACCTACCTACCTACCTACCTACCTACCTACCTACCTACCTACCTACCTATCTATCTATCTATCTATCTATCTATCTATCTATCTATCTATCTATCTATCTATCTATCTATCTATCTATCTATCTATCTATCTATCTGTCTGTCTGTCTGTCTGTCTGTCTATCTATCTATCTATCTATCTATCTATTTATCAACCAGTTAATTGTTTTATCAAACCTTAAGTTCTAAGACTGTATGTATAATTATAACTGATTGCTGCAGACAAACACTATGATACAGTTCAAGCTTTGCTATACACGGCCGTCACCTGCCCAGGGTTCATCGGGGCGCCGGTCATTACATTCAAAGACACATGCTCCCAGGCCAATGGTCAATATTCTCTAAACATCTGGACACATCACGGAGTTCTAGAATCGTCGGAGATCGGTTGCTCGTCCGTCAAAGGTAAAGTTAAAACTAACCAAGTGTGCACAGTTTGATAAGTGAGCTGTAAGACAATTAAAGTTATATGACATCCAGACAAAATGAAGAGAGGCGATTATATCTACATCCAGGGCCGTCACAAGATGTGACATGGGTACCTGTCATCAGCCCCCTTCGTTTTTCTAAATTTTTTCAATTTTTATTTATTTCGCTAACATAAAGCTGGGCATTAAATAAATAGTGTCTGGGGAAGGAGTTAAATGGGCCATTTTTAGGGGCTCTAAGGATGGGCCCTGGTTGCTGGGGACCCTGTATGTTAGGGGCTCTAAATATAGGCCCTGTTTATTTAGGGCTCTTTAGATTGGGCCCTGTTTGGTAGGAGCGTTCTATCTGATTTTGAAAATTTCAGAATTATAACGTTTTATTATATACACACACAAGCCCGCATGCACACACCCATATATATATATATATATAATATTTTTTTTGTCTTTGTTCAGCTAATTCAGATGAAGAAAGTGTTGTACATTTGACGTCATTGTTTGCAAATTCAATACAGAAAACACAACAAAACTCAGAATTTAGACGTCGACACCTTGGCCAAAAGACGGATGAACATACAGCCCAAGGCACACACCAACAACCTCTAGAAATGAGACACCAAGAACCTCTCGGAATGACACATCAACAACCTCTCGGAATGACACATCAACAACCTCTCGGAATGACACACCAAGAACCTATCGGAATGACACACCAAGAACCTATCGACATGACACACCAAGAACCTCTCGGAATGACACACCAAGAACCTCTCGGAATGACACACCAACAACCTCTCGGAATGAGACACCAAGAACCTCTCGGAATGACACACCAACAACCTCTCGGAATGAGACACCAACAACCTCTCGACATGACACACCAAGAACTTCTCGAAATGACACACCAACAACCTCTCGACATGACACACCAAGAACTTCTCGGAATGACACACCAACAACCTCTCGACATGACACACCAACAACCTATGCAAAATCACCCAACTTCAAAGACTACAGACCAACCAAACCTTCAGAGACCACAGACACACCAGGATGCACCCGACAAGACCTCCCTTGTGACCAACACTCAGACGGGCGACAAGGTGGAGACAATGCCAATGCTGCAGCACCCCTCCTACCCAACCTACATCACACTAGCCAAACGGCTTGAAAGTTTTACCAACTACCCAGCAAGTAGTAGCCAAACTCCTGAAGTTTTGGCGCAACATGGATTTTTTTACGCTGGTAATGTGATTTAACATGGGCGCATGGTTAAAATATAATATGGTTAAAGAATATAACATATGTAATATAATAAAGAGTGTCTTTATACCTGTGCAATAAAAGAAACCGATAAATTTACCTCATATTACAGTGTTGGAAACACAATGGAGATGTATTTAATAAACTAAAAAGGACAATACTGATATTTCAATGTGAATAAATGGGAATAATTGGGTAAAACCTTTAGAGTCGCGGGACACGTTGATTTAGTTAATTTTACAGTTGGGCAGGACCAAGAAAAGTTGATAGGAAATAATATAATTCAAATGTAAACATCACACCCCATACAAGTCTTGTGGCGTACTTCACTCTGTAATGAGTGGCGTGCAGGATTTAATGGTCCGATGTGCCGAATTAGCCCGATAGCCGTAGATATCCAATAGCTTTTTATAGACCATTGTAGCCTACATTGAATTCAGTACTTGCACTTAACAAATACCCCAATGATTCTCACCAGGTTATTCCGACTGTGTCAGGTGCCATCAGTGCGGCCTCGGATTGAAATCATGGAAACATGGTGATGACGTCATGACAGAACACAAAAGGTTCAGACCAAGCTGCCCTTTCCTTCTTCAAATTTCATCTCAAAGAAATGAGGTCAAGGCTAGAGAAAAAGAGCATACGTCACAAGATCATACTGACACTAGCAGAAGTAAATCTCGTTTTTATTTGTCTTTGTTATATAGATCAGTGATAGTCAGCTGCATTACACTAGTGGCTAAGATAACAAAAATAAATTGACATAAATATACCGTCTTATTCTTTTACAGCTTTTCTTGTTGGATTCATCTCCCGTTAAACGGACAGTTTAGCAAGCATATTATAACTAATTTAATGCAAGGCCCTTTCGCAAAAGAGAGGCGAATAGAGCCCTTGTCAGGGCCCATAGCCTTCAGAGGCTTCCTCGCTTGCTTTAGAGTGGTCAGGGGGGTTTCAGAGTGGTCAGACGGGCTTCGGAGTGGTCAGAGGTGCCTCGGGGTGGTCAAAGAAGCTTCGGCGTGGTCAGAGGGGCTTCAGAGTGGTCAGAGGGGCCTCGGGGTGGTCAGAGGGGCGTTACGTCATTTGCGAACGAGCCCATACATAAACATGTTGTTTTATTCCTTACTTTCGGTATACATTCTCAACATCCACTCATATAATAATAATATATATTTTGTAGATGGCGCTAGCAAACTTCCACAGATCGTGACGTCAGAACTTGGCCCACTCCTACCAGAAAAGGGAGAGAAAGTCCAAGAGACAAAGTCTCTATTGTCTCCAGTTGGCACTGTACAGCTCAGCTCGGACTTATCAAATAAAGGTCAGTGGCTGTACTGTATACTATCTATCTATCTATCTATCTATCTATCTATCTATCTATCTATCTATCTATCTATCTATCTATCTATCTATCTATCTATCTATCTATCTATCTATCTATCTATCTATCTATCTATCTATCTATCTATCTATCTATCTATCTATCTATCTATCTATCTATCTATCTATCTATCTATCTATCTATCTATCTATCTATCTATCTATCTATCTTGGTCTTATGAGCGGTAATCAAGTACACTCTGTCATTGCTAGATATTCTGTGAAATGGACAAGACGAGGTGTAGTATTTTAATTCCAGACACTGTTTCAAATATATTTTAAAAGATTTCGGAAATATTCGGTAGAAACAAAAAAAAAAATCAACCGTCAGAGGATCAAAGCAGTTTTGGAAAACATGGTGGTAGAACCAGTTCCTATGAAGGAATATACGTCATCAATGAAATATGGAATTATTACAAAGGAATTCACATAATATATCATCATCATTCAAATATGGGATTATTACCAAGGAATTCACATAATATATCATCATCATTCAAATATGGGATTATTACCAAGGAATTCACATAATATTGACTTCTAAAGTAAAGGAAAAAAAAGTTCGATTAGCCCTAAAGTCCCATTGGGTCAGATAAAGTTAAGAATTCACCTGTTTCTGAAAAACACACAAATAGGTTTGTTGGTTAGCACAATGCCCAAACGGCCTTCACATCACAAACATAAATCAAATATTGACGTATACATGTGTTATTTTTACTAATGATGCATTTACTAACATGGACTATAACATTTAAAAAAAATATTAATTTTATTCCTTCATCTAGGACCATCTTCCACAACCATCCCCTGCGTGACGGGAAATCTACCCCTCAAATTGCTGCAACATGAAAACCAAAAGCTGAAGGAATTATTAAACTGTAAAGTCTGCCTGCAGAACCCTGTCAAGTCCCTGTTTCTTCCCTGCGGTGACCTGTACGCGTGTGAGACCTGTGCCAACAATTTATCTCACTGCCCGCAGTGTCAAAAACGTATTCTGGGAACTGTAACCACGTTTTTTACATGATACGTGAGAAATACGTAGGGGGGGACTACTTCCGGTAAGTAGCGAGTGTCATGGTTTCTTTTTACTTGTAGTGAACTTATAAACTGTATGTTATTTGAACTTATAAACACTTTTGTTATTTAAACTTATCAACTGTATGTTATTTGAACTTATAAACTGTATGTTATTTATAAACTGTATGTTATTTATAAACTGTATGTTATTTGAACTTATAAACTCTTATGTTATTTCAACTTTTAAACTGTATGTTATTTGGAGATAGAGGGAGAGAAAGAGAGGGAGAGGGGGTGAAAGAGAAATAAAGAGAAAGAGAGAGAATGAGAGAAATGATAGCAGGAAAGAGAGACAGAGAGAGTGAAAGAAAAAGACAGAGAAAGAGAGAAAAAAAGTTGTGACAGAGAGAAGTAGAGAGAGAAAAAATATTAAAATACAGAAATTTTAGAAATCTTTCATTGTATGGAAATATTTACAATCGTAACACACTGCTGTACATACGTCACTTGTGTATCGTTATGTCTTATTTGTATGTAACTTGTGTGTTGTTATGTCTTATTTGCATGTCGCTTGTGTGTTAATTTGTCCTTATTGTTTGTCACTTGTGGTTAGTCTGTCAGTTGTGCTCTTATGTATCAAACTTGTAAGTCACATGTGTGTTAATATAGGTTTATCTGTACCATCTCTATACTATATACTATGTACCATGTCTAAGTAAAATAAAAAAGTAAAGAAAAATTGTGTTCATTTGTTTCCTTAACTTGCAATTTTGCAATTTGAGTTGTTGAATGTAATAAACACTGTACACTATGATATCAACCAATAATTTACTACACATAATTTTATTAAAATAGTGAAATGATTATTATATTTTCACTTAAAGGAAAAAAAAAACCCTTGATGTACACTCAGCGTAAAGCCTGAAGGCAAAAACATAAACACAAGAGGGGGGGGGGAGGGGGGTGCGCCTGACGTAATAATTTATACAGATTGAAGTCGGCATACGACAGAATACGTCATACTATCGAAAAATAATTGAGTTCGAACTGATTGTGTCCATTTCAATAGATAACACCTAGTTAAGCTTGTAATGTTATGAAATCGATTTGGATAATGTGCGATCCAGATCAATTCATCGCCAGTTCATTATATCAGCTTCGATACAATGTAAATGTGGTCCAAAGATTTTACAACATTAATCCAACCATGGTGACCTCTGAACTAGCTATACGTTACCCTGTGTTATATAGGTCACTATATTTACTACCACGTCATATTTTTTTTTAATTTGGGGATTTCCCGGAATAATTTCTCGTTTTTTTGATATTCACACGTTCTCTCTCTCTCTCTCCTTTCTTACCTTCCTCAGTCCATGATGATGAAACGTGATAAAGATTTTATAAGTAACTTAATGTTATTATTTGTATACATTTTTACACATTTCCTTTTTTTAAAGAAAAAAGAATCTGTAAAATGTGATTTCAATAATTCTAATATTCTGAATTTAGATTGACAGAGTTAGAAAAAAAATTGATTACAATTCTACAAAATGAATGTTAAAACCAGACTTACCTTAATAAAATAATATTCCCTTTAACCAACTGAAGTAAGATTGGGTTCTGTCTGCAAAATCTGTTTTTATATTATCCTTTATTTGTGAACTATTTGCATAGTACAGACTAAAGAAAATAAACACAACAATTCCCATACTAGCACATGCAAATACAGAATATGTAACAAATTATTACACATGAAGCAACTATAGAAGTGATATGACATTCCGTGAAATCATTTCAGTAATGTTCCTCTTATTTTTGAAAGAAGTAAAAACATTGACACAACTTTCTTTAATAATGTAAGCGTCTATAGCAAGACTGTAACAAACTACGAACGCAGTTTATTAAACAAACTATACACATCTAGTTTTTATTCTCATAAAAAACAAGGGTGTGTCCATGTGTTTTATTCACGTGGTTGTTGTTTTAAATTTAGGCCAAATTTCGGCACTCGGATGAACTATATTTAGTACACAACGGTTTATATTTAACTCTGTTCCAAGAAATGAAGGGAATAGTTTCGGGTGGTTTAAAAATAGCCTCACTTCAGTAAAGGTATTCCAGAAATATTATCGAAAATAACTTGTCTGTATCGACTTGAGATATACAGAAAGTAAACCAGATGTTGACTTTGTATTTAGAACAGGGCTGCTTTATCCTATAGTCACAATATACACTGTGTCTAGGGCCTACGATGACCTAAAACGGCCCTGAGCTAGAAGACGAAGACCAGAGAAAAATTTGATTGAAAGATTTTAAAACAAAATCCACCATATGTATTTACACAATGTTGTCATGGATAGATGATATGATTATATAAACAAGTACCGTTCAATCTGCATGGCAACTCTTGATACATTAAGATAGAAAGAAGACACATAAAAACATGGATACGCAAATGGAAGACTTAGTTTGGGATGTGAAGTTTATTTTTTTAAAAATGTACACCGGTGTACACATGTACATACATACGCATAGTGCTATTAACATGTACACATGACCTATATATAATGGTGTCACAACGTCAGCTCAACCACCTACGTTATCTGGACGACAATCTTCTGTCAGCCCACTTTTGAATGGCTTTGTTCGGAATGTCACAGACTTTTATGATCGAATGACGTGTTTTGACCCCTTATATATCCTTTTTTTTGGCATCAAGTCAAAAACACATAAAACAAGAAGTGACATAAAATGTTTCGGTCATGTTTTATTGGAGCTACTGTAGCATGCCCTTCGCTAAAACTTCAACCAGGATATTTAAAATAACATTGCGCTATACAATCAGATTTAAAAATAGCATTTATATTTTTGTGATTTTCCCGAACTATTAAACAGAAAAGTAAATAAATGGGCAAACTAATAAATTATCCAGACCAATGAATTTTTTAGGCTGCACCAAAGATAAGATATTATATATGTGGGCTGCACAAAACAGAATTATTCTGACTACGACTGATACATTGGTCTTCAAAATACTTATCATGCATGGTTATTTCTTTTTACTTTTATTTGGTGGTCTTGACAAGTTACCACTAGGTGACATTTCTTATTATTTCTTTTAACACCGAAACACATAAGTTTCATAGTGGATTTTAATTTGTCAATTTTGGGGGGGGGGGGGTGAAGGAGGGGAGGGGGATACACTATGTTACCTATTGTGCTTCTAGGCAAAAATAATTTTATGTCCTTGGTTAGGTTTAGGTCGTCGCTTGCAATAAGTGCCCCCCCCTGATAAATCTTGAAAAAAAAATCCCCCCCCCCACCTTCAACTGGTAAATCATTCAGCCCGAGGACAGTAACAAGATAGAAGTCCTGCCATGTGACCTGGCCAGCCGCCATTTTCGTGTATCTATTGGAACGGTTGTACAATGTATTCCTTTTTTATTTCAAACTGGGCCTTGGTATCGGCGTATGCGCACTACAGTAACATCCTGTGTATATCATTGAATACAAATATATAGCTATATTTTTGTGCTTTATACCGTACAAAGGATTTTAGGCTTACTTACTCCTGTTTAACACCTTGTGGTGACAACTTCAAAGTCAGTGACCAGTGGTTCCAGAAGGGGTTACAAGTACATTTTCCATAAATGAGATGCATCATAGTTACAATCCAATGGTACTGATCCGAATTATATATATATATATATATATATATATATATATATATATATATATATATATATATATATAGCTAGTACTTGCCAAGGTTAACAAGTGTGCAAAATATGAAAAGTGTGAATTACTGCCCACATGGTCATCTGGGAGTCGCAATGTGTGCAAAAATGGACGACCATGATGCTTAAAGGGGCCCACCATGAGTACACTATTATTGATTAACAGGAATTCTCTATCAAAATAATAAACACATATATGGTACATCATGTCTCATAGATTCTTGGATATACAGGGTCAAATATTGATGAAAACTGTCTGAAGTGCAATGTTTGGAATTTTTTAGGGCATTCTATGTGCAAGCTACACTTAAGATAAATATTTCATTCAACTCAGCATAAAACAATGAGTAAATGCGGAAAATTTCAGCCTGATACCTCTTTTAGTTTTTGAAATATTCACGTTCAAATATCGCGAAAATGTAAATGTCAAGCGAACTCGCGACTACCCTTAAAACTTTAAAAAAATCATATCTAGGGAAGTTTTTGACTAAATGGCCTGAAATTTTCAGGAATTACTCAACTTTGAATCTACCACAAGCCATAAAAATTTCAGGAAGATCTGAGAGGGTCGGGTGAACAATTGTCAAAAAACTGGTTGAGTTGACATGGAATGACCCACATTTATTAGTTAACCTTATTAACATTTACATATTCTTGAGTTGTAGAATTAGTTTATGTTCATGGTATCGTAGTCATTAAGAGACGTGCTAAGTTAGATAACTCAATATTTAAATGTCACCACTTTAGTTTAGACCTTTCTATCTATCTACACTTATTTACAAACATAATGCATACAAACACAATACATACAAACATACTACAAACAAACATAATACATACAAACATAATACATACAAACAAACACAATACATACGAACATAATACATACAGATATTGAATATACAAATATTGCACACACACACATATTGCATACTAGCTGGTTTGGGTACCGGGCCTATGTTTACTAGTTTATAACATAATGGAGTTTAAAATCACAGATGAACGCATACACACACAAAAGCACATATAATTAAATAAATACATGAATATTACCATAGTTTATCACAGGTTTTTAATAAAATATTTAGTAGAGCAAAAGAAACATTCACTTATAAAAAAAGTAGATCAATAGCTCAAGTAATACATCGAGTAGATTGACATATACATTATTATGAATCATTTAACAGCCTTAAATTCAAATTGAAAAGTAAGCAAAATTAAGTAGATATTTGTGAGTTTGGTAAGGATAACAAAACTATAGATTTTATAATTTTACTTATTTAAAAAGCAGTGGCAAAATCAAAAGATTTTATTACACAAAAAATAAGATACTAATCTTATAAACATATACTAGCAGTGTACCCGGCTTTTACCGGTAAGTCGGGAGTTCAAAAGTGACACTTGAAAATATTCTCACACACTATTAAGTAAAGATATAGGGGTTCGGGTGGTGGTGCGGTGTAGAGCGCTCGAAGTCGACCGGAGGGTCCCGGGTACGAATCTCAATGAGAATCTGGGGATTTTTTCTGGTCCTGGTGAAAGTCCCCAAGTCCACCCAGCTTTAACTCGGTACCTGACTTTAAGTTGGGGTAGTAAAGGCGGCTGGGCGTTGTGCTAACCACATAACCCCTTCATATACCGAGGTTATAGAAACAGATGAATTCTACACTTCATCTGCCCCGATAGCCCGTTAGGGTTAAGGGAACTTTACTTTTTTTTTTATTAGGTAAAGATATGGGTGCTAATTTATTAATGAAATTACCTACATTCCATACGTCTTAAATAACGTTTTACCCGTCAACGCGCTAATATCATCAAATCTACACTAAGCTAACATCCAGATAGAAAAAATCACTACAGGCGATAAGCGAGTCGAATGTGTTACGTAAAGGTAACGAACTTGCTGTCTAAAAATAACTTCCTAACTGACTACTGTCGCCTCACTGTGGTCACTAACTTATATCTGAGTCCGAAGTAGATCCCCACCCCCTCAAACCAGGTCACGTGACTGGTCTCTCGACGCATCGTCCTGATGCTAGCGCCAGTTGAGAAGGGGAGGGGAACGGCACGTGTTTCAATCCCAATCTTTTTTTTTACACACCTGTCCAGGTGACGAATGGTGCAGCGTCGTGGGCCAGTAGGAAGAGAGTTACAACAATAATAATAAAGACCAAATTTGTGTTTTGATCTGTTCTACTATAAAAGTAGTTAGTATTTCTTCTTTATTGGGAAATTCTACTACTATCAATTAAAAAGGCTTACCTTTTTACAATACCTTAATATGATTTTAGAATCGCATTGCCTTCCAGCGTCCAAAAATATTCCGGTCTTACGTTGAGAAGAATTTGTCTTGCTTGAGCTATGTAATCTGTTAATGATTTAAAAAAAAATCTTCATATTTGGCAGTAGTTCTATGACTGCCGAATTTAAGCCCAGATGACAAATTTTGACTTTGAGTCTTTCACTTATCGTATTATATTTTGTATTTGTTTCATTAAGAATAATCATTTATATCTGTAAACTTGACAACCTTGACTTTTTCTGCTTTTCGAATTAATTCTTTTAATTTCAATTAAAAAAAAATGTTTGTATTCACTAATAAAAGATAAATAACTAATTTTTAGTTAGCCTTATTAACATAAACGTATTCTTCAATAGTAGAACTAGCTTATGTCCATGGTATCGTAGTCTTCAAGAAACCTGCTAAGCTAGATAACTCAATATTTTAATGTCACCACTTTAGTTTAGACCTTTTTATCACACAGTACATACACACATAATACATACACAATAGTACATACATAATATTACATACACACATAATACATACACACATAATACATAAACAATAGTACATACACACATAATACATAATATTTTATGAAAATCGTCCAGGGTTTTGCAGCTGAATTAGAAAATGACATTGGTTTTGCTCAATCAGGTCAGGAATTTTTCTTACAGAAGTTTTAAATAAATCGTTTTTTTGTAAAAAACACATTTTTGCGGATCATCAGCTGATAAACCCCTGACGATTTTTTCCGTTTTACTCAAGAAATAAAAGTCAACGGATTCAAATTCATTCAGTTTTTCTTTATCCACCAAATTTGATAAGCATTATTATCATAATATTAGTATAACAATGAATGTTACGTGAAACAAAAGTTCAGAGTTTAATGCATAAATCGGCGTTTCTTCGATTCCCGTGTGTGAGCAGCTGCTGGGTTGTCTCTCTTCAGCGACCAGCAGTAGTCCGCCAGCATGACTGCGTCCCACCTCCCCTGGTACCTTTCCTCCATTTGGCGGATGTCCTGATGGAACCTTTCTCCCTGCTCATCGCCCCAAGGTTTTCAGGAAACTTCTCCATGTGTGAGAACTGGAAGTGCATCTTTATACTCATCAAACACCCGTGTTTTTGGAAGTCCTCTATCATGCCGTTGATGAGTCTGGCGTGGTTTGCTGCCTTCGTGTTCCCCAGGAAGTTGTTCACCACCTGCACAAACGATTTCCAGGCGGCGCACTCAAGCGTGTTCATAGAGTTTTGTGTCCATGAGCTGCCGTATTTGTGGGCCGTCGAAAATGCCGGCCATCAGCTTCTCAATGGTCAGTTGAGGAAATGCTCGGTACATGTAGTTGAATCACTTCCCATCCTTGTCCAGAGCGCGCGTAAACTGTTTCATAAACCCAAGCTTCATGTGTAGCAGTGGGATCAATATCTTCTCTCGGTCAACAAGAGGTTCGTTTATGATGTTACTCGCCCCAAGTACTCTTTCTTTACATAGTGCTGGGCTTTGTCGCGACTGTCCCACATACATATAAAGCATGGGTACTTCGTGAACCCGGACTGCAAACCAAGTAGAAAGTTCACCATCTTCAAGTCGACGCAGATGATCCATTGGTGCTGCTCATATTGGATTTTGTCGAGCACATATACTTCACTGCTTCATATTTCTCTTCAAGAGTTGTGGAGTGCGCAGGGGGGATTGAGGCGAACTGGCTCCCGTTGTGGAGAAGTACACACTTCAAAGAGCCCTTGCAGCTATCAATGAAGAGTCGCCAAACTCTCGGATCGTATTGAGGACCGCCGAGTTTATCAAGAAGATTGGCGACATCTCGGCAGTACACAAGGTCTTCCTGCAGGCAGAAGTAGCTTTTGTAGTCCTCGTGCCTTCTACGGAAGAAAGTGGTGCGCGCGTCCTTGCCAAGTAGATTTTTCTCTTTAAGTACGGAGGCCAACAGCTCGGAGGAATTATTCGACAAGCTGAGATCCCGAACCAGATAATTAAGCTCACACTGTGAGAACGGCTGCGGACCATCTTGTCATTCATACTCCTCTTCTGTATCTCCTCCCTCGTCTAAAGTGGTGGCCTCATTGTCGCTGTCAGGAAGATCTCTGAACGCTGGTACAAGAATTTCTTCGCAGTGAGCAGCTGGACGACGGGCAGATGGAAGGTCGGGGTACTGATGCATTAAATAATCAAGTGAAAATCCAGATTGATGATTTATAAATAAAATATAATTATCTCTGTTTTTATAATTGTGATTATTTTGCTGCTATTTTTTATGCAGCTACTTTAGAGAAATGACTGGACTCAAAACCCCAGATATTAGAATACGTATAGCTCGTCAGGTAGGTCTATGGCTGTATCTCAAGAAGCTGACCTGACCGAGCAAAATCAATGTGATATTCAGACTCAGAACAACAAAATTTGTCTAAATCAGTTGAAAAACCCCTGACGATTTTTTGGCTGTTGCCCAGTGTAATACATAAAAACATAATACATACACACATAATTCATACAAACATAATACATACACAATAGTACATACACACATATTACATAAACACATAATACATATAAACAAAATACATACACACAAAATACATACAAAAATAATACATTCAAACATAATACATTAAACATAATACATACAAACATAATACTGTTATTACTCTGCTTCACCCCCCCCCCCCCAGGTCACACCCCTGCTTTAGTACAAGTGATGAAATAGTGTTATTCGCCACCTGCACTTGTACACCCACGCAATGACCTTCACCATCAGTTTTGGCGGGAAAACGATGGATTCAGCATGGGTGGGACTACCTATAAAAGGAACTGTGCTGTGATTCATAAGACAGGACAAAAAGAGAACAGACCGAACAGGTCGAACAAGGACAACAAGGGACAAGAGGACAAAAGAAGTGGAGAACCCCAGGTCTGTTGATGCAGCGAGTTCGTTATCGGCAAGTCGCCAGCGATAACACGTAGACTCGTTTCAACTGGATTAGTTGTATGCATAATAGACTTTGTTTTGTTTTCGTCCTGGATATTATAACCTGTACATTGTAGACTGTGAATAAATCTTATTAATTAACTAACGAGCACACGTGTCCGTTAGTCATGGGTCAGGGAACATTGACCCATGACCCATGTGACCCTTCCAATTTTGCGACCCATTTGACTCATAACTTGCTCTGATACACACATAATACACAAACACATAATGCTGACACATATTATGCATACTTACGTATTAAATACACAAATATTGCAAACACACTTAATTTATTTTGATCTATCTAACAGTAGCGCAAAGAGAGGGAGGAGATGTATTATAACTCGTTGGTGGAAGCACCCGAGAGTTCCAATAGTGATTTTGAAGCATTGCTTTAAAAGATCTTCAGATAATTAGGACACTCTAGTCAGTGTGATCGGCTATTATCACACATAGATGATGAAAATGGTTACTTGATGCCATTGTGATGGCGAAAAGACAAAAGATGTATAGTTGTTTTGGTTTAGTGAAGTTTAGTACAATGCTGGTAAATGATGAGTGTTTTTTTTTAATCTTTAAATCTTTCTGATTTTTATAAAAACGAAAAACGTTGGGCGCATGTTTTATATTATGTGAATGCTTGTATTACAGTATTAGAATCATCAAATGTTAACAATTAAAGTAAAATTAATTCTAGTGTTGTATAACCTAAACTCATGATATAGAATGCATTACTTGTAAAGTCAATTGAATCAATATATTAATTTAGTGAATTTTTATAAAACAGGTTTTCAGTTATATAAATTAGAGTATGTTATAAAGGTCTGAATGTTTGTGTTCATGCGCCCAACGTTTTTCGTTTTTAAAAAAATCAGAAGATCTTATAAAGTCTATTACTATTCCCATCTTACCAATTTATTCAGAAATTATTTTCTGCTTTTTAGTACGCAAGAAAAACGTTGTTTTTTTTATAAAATATTTTTTTATAATGTATTTTTTATTATCTACCTTTTAGTTAAAATATTTTTTTCAATTTATGACCTACACAACCGCACATTGTAAAATCAAAGAAAGTAGTGAAACGTATTCGAGTATCATGTTTATAAACAGAGAATATAAATTTTGAAATCTTTCACTTTAAATAATTTTACAACGCACTTGTTTTTATTGCGCTGCGTTCGCTTTTATGTTCTGGAAGTGGTCTGATCACAAGAACGTATCGGAGAGCTCTGACATTACACATTCTTTCTTCACTACTTCAGCCACAATAATTTTATTTTCGAAAAAATACTTAAGAAACTCATCTAATCAGAATGAAATTAGCATCAGTGATTTCCCTTGATTCAGACAAGGCTGTGACCTACCTATTCGCCATACATATTTATTTTTATTTATTAAGAAACTCATCAAATCATAATGAAATAATAAGAATATTGCTTTGTTATCGAGTTCTGAGTTATATTGAAAGTATCAGAGCTATTGCTTTTAGGAAAGTGGTCTAAAATTGTATTGCAAAAAGTCGCGGACAAACACACAATCAACCAAACAGACAAGAAGTGAAGTTAAGAAAAACGTTGTAAAAAAGACCTTAATGAAGCGATTTGAATTGTTAGAATTTTATATAAAAAAATTAAAAAAAAGAACTCAATTGTCGATTTTATTCCTGACAGCGTATTACAATGCGTTAGCAGCTTTTGAAATGAATTACATGTAGTGTAAAAATAAAACACACAAGTACTTTTTAATCAAAGAGAAGCTAATTCTAAATTGATTTATAACATTAACCAAATTAAAAAGTTAAACATAAATGTATATATATATATATATATATATATATATATATATATATATATATATATATATATATATATATATATATATATACTAGGTAAGTACCCGGCTTTGCCCGGGTTTATAATAAGGTTTTCTGTTTACCTTTTGTTTTCTCCCCTACCTCCTCTCTCCCTCCCCCTCTCTCTCCCTCCTTACCCCTCCCTCCCTTTCTCCCTCCCTCCCTAACTCTCCCATCTCCCTCTCTCTCCCTATCTCCCTCCCCCTCCTTCTCTCACCCCCGTCCCCCCCTCTCTCCACCTTCCTCCTTTCCTCCTCCCCCTCTCTCCCTCCCTGCCCCCTCTCTCTCTTTATCTCTCACTCCCTCCCATTTCTCCCATCCTCTCTCTCTCCTCTCTCCCTCCCTTCCCTCTATCTCCCTCCCTACTCCCTCCCTTCTTTTTTCTTTCCTTCCCTCTTCTCTCTCCAATCCTCCCTCTCCCTCCCTCCCCTTAATCTCCCTCCCTACCACTCTCTCCCTCCCTCCCTCCCTCCTTCTCTCCCCCTCCTTCTCTCCCCTCTCTGCCCCCTCCTTCTCTCTCCCTCCCTGCCCCCTCTCTCTTTATCTCTCTCCCCCCTCTCTCTGTACAATTAAACGTCAAATTACGCTTCTTAAATAAGCAGAAAACCTTATTTTAATCCCGGGCAAAGTCTCCCTCCCTCCCTCCCTAACTCTCCCATCTCCCTCTCTCTCCCTATCTCCCTCCCTTCTCTCTCTCTCTCACCCCTGTCCCCCCCTCTCTCCACCTTCCTCCTCACCCCTCTCTCCCTCCCTGCCAGCCCTCTCTCTCTTTATCTCTCACTCCCTCCCATTTCTCCCTAACTCTCTCTCCTCTTTCCCTCCCTCCCTCCCCTATCCCTCCCTTCCTTTCTCTTTCCTTCCCTCTTCTCTCTCCAACCCCTCCCTCTTCCTCCCTCCCCCTTAATCTCCCTCCCCCACCTCTCTCTCCCTCCTTCTCTCCCCCTCTCTGCCCCTCCTTCCCTCTCCCTCCCTGCCCCCTCTTTATCTCTCTCCCCCCCTCCTCTCTCTGTACAATTAAACGTCAAATAACGCTTCTTAAATAAACAGAAAACCTTATTTTACTCCCGGGCAAAGTCGGGTACTTGCAGCATGAAAAAAAAAACAACAATATTTTTTTTTCCCGTCCCTAGCCCTTTCTTCACCGTCCGTTCAATTACACATTCACTTGGTGCGCGATTTTTATTTATAGTGAAGGCGATCCCATTACTTGAATACTTTAATATAGTAAAATACTAAAATAATTAATTACAATTAAACTGCGCATTGAGATTGTATTAATAATGTTAATAATGTCACAGAAACATTTTAATTAACGTATTTCGGTTTATTAAAGTGCACCTTTAATTTTAATCTTCCGAATACATAAAACGATAGGTAAATAGATATGACTATTGATTTCATCATGTTTACAATTGGAGTTTCCGGGAGTTACCCCTCTTTTAAAAATGTATGATAGGGAAATTACGTCACAGAGGAATTTTATCTATGGCGCCGTCGAGATTACTTTAATATAGTAAAATACTAAAATAATTAATTACAATTAAACTACCCATCGAGATGAAACGAAACCTGTCCTATTACCTTCCCCATGTAATTATGTGTATGTGTAACAAATTTCACATTATTTGGTTATCTGGATCTTGAGTTATAAGGGAACAGACAGACAGACAGACAACAAATGCCTCTTATAAGTATATATATATATATATATATATATATATATATATATATATATATATATATATGTTACAAGCATATTAGCAATTAGCATTTGTAAGGTTTCAGCCGATAGGCCTATTTCTAAAAAATATGTAAACGTATAAAACTAGTGTAAATTACGGTGTAGGCTTAATAGTACTAATTCAAGATTAATTTTGTTAAGAGCGAGAAATATAATTTAGTTTGTTTATATCGTAAGAAATTTAAAATTCAAAGAACCTAGAATTGATGTTTTAAGTTTATGGACAATTTACATCCTTTTATATTTTTAATTTTTATTTTAGCTATTTTCTCGAACCAATGCTTCTTTAAGTTTTTCTTTTAAAAACATTTTGTACTCCTTTTGTGAGGCTAAATGGTTAGTATAATGTCGAGTCGCCTTTACTTCTTCAACTTAGTAAACTAATTATTGAGATATTCGTTTGAATAATAAAAAATATGCATCTTTTGGCAAGAAATCTAAAATATTTATAATATATATATTAGGGTGGTGCTTAGGAACCACTAAAAATTAAAACCTTGATTTCTATAGGTCTCACCCCTTTAAATTGTTTTTTTAGATGTAGAAACATCTAGAAAAAAAATTGGTGCTGATATCTTAATATTTAGAGGTAACTCAATGAAGCCAAAGTTTAGGTAGGCCACGTTCAACAAGTAAACAGATCACGCTTTTGGAATTTTTGGCTTTTTTAATCCAAGATAGTTTTTCAAACACAACATTAAACAGTAGAATTAATTATTAAACAAGCACAAACAATCCTGCATCTACAATATTCTACCTGTAATTATAGTTCAATGTTATCAGTCCGATAAGAAGTCATTTTGACAATGTCTGTTTCTTAGTGTCTGGATAGGATTGTCGATGCTGTTGAACAGTCTGCAGCAGGAACTGAAGCTGCTCCTCATCTCTGGTGAGGATTCCACTGTACTCTTGAATCAATGCTACACCCCTCTCTGCATGGTTGTTGACAACCTGAATCTGCCGAGCGGTCACCAAAGATCACAGATAATCTTCATGGTTGGTCCACTCATCTGGGTCAGCATCCAGGAATACAGTCTGAAGCTCCATCATGTCAAAGAATCTCTTAGACTTTGGCGACACGAAGTCCTCATTCCTCCTTTTGTTGAAGGATTCCAAATCAACTGAGATTAGCTTGATGTCCTCTGGCTCCTCATTAGCGCTTTCATTTATGGAATTTACCATGCGTCTTTTTGTTTCCGCTGATACCTGATCATCGAAGAATGCCAACCCAACCAATCCAGGGGACAGGTAACAGAAGTACTTTGAAAACTTGTTGGATGCAGCACTGGAAACAGCTCTGTTGATTCCGGAGTAGCTGAAAATTGATTGGAGCAACAGCATATCATTGTATGGAGCAGCGGCTGCCAGATTAGCCGTGAACCAGGCTCTCATGTAGACGCGTATAATAAAGATGCACAGCTCTTGAAGACCTCTCTCTTCCTTGCTTGTTAGTCTGAATTGCCCTTTGAACATCAATATCTTCAGGCTGTACAGAACCTTCCACATCCAGCGAGCATGGTGCATTGCTCCAGGAGCAATGAATTGCACTCCTCTTTCAGGCATGACCCCAAGAAATAACAGAGCAAGTTCTAGGAACTCTCGATAATCATCTCTTGGCTGCTGCTCTTGAATATGCTTCTGAGCAAATTCAATCAGAGAGTTGCGCACATCTTCTAGCAAAGTAGACACGTCTGAATTTGTCAGTGATGTTTCATAGTTTGCTCTGTCAATGAACTGCCAATGATCCTTGAAGCGTTTGAATAGCAGAACCTTAGGAGATGAAGTGGCACCTAGACAGACTTGGAAGATGCGCCCAGAATCAGTTCCTTAATGTGATGTCTGCAAAGAAGTGATAGAAGACCTTGCTGAAGTTTTTGCTCCAGCAGGATGCAGGTACCACTAATCCTACCAGTTTTGGAACTAGTAGTATCAAAGCACATGCCTCTGATCTTGTCACTAACACCCCAGTCTTGCACAGCTTGAAAGACAGCTCTGGCCTGTGCAGCACCAGGCCGGAAGGCAGTTTCGCAACAGTTAACAACTGTGATGCTCCTTTCCCAGAAACAATTACAGGAAGTCTGTCGATGCATTCTTTATTTGTGAGATCCGAAATCAACTTTCCACCCCAATGCACAACCATAGGATAATCAGCTTGGAACTCGGCTTTGAGATGTTCTGCATACTGGGATCTGTGGAGCATTCTTTGACGGCGAACTGTCCAACGGTTCAGAGCCAGATCTAGAACATCGTGACCAAGGGACGTGGCTGTCTCAGCAATGACAAGTGTTGCTGAATTGCTTGACACTTTTGTTCGATCCAGTGCAGCTGTTAATCGAGGTGTTAGATTTGGCTTCTTGCCTCTCCTTTTCTTAGCACTAGCAGGTGTTTGAGATGAGCAGCTTGCAACAGGTTCTTCACATTCTGTTGTACTCTGCTCGTTGCTGTCATTCTCCTCAGCTGAGCTACTGCTGCATGACGAGGATACAAGGACTGCTGACTCCAGAAGCCTCTTTTACTGCTCTTTCATCTCTTGGTGTCTTAACATCATCCGCTGCTTTCTGTCTGCTGAACGTCTTTCCTTGTCAGATAATGTCCGGTCTACCCCAGCCATTGCTATAAAATTTATCTCTTAACTATTTGTTTGCTGGCAAACTGCCAAACTGGCACATTGCCAATAGTTTCTAGGTGGTGTAGGTAGGCCTATACTGTGTTGCTAATAGTTTCTTTGTCTAGGCCTGCTGTGTATTAAATTACCACTTCCAGGCCTATTTACATGTTTTATATGCTTAGTACAGCAGTGTAGGACAATCCACATAACTTTAATTAATATTATACAGTGTTATACACACAACAACAGTGCAGTACACTATGTATTTTCATCACGGTCCAATACTCCTAAACTTTGACGCCATTGAGCTACCAGTAAACATGAACTGAATACCTTAATATTTTATTTTAAGAGTTTCTATATATAAACGAACAAAAATAGGGGGTGAGAGCAGAGATTTTTGAAAGTTCATTTCTAAGCACCACCCTAATATATATATATATATATATATATATATATATATATATATATATATTGTTATAACTCGGCTACCCCCCCCCGGGTCACACCCCTGCCCCGAGATGAATGATGCAATCACGACTTTTGTACGCCTACACATTTTTAGTTCGGTCGTTCACCCACGACTTAGTACAAATGATGACATAGTGTTATTTGCACTGCAACCCACGCAGTGACCTTCACCCTCCATTTTGGCGGGAAAACGATGGATTTATTGTGGGTGGGACTACCTATAAAAGGAACTGTGCTGTAATTCATAGGACGAACAAGGGACAACGGGAGAACAAGTCAAACCAGACGGAGTGGACGGACAGAGTAAGTGGAGAACCCCAGGTCTGTTGATGCAGCGAGTTCGTTATCAGCACATCGTCAGCCATAACACGTAGACTCGTATCAACTGGATTAGTTGTACGAATAATGGACTTTGTTGTTTTGTTTCCCCCCTGGACTTATTATAATCTGCACATTGTGAATAAATCTTATTATTCAACTAACGAACCCACGTGTCCTTTTGGAAGTTTTGGAAGTTCGCAACAATATGTATGTATATAAACAACAACAAAAAACATTTAAAAAGTTGAGACCCTTTTTTGTGTTGCATGTAATATTATTAATATTATTCTAAACATCAAATTGAATCTAATTGTCATGTGGGGGCATTATCTCCATTTTTTCTAATTCACATTAACTTTTCCATCCAATGAGGAAAAAATAAGTATAATTTTCATTACAATTTTGCATTTGTGCTTATAAAAAAAAATAAGATTGTCATACATGTATGTGTCTCAAACGTCTATAAAGTATTATAAAGCAAATAAAGCATTTCATTAAAGATTAACATTTTGGATATGAGAAGATATAATTATATATTCCAATCATGGGCGTATTCAAGGGGGGGGGGGGGGGGGGGCATTTGCGCTGCCCCACATTTTGAAAAAATGTCATATGGGAGGGTCATTTGCCCCCCCCCCCATTTTGAAGTTGTTACAATAAAACTGAACTAAATTACCTGAAAGTGTATTACATTAAAGTATAACAACTAAACAAACAACAAATGTACCCCAAACCTAACCTCTAACAGCAGAAAGTAACTAATGTGCAACTTGCTTGCTTTTTCCAGATTGTTCAAAATATTCCAGTTGTTTAACAATTTCTGCTACATTTCAGCGAAAATCTGCAACCTGTTATATTTACGTGTCCATCTAGTTTCATATAGCAAAGGAACATTTTGAATTAGTTTTCTTTGCTGATTAATTTCTCAGAAAAACACTATAATTGGCTTAATTTTTCCTATTGTGTTTCGTACAGCATTCACATTTTTAAATAGTTCACAACAAGATTTAATTTATGTGAACTGCAATGTGCAATTACTGCCTTTGGGCTCTTTTTTTCGAATTATTGCTTTGACTGCTCCTTCTTTACTTGCCATTGTAGTACATCCGTCTTATCCTTGACCAACAATATTTGTCATATCTAATCAGGCCCGTAGCTTGAGGGGGGCAGGAGGGCCTGGCTCTCCCTGCGTTTTGTCTGGCCCCTCTGCTTTTTTGCTCTATTTAGTAAAATTTATTTTCTGCCCCCCCCCCCGCACATAGAATGACTGGCCCCTGCTGTAGAATTTTCACATTACGGGGCTGTATCTAGTCCAAATTGTAATGAATTTGTAATTATGGTTTTCTTTGACAAATCTAACCCCAAGTGACATCTGCTCATCCCTGAAATCATATTGTCTCGTTGGCAAGCATAGATATTGCAACTGAATTATTTGCTTCTCGAACAATGTCTTCACGTAAGAGAGACCCACACATTTCGATCATGGTGTTTTGTGTAGTTTCCGACAGGCATACTGACAGAAATTTCGGGCCCCTGGGCAGGGCTATCACTGGCCTCTCGTGCTGATAATAATATTTTCAAAAGTTGATTGGCCAGCTCAGTCCGGGCCCCTAAAACTCACCCGGCCCCTGGGCATTTGCCCCCTGCCCCCTCTCGGCGGCACTGGTTGCCGAGATATACTTAGCACTACAAGAACCAATTAACAAATGATTACCTAGAACTTCATCTCCAGATTCAACATGAAACTCTAGCAGCTCGTAAAAAATACCAGAATGTGATTCTTTTCCACGAAGTGCCAAATCATGCATGCCGCAAAAAAAAAAAAAAGGATTGTAGAAATGAAGGGACCAAGTTTGTTGCAATTTTCTTGAATTTGTCTTCTAAATGATGAGTTCAACTGCTCATCTCTAGAAACTGTTTTGGCTACCAATAGTGCAACAAAGTAGCTTGCATCCTTAATAAGAGCTTTTGTGCCACGTGCTTTAAATCTTTAAATGTTGTGCATGGTTTGATGACAAAGGCCCCCTGAACTCGTGGAATTACTTTTTTTGGAAACAACACGCAACATTTGCAAAATGCACTTTAACATTTGCAAGTATACAACCCACGATGAATAGTTTGATAACCAAGCGCATCTAAAGCCTCTTTTTCCACCACTGTCAGCTCTAAAAATTATATTTTTATCAGGGGTCGAATAATCAAGGATCAGCAGCAATTTCAACTCATTTGAAAGGTCGTATGTCAAGACATACCTACCAATATCCAATTTAGGAAATGAAGAAGTGACAGCGACAATCAAATTAGAAAAAGTTTCTTCAGTTGTGTCTGGCTGTTGAACTTGTACTGTTGTCCTCAATGCATATGATAATTCAGATGTTGCAGACGCCCTAAAATCTTCTAATAACGGCATTTCGGAATCCCGCGATTGCTCTACTTTTCGTTTTATTGAGCCTGTACAACAATTTCTAAAATCCGTCTTTTCATATTAATTTAGGATAAATTTAAAAATTCACTCAGTGGCTGACGATTATAAACTAACAAGAATTTCCAGATTAAAAAAAAACCTGTACGCCAAAAACATTTTCGAAGGTCAAATCAAGCTACAGAAGGCCAAATTAAACAAAAAAAAGAAATTAGAATCGGAACATGCTTGTGCTTGTAGTCAAAATGTTTGAATTTTAAAATACATTTATTTATGTCAATATAAATAATTAATGTTATACTTAACTTGGATTTAATTGAGAAATAAACCTGTATGGCATTGACAGCTAAAATAAAAAACGTGTTTTTTTTGCCCCCCCTCTGGAAAAATTCCTAGCGACGCCCATGATTCCAATAATGTTGATGATTTTATCTAATACACAAAACATTTTAGATAAATGAATTTGAATAATGAAAAACACACTTGCATAGACAAGGTATGTTTGTTAGTAAAGATATCCTGAAACATTAATAATTGTATATATTTTAGTTACAATATGTAGGTTAATGCGAAAGTTGAATACCAATAAAATAGTCTATATCACCGTTGTTCCGCATTAAACTGTGGCATAATCAATGACATTTGATTACAGATATGTATAAAGAACATAATATTTAAACTATTCAAATAAAAAAAAATGAATATTGTTAAGCATAAAAAAAGGTTTTAGTCCGGTCCTATTGACCCATAACCTAAAAGTTGGGTCCACCCAACGTTTTTTTGCAGTTATATATCTTTAAAGCATGCTTATTAAGAATCCGATTGATGTCAAGCTGACACCTTTGGGGAAATTTTTATTTTTAATGTTAAAGTTCACTTATAATATATGCACAATAGGGTGGGCTGATAAAACTGAAAGTTGGAATTTCAAAATCTAATAGCGGGGAAAAGTTGCCCCATGGCATGAAAAGAAAACTGAGAATACTGGCATAAGCAACTATTATGATTTGGTATTAGGTGGACGTTGGGTGGATCCAACTTTTAGGTTATGGGTCAATAGAACCGGACTATATAGGTAAAGGTGTAAAGTACCAAAATAATTCTGTATTATGTCAAAAGTGGTTTTTACCCACGTAGATTCTAGTGATGTCCTTCTGAGGTTCCTTGAGGGAGAACATGTAATGCGACACAAACCTGGATTATGGAATGGCCTATGGTCAGATATGTACATTGAGTCTACCTTTATGCGGTATGGTCATGGTCCAGGTGGTATAATAGGCATCACTCTCAATCCACAAGCGCTGAAGAGATGGGCACTTAGTTTACACATCTGTAGTGTTATAACCAAAGACATGAGTGACATGAAAGATATGTACGCATACAGTGACGAAGTTACATGCCATAAAGAAGAAATGCCAGCAAGAATTGCACAGGATTTGAAAGACAGGCGAGCAATATATGAACGTCTTCAAACTTGTATTGATCCACTCAATTCTGGTGACCACCCCATCAGCTTAGTAAACATTGCCACTGGCCAATTCGCTCCCGAATCTGTAAATGTTCATGATGCCATTTCTTTTGGTACGAAGCAGTGGAATGACTATGAGTGTCATTTGCCAGATGGATTTCATAGCTCCATTAGCAAAGTTGTTACCATGGCTGACAGAAAGAAAGCTGAAGCAATGGGATCCGGTATAAGTTATGACACAGAACTCATTTATTCTAGAGTAATTGGATTAATGCCATCCCGTGATTTGCAAATTAGAGATATATTTAAGCACGAATTAGCCTCAGTACCACCATCAATGTTTGATGACAGCGGCAATATGCGAATCACAAAGTCAAAATCGGTGTTGAAACAAAAACTTCAAGTTGAGCATTCAGCTAGAAATTCTCCAGCACCACATGTTGTTGTTGTTGATGGTTGCGCACTTTTATGGATCATACACTGGCCGGTAAATGGTACCTTGCAAGACTTTGTTGATGGATTCATAATGTACATAATGAAAATATTGACTCAACATGATGTTTATGTTGTCTTTGACAGATACTTTCAGTACAGTATTAAAAGTGTAACAAGGAGTGGGCGTGCAGCAAAATCGGCAACCAGACAACACAAGCTGAATCCAACTATGCCCATACAGCCACAGAAAGTCATTCTCACAGTAACAGAAAACAAAGTTCAACTTATTGACATAATTTGTGAGCAACTACTGAACAAAGTACAACATGTACATCCAACAGTTTCTTCATACAATAGCCGGTTAATTGTAACAGGGAAAGACTCCATCCCACAACAAATTTGCTCTGGCATTCGACAAGCTAGAGAAGATATGAAGACAAGCCACGAGGAAGCTGATGTAATCATTCCACAACAAGTTGTGTATGCATTCAATGAAGGAGCTATGTGCATTAAAGTTATATCAGATGACACAGATGTTTTTGCTTTGTTGACACACTACTATATTTCAGAGGATATGACATGCCAGCTGCTCATGGAAAGTACCACCACGATTCGAAAAGTGGTCGACATAGGAGAAACAGCAAGAAAGCATCATCAAATAATACCACACCTTTTAGCTGCGCATGCGCCTATCAGGATGTGATACTGTAGCATACATGTTTGGTATCGGCAAAGCTACTGTTCTTAAGTTGCTATTTAAGGGACACACACTTCTCAAATTGGGAGATATAGAATCTGACTTGAACAGTGTGGTAAAAGAAGCTACAAGTTTCATGGCTGCTTGCTACGGGTGTCCGGATGCTGGAAACATGTCTGACACTCGGTATGCCCAATGGCTTTCCAGGACTGGTAAACGAAAAGCCACGATAGCACCTAAATTGAAATCATTGCCCCCGACATCAGAAGCGTTTGAGGAGAATGTTAAGCGTGCCCATATTCAAACATGCATTTGGAAAAATGCTTTACTACGAGATCCTCCAAATCTTGATCCCACCAAATTTGGCTGGCAAAAAGATGACGTAAATAAAACATTAATCCCTATAACACTTCCAGTGGGTGTTGATGTAGCGCCTCCAGAAATTCTTCAGATGATTCGTTGCGGGTGTGGATCGGATGAACCGTGTAGCAGCGGACGATGTGGGTGTTTCAGAGCACAGTTACCTTGCACAATCTTTTGCCAGTGCTATGAAACAGAAAATTGTCAAAATCCATTGACAAAAATTAATGTACTGGTAGATGAAGTGGACGTTGAAAGCGATTCAGGATCTGACGTTGAATCAGAAATTGATTAATCTGTCTATTGATATTGAAACAGTTAAATTGAAACAGAAATTGTCTGTTGATAATTGCATAATTGTGCCAGATAATATAATTTTTACATTCCATGTGATTGTACAATGTCTATGTATTACAAACAAACTTTAACGCTTAAAAAAATTTTTTCCCCAAAGGTGTCAGCTTGACATCAATCGGATTCTTAATAAGCATGCTTTAAAGATATAGAAACTGCAAAAAAACGTTGGGTGGACCCTACTTTTGGGTCAAGGGGTAAAATGCATTAAGTGAGCCCCAGACTATTTCTTGCAAGAGTAAGAACAAGAAAATATGAATTATTGTACAACTTATAAATATTTTATGTAGTATTAAAATTATGGCAAGCCTTTTGCGTTAAGCTACAGATATAAGTTATATTTTATAATGCTAATTCTACAATAGTACTTAATAAATATTATTTATCTAGAATTTTCATAAACTGTTTAGTACAATACTCTCCAAGGATCGAACTAAGTAGCATTTCCCCAATTGAGTTAAAAATAGTTATTACAATTCTAACACATTAAAAAAATCATGTAATTTTAACGACAATTTATTCTTTTACTGTCTTCTTACTTTAAACAACATAAATGTGACTATCATAGGTCTACGAGTATCTCTATTTTTAAGCAAAACTATTTTACCCGGTTTATTTTTGTACGTAATTGGGACGTTAATTATCCCATCATAAATCTCTGGCTTTTTTGAATCCACGAAATGTCTAGCAAGTTTAACATATTCTTCTAGACTTATATTGTCGCCGAATTCCCTTCCGTGTTTAAAAAAATGAGTTGCAGCTGTTCTGTCACTTATAAAGTTCAGTCCATTGGGTAGTCGTACTGAGTGACTTTGCACTTTTAAATCTTCATAATGATCTCTGTAATCATCTCTTATACTTTTCTTGAGAAAGAAATCCCTTGCTTCTATTTGATCCTTTTCTTGCATATCACTAAAACTGAGTGCTGCTCTATGATTCCGTCGTCTAGCTGATAACTTAAGTACAGCGAAATCACAAGCAGCACAAAAATCTGTAAAATTCTGTACTCCATCATTTTCTGCAAATGTTATTCCCAGTATTATTTTGTGATTTAGTTTAAATGACTGAAATAAACGATACAATCTATTGGTCCGCTCTTCATTATTCTCTATATCAAATATTTGTTTGTCGTTTACAAGAAATTGTTTAACAAAATGTGCCATATTTAAATAATTCTCTCTGTTTACATTTCTTTGATTTCCTTGATTTTCTCTTTCGAAATAGTCATAGACTATCAATTTGTCCGCAATGTATTGCATTTTCATACTTGGGTTCATAGATGTAGTAGTTTGGACTCACTGTTCAATGTACTTGATCTATTCTATGATAAATACAAACACATTAATGAGTAATACATTTGATTTATGTTAAGGAATCGAAAAAAATAATAATTATAGAAAATATTTAAATGCATTAGTGGCTTTGGGTTGATTTTTTTTGCAATTCCCAATAAGACATTTTGTTTTATTATTTTACTTAACTAAATCTTGATGAGATTTTTATGATGTGGTCATTAATAAAGTATATTGTATATAAATAAAAATGAATGCGTCTTTCATCGAGTTCAGGCTTGACCAAACCTAAGTGTAATTATTTCAGACAGGTAAATGCGACATTACATGCTGTAAGGGAGGTAGACATCATATAAAATACTGCTCGTGGATTGGTCAATATTTTACAACATTATTCTGCGTGCCGAGCAACCCCGTAGCGTGAAAATTCTACAGCAGGGACCAGGCATTCTACAGCAGGGACCAGGCCATTAGCAGGGAGGGGCCAGGAAATAAATGTTACTAAGTAGAGCAAAAAAGCAGAGGGGGTTCAGACAAAATGCAGGGGGGTGGCCCGGCCCCCCACCCCCACCCCTGCACGCTACGGGCCTGGTGCCCGGAGATAAACATTGCGAAATAAGTGTCACAAGACAGAACTAGCATAGAAAATAATGGTCTCTGAAGAAACTGAGTTTTCTAATCTACTAGTTGATGTATCTTAATTAAATATCAAAATAATTTTAGGTGTGTTTTTACTCGTCATTGTGGCCATAACAGATTTGTAACCAAAGTTCACATATATAGACATTTTGCTTTTGCTAGCATATGCCAAGGTTCATGGAGTGACCTAGGCAAAAACGCTGTCAAGGCTACTACTTGCAGATCTTGGGTTTCTCATTATCATTGTCCCCTTCCCCCTCTTTATCCATGCCTATTAATGAGAGCCATTTTGCCGTTTTTGGGGCGTGCTTAGCAAAGAAGATTTGGAGGCTCTAGGCAAATGTATATTTTGAAGAATTAGGAAAATGTACATGGAAAGAAACTAGGCAAAGGTACATTGAGGGGAACTAGGCAAAGGTACGTTGGGGGGAACTAGGCAAAGGTACATTTCGGGAACTAGGCAAAGGTACATTGGGGGTAACTAGGCAAAGGTACGTTGGGGGGAACTAGGCAAAGGTACATTTGGGGAACTAGGCAAAGGTACATTGGGGGTAACTAGGCAAAAGTACATTGGGGGTAACTAGGCAATGGTACATTAAGGGTAACTAGGCAAAGGTACATTGAGGGTAACTAGGCAAAGGTACATTGGGGGAACAAGGAAAAGGTACATTGGGGGTAACTAGACAAAGTTACGTTGGGGTAACTAGGCAAAGGTACATTGGGGGAACTAGACAAATGTACATTGGAGGAACTAGGCAAAGGTACATTGGGGGGACTATGCAAAGGTAATTGACAGTTCTAGGAAAAGTTTGGTTATTTTCAAGAATTTAGCTACAGATGGAGGTTATAATAAATTATATTGATTATAGGTTAAGATAGATTATCACCGATTATTAAAAAAAAAGAGAAAATAACAGTCATGTATGATTAAAATTATAGTAGGTTGGTGACCTTGTAATTTATGTTTTATTTATAAACATAAATGTAAAATTAGTTAATATCTGGTAACTTTGAAATAGTTACACTTTATTTAGTGGTGAGATGAATGAAAAAATAACTGATTTATAGGATTCCACATAAAAACTATTCAAAAAAGAATAAAAGAATTTACAACAATTAAAATGATCATAAATGTTATAAACGATTTTTTTTGGTGATTCTTAAATTTTTTTTATAACACATAAAATCTTAATCGTAATGGATCTGCTACAATTAAAAAAATGTTTTCGTTAAATAAAATGACTTGTTTATTTAGCCAATTTTATATAGTAAGAGACTTGAAGTATTTTGAGTCGATGAAACGTGCATTAATTTCGATTACATTATTTGATTTTGTCTTAATTATTTTAATTGAGCAGCAGATGTAATCAAGACAATTTTATATATTTATACATTTTTTAAAATAAAGTATATCTGAATGCCTTTCATCTCTGGTCTATGAGTTTTTTAGTCATATAATGTGCTAAATCTAACAAAAGTGTTGTTCTTACTTGAAATAACTTGCAAATCTTTTCATAAACCTAGTTTAATAATATATTGTAAAACATTCTAAAAAAAATTATTTCATGAATTTGTTATTACTTTGACGAATTCTACCCGCATACAAAATTTAAAGTCGTAGAAAACTAGACTGCTTACTGTCCTAAGTATATTATTTCGAAAATGTCCATTTATCATTAACAAATAACAGTTTTCAAGCATTATTTATAAATGTAGCACTTTAAGCTAGATTGGCCTGACCCACATGGTGTGTTGGTGAGATAACTTAGGCTGAAAATTGTAGGAGCTCAGTACGGTATTCAGCACCGAGCGGCACAAGGAGCGGTTTATGATGGCTGTGAAAAAGGAAAACATTTACATAAAAATCAGTCTAAAAAAATTACATTGTAGCGTTCAGTTCGGCAGGACATCCCTATTCACTTTTTTTATCCATGCCGTAATAAGGGGATAGTTTAATGTTTCATATCTTAGTATATCTGTTATAACTCTATCCCTGCACTCGGTAGTGCGCGATGAATAGGAATATCCCTTAGACCGTATAAATTTACTATGCATGGATTAAAAAAAACTATAATGAAAAAAGACTTCCTCCCCTAAAGAAATAAATAAAAGGATAACTAAATTTAGTATAAAACTACAATTTTTAAAATTAGAATGTTGAAATTCTATGAGATTGAGGTTTTACATGAAGTAATTTATTTTTTTAAAATCGTTAAATTAATACATTTTTTTGATATTTTAAGGAAAATATGTAACTTAGGCTTAGCAGTGCAGGAATTTAGTGTAGTGCGTCATTCTTAGATAGCGCTTAGCATTTCCAAAGGATATATTAGCAAGATCTTACGTTTCGTGGTAATTCCCTAGTAAACATATGAGACGCCATTATTACCGGGTAAAATCTACAACATCTTTTGACAGGAAAAAACAATTTTTTGCGCCGTGCAGGTTCCATGGTCAATGAGGCTTTACACATACGATGATACTCATAGCCTGCGGTAGTGACAGATGTGCTAGGCACGCATCACTCTCCAAACCGCCAGCTATCTTTAAGTATAATCTCATCATGTAGTTTTTAGCAGGTGTGATAGGCACATGACAACCTTTCTGTTAGAGATGAAGTGAGTGGTCATGTACACATACGCACCCTACTATTGACAAGTCCAAAAAACTTTTTTTGATTATACTGGTGGATGCAGTTTGGACACCATTTTAACTGGTATGGAAGGTACACTACAGCTTTCCATGCTGTCGGAGGCTGCATTCACAATTAAAAAAAAATATAAGGGCATATTATAATTTTTAGAGCACATCTTACTAAAGGACTCAATTCGATTAAGACTTAAATAATATATATATATATATATAATGTAAAACACACATAGATATACATATTTATATTTTTTCGTTAAACTTGCTATTGATTGTTGCACTCTGGGCTAGTCTGTATAAGACTAAAAAAAGTTTATAATTATGCATATACACCAATTTGCTAACTTTTGTATTTATTATGACACCAATATCTCCGTCAGTATTTTTCCCCACTATAAACATTACTAAAAAATACCTTCGTAATTCTACAAGATATTAATTTAAGGACTCGAAGTTATAAAAAAATATTATCTAGTTCTAGATGCCTAATTTAAGCTTTCTTTATAAAAAAAGAACAGGTATAAAATTGAATAAAACAATTTACTGACATATATAGCCTATATATAGAAGAAGAAAAAATAAAAAAGTTAAGAGCTTATAAAAAGATTTTTTTTTACATTTTTATTATTTTCTTAATTTTATCATAATTATAATCAATTTTATAACGATAAGGAAATAAACACATTGTTTACAATATTATTTAAAGTAAAGTTCCCTTGCGCCAAAGGGCTAATCGGAGTAGAGGATGTGTAGAATCCATCTGTTTCAGTAATCACGGCATATAAAGTATTATGTGGTTAGCACAGGCGCCTTTAATTCCCCAACTTAAATTCAGGAACCGGTTTATCGGGGTATTGTGTGTCGGAGTTTCTTGTTTGTAATCTGATAATACAGAGCTGGGGAGTCGGTGTCGGTGGTGTCAGTTTAAGCATTTGTACATTGTCCAGAGTCGGTGTCGGTGGTGTCAGTTTAAGCATTTGTACATTGTCCAGAGTCGGTGTCGGTGGTGTCAGTTTAAGCATTTGTACATTGTCCAGAGTCGGTGTCGGTGGTGTCAGTTTAAGCATTTGTACATTGTCCAGAGTCGGTGTCGGTGGTGTCAGTTTAAGCATTTGTACATTGTCCAGAGTCGGTGTCGGTGGTGTCAGTTTAAGCATTTGTACATTGTCCAGAGTCGGTGTCGGTGGTGTCAGTTTAAGCATTTGTACATTGTCCAGAGTCGGTGTCGGTGGTGTCAGTTTAAGCATTTGTACATTGTCCAGAGTCGGTGTCGGTATCGGCGCAAAAAAACTTACCTCAATAATGTGAGGGAAAAAAAACTAGAACTTTAATTAAATAATTCAGAACAACGGTAATCTTTAATTTAAAGTGTTCATCAAGATCTTTTATTTAATTTTTAAATAAACATATGGTAAATCTGTTTATTGGCGAATGTATTATTTAACCAAAGCGAGATTCTCTATTATACAACGACTTGTCAAAGTTAACAGAATTGTGATTGAAAGCAGATAGGAAGGCTACTGGTTATGTAATTATACTTTTTTTTTACCACGACGCAATGGCCGAAGCGACGTATTTTCATAGTGCTTTAGAAAAATAATATTTTTAGGACTTATCGAATATCAGAGGTAAGTAAAACCATCGCAAAATACAGTAAAATAGCATAACTATCAATATATTGCTAAAAAAGTATGTTTCTGTGTAATAATAAAATAGCTTTAAATGATTTTTAGGATGATTATGTTTAAAGTGATTTGCAGGAGACGTGTGGTCGTGTGATGAAGTGCTTAACAGTCGACTTGAGAGTCCCCGGTTCGATCTCCGGTGAGTACCAAATTGATATTTCTAGTCGTGGCCCTGAAAACAGATGGCACTAGAGCGTCGGAGTTAAAGTCCCGATCCTAGCCCGCGTTAGAGTCTTGTGTCTATGTTGAATTCGCCATTTTAAACTCCAGTACCTCTTAGCGGTCCGATAGGCTCCCTGCTCTGGGAACTGTGGCTAAATCTGAAGAGTCATCTTTAGGAAACTGCTGTAATCGGCACCACTGGCCCCTTTTGCTCTGGGGATGGGGGGCACCTGTTGCAATGGGAAAACCTGTCTGTATGAAAACTGGTTTTAACTGGATGTGCAGGGGAAGTGATACTGTTTCCGAATGCTGGCTTAGCACGCTGCTAGCCTCAGTCGGAAGATCGTGGTTTCATTCTATGAAATCACTTATCAGGCATGGGTTCATACCCGGATAAAAGGCATTTGAGCCACTCTACTTATCTGTCAGAACAACCAAAAAGCACAATGAAAAGGAAATCGAAAAAGAATAACGCGGGTCTGGATGGTTAGGGGGCGGTAGGGCCACCATTGGAAAAAAAATCGACTACTTGCCCCGGTACCACGACGCTGGCTGAAGGGTCTGGGACCTTAAAAACGGTTACTTTCGGCCCAACTTGAGAACCGCGAAGGCTTTAGTCAACGCAAATCCCTCCTGCGGAGGTTGACACAGGATGTCTTCGGTCACACTTGTCACTTGCGCGGACCAGGGGGGCATGCACCCCCTACTACCAGTGGCTGAGCTAGGTCAGGCTAGGCCCACGGGAAATGCCGCATGCTCTGTAGGCAGAACCCCGTCACGATTGACCGCTCAACGGCGCTACGAGGGAAGTCGCACACCCTTTTCAAAGACTGGGGCAGGTCGAGCCCGATCCTCGGCAAGTGCTGATTATTCTGTTGGAGCTACTTCGGTATGTACGATCATGCGGAGAAAGGGGGAGGCAAACACCCAAAGGTGGATGCGACAGGTCGAGCGCAGTTCTCGGGTAACGCTGATTGCTCTGTCGGCGGAAAACCGATTGTTACGTCTCGCAGGGCACTGCCTACGGGTGACGCCTTTGGTGCCCGGCAACGTGACCGTTAAGCGAAGACTAGGGAAGCGGTTTGGTAAGGCTCATTTCAGGGTTGTCCACCTGAATGTCCCCAAGAGCCTAGAAGTCGTAAAGCTTTTGAACGAGAATAATGTGGATGTTTTAAAATTTACAAAAAGCTATGTTGTCCTATATTTGACCACAAAATTCATAGCTTTTCAATTTGTATAAGTTCTTGAAAATATTGGGTATGCTATTTACATACTTGTGTATGATTAACTTAAATATAGTCATTCTGAGAGCGAAATCTTTTGGAATATTTACCTCCAAAGTGGGATTTTTAGCATGTTGAAAAATATCTTAGAATTATACAAGTTTAAAAAATTCATAGCTTCCTTAAATTTTTGCCATACAAAGACAAATCTGATCTTAGAATGACCCATATTTTGTAGCCAAAGTATAATAAACTTAATTATGTGTAACAGAAAAATCAGTTTGTGATACCTAATAATAAGGGGTTAGGCTAGGGTATTTTTTTGGTTTCGGGCAGATCCGATTTTTTCATGACTGTATTTTAAACTGGAATACTGTTGTATTAATTCTTTACTTTCGATTTAACGCGGAGCCCAAATCACTTTTAAAAATATTATATTTTTTATACATGTAGCATTTTAGTAGGTCAGGCTAGCCTGGCTTAAAACGTTTTATAGAAAAAAAAAATTAAAACACTCAAAATGTTGTAAGAAGGACAAATCATATAGAAAAATATAGGCTTTCTCGTATGGAAAAGTAAAAAAAAAAAATATAATTTAGTATAATATTACGTGTATTTAAAATAAGTTTTTAAAATTAAAATGCTTTAAATTATGTGTGCTTGAAGTTTCACATGAACCGCATCAAATAAAAATCGTATTTGGATAAAACCAGCGGTGCATGAAATTTAATGAGGTGCGTCATTCTTATAAAGAACATAGCATTTTTAAAGGATGTATTGATAACAGCTTACATTTGGTGGGCATTCCCTATTTTATGCAGGAGGCGCCATATGACCTGAATTAAAAATAAATTTTGAGCAGCGGAGGTTCCATGGTCAATAAAGCTTTACACATACGATGATATACGTAGCCTGCGGTGTTGATGGATGTGCTAGATATGAGGCACACATCTCTTTCCAATCCGCCAGCTACCTTCAAGCTTAATCTTATCATGCCGTTGCTGACAGTTTTGATAGTCACATGACAACCTCTCTGTTAGAGATGACAATGGAAATATATTCGTGCATTTACCGTCTATTCAGTGGTCAGGTAAACACACACCCTATTAATTTTCTCTATAATATTGGTGGATGCAGCTGGTACACTACCCCGACGAACCAGGCTATGGTATACAGCTATTGTATTCCACCATTTCAACTGGTGTGGAAAGCACACTATAGCTTGCCGGTAATCTCTTATTTTACCATCCAAAATTATTTTGATACATATTATTGATACTTTACCTCTATAAACATTCCAAAATCATAGTATTGATTGTTATTTATTAAAAGAATAAGAAAAAAATTAAAAAAAATGTGTTTAAATGCATTAAATAAATTTTAAAAAAGGTCCTCTATATTCTATATAAAATACTGCCAGCCATGTTAAGAGATGACCTGAATTGTTTACAAAAAAAGGCAGCTGCCAACTACAAGATTATTAAAAAAAAACTGAAAGATAAGACGGTACCTTCGGAAAATTTATGCCCATCACTTAAAAGGGTATGACAAAAATTATTTAAACCAATTTTATGTTAGGGGGATAGCTACTCTTGGGGCCCCTAGGGCCGTTTATCTTGTACCGCTACGTATAAGGTGTAGAACGGGGCCCTAAAAATGACATACTTATTAATATAGCTTATATAGTAAAAAACGGTACTCTTACAAACATTGATGTATAGCCCTCAAAAGGCATGACAAAAATTATTTAAACCAATTTTATGTTAGGGGGATAGCTACTCTTGGGGCCCCTAGGGCCGTTAATCTTGTACCGCTACGTATAAGGTGTAGAACGGGGCCCTAAAAATGACATACTTATTAATATAGCTTATATAGTAGAAAACGGTACCCTTACAAACACAGACGCTTAGCCCTCAAAAGGCATGACAAAAATTATTTAAACCAAATTTATGTTAGGGGGATAGCTACTCTTGGGGCCCCTAGGGCCGTTAATCTTGTACCGCTACGTATAAGGTGTAGAACGGGGCCCTAAAAATGACATACTTATTAATATAGCTTATATAGTAGAAAACGGTACCCTTACAAACACAGACGCTTAGCCCTCAAAAGGCATGACCAAAATTATTTAAACCAAATTTATGTTAGGGGGATAGCTACTCTTGGGGCCCCTAGGGCCGTTAATCTTGTACCACTACGTATAAGGTGTAAAACGGGGCCCTAAAAATGACATACTTATTAATATAGCTTATATAGTAGAAAACGGTACCCTTACAAACACAGACGCTTAGCCCTCAAAAGGCATGACAAAAATTATTTAAACCAAATTTATGTTAGGAGGATAGCTACTCTTGGGGCCCCTAGGGCCGTTAATCTTGTACCGCTACGTATAAGGTGTAGAACGGGGCCCTAAAAATGACATACTTATTAATATAGCTTATATAGTAAAAAACGGTACCCTTACAAACACAGACGCTTAGCCCTCAAAAGGCATGACCAAAATTATTTAAACCAAATTTATGTTAGGGGGATAGCTACTCTTGGGGCCCCTAGGGCCGTTAATCTTGTACCGCTACGTATAAGGTGTAGAACGGGGCCCTAAAAATGACATACTTATTAATATAGCTTATATAGTAAAAAACGGTACTCTTACAAACATTGATGTATAGCCCTCAAAAGGCATGACAAAAATTATTTAAACCAATTTTATGTTAGGGGGATAGCTACTCTTGGGGCCCCTAGGGCCGTTTATCTTGTACCGCTACGTATAAGGTGTAGAACGGGGCCCTAAAAATGACATACTTATTAATATAGCTTATATAGTAGAAAACGGTACCCTTACAAACACAGACGCTTAGCCCTCAAAAGGCATGACCAAAATTATTTAAACCAATTTTATGTTAGGGGGATAGCTACTCTTGGGGCCCCTAGGGCCGTTAATCTTGTACCGCTACGTATAAGGTGTAGAACGGGGCCCTGAAAATGACTCAACCATGACATAATGATTTATATGTAATATTAGACTTATTAGAAAAATAAAGCAGTGCCAAACGGTTAAAGAAAATTGAAACAAATTCATTATATTTTATGGGGATAGAAGCCATGTAAAATATTTTTGTCTAAATATTGTAGTTTTCACTAATTACGCAAAGAATAGTGGAAAATTCATTTTGGTGTTTAAATTGATTTCGAAACACAAACTCTTGCAAATATGAATGAAAGAGACCCTCGCTTGTCCCAAATTGACTTCTTAATTTTCGTTTTGCCCTCATCCACAGATTTTCGATATTTTGAGTATGGACTTCAGGGTCATGGGGGTCAACAAAATGTTGTTCATGTATAATTACAGAGTGTGAATAAACTCCGCCACCAAGTCCTTCTATCCCCCTATACGCGGCCCATCCATCGGATATGATATGGGTGCCTGGCATTACATGTTGCAATATCAGGGCTTCTAAGGTTTCTGCCCTTCTATCGGGAACTTCAACTAAAAAGCATTTCCCTGTTCCCCATTCTACACCACCAAATACCCAATGGCCTTCCCTCCAAGTACCCCTGTGGTATTTACGATGAAAGTACTTTGATTCATCTATTTCCACAACAATAGGCTCAAAGTTTTCATTTACCCCACCAATTTCTATCGGCCGGCGGTTCATATAAGTGGACATTTCCTCCCTAAGAAAGTTAAACCAGTCGACCAAAGTGTTCTCTTGGAGTATGTTCGTTTCGCGTTTGGTGGATTTTTGGGAAAAGTTGTATGCAAAGCAATAAATAATCTGAATTATAGTTTTGAGAGACAAATGGCTTCTCGTAAAAAAAGAATTAAATCTAATGCTCTTTTTTAAGTGACATGTCGGACAAACCCAGCGAAACCCATCGATACCGGTGTTATGATTTCCAAGATAACATAACACATAGCACGTGGTGCACTGCATATTATTTCTCAATAGACGCCTAACAGCTAACCACTGAATAGACGATTCTTGGTTATGCATTTCTCTTTCTAAACCAGATAGATTCCACATTTCTTGTAAAATGGCTGCATGGTCCATAATATTTTGAGGATCTACTATATTGAAACGAAGATTTCTAGGTCTACCTGCCATTACAAAGTTAAATTCGACACTGCAATAAATCTTGTTTTATGTCAAATAAATGAGCTAACTTCAATTAAGTTCTGATCACTCGTGTTGTAATAACAAGTTGCAATGTACTAAAAAGATTTACTTAATTGAAATTGTATTGACAAAAATTGTTAAGATTGAAACTACAAAAGCTTTTTTTTATATCGGATGGTCTGTCTATCAAAGAAAAAAAAACAAGGATGAGGTTAAAAAATTAAGAACACAGTGGAAGTGTACTTATCTGAATTAGCAGCTATAACAAGGAAATTCAATAACAAAGCAATCACTATTTCCAAGATGAAGAATGAAAATCCAAAGAAAATCAAACTCTCTCTACAAATTAGTATGAAATACTGAAGTGAAACTTTACATACTGCTTATATTTGTAACAAAGTTTTAAACTGATCTATCATGGAATGTTCCAGATGTCACAATGATGTCACGTTGCATAATTTTATGTAAAAAGTCCCAAGACCCAGCCTCCCACCCCCTGCCTTATTTCACCTGTTACTCACAGAAAAGAGTGGGGAGGGGTATTGGATTAAACAGGTTATTCGAAACGTTTAATAATCCCACTTAGTCTTTGTTCCTCCAATTCAGACGCTATCTCCTCTGCCCAGGCAGTTCGACCACTCGAGCGCTGGTCAACAGATCTAAGAACTTTCACATAAAAACGTGAAATTCCTGTTAAGATACCGACCGACAACAAACGAATTGCTAGACTGAAAAGAAATCTTACTTAGTCTACCTTATCTGAAGGTCCATTCCACCACCACCCCTTCTCCATTTCACACTCACCTCCCAAAAGGGCGGGCTAGCTGACCATGAGTGATTAGCGATGAAAATTGTACCAGTGTGGATAAAAGGTGATAGAGATGGTATTCGTCCAATAGGCTCATACTTCATTCTGAAGTGGTCGTAACAGACAGGCCAATGAAGGTGAAACTGATGGGAGGCTAATATAATAGGTTTGATTTATTTTGGTCAAGCCCTCTGAGGGCTGGGAAACAGCGTTTCTGATGGCTCCGTTTTTTCTAATATAGCCTGTATTAAAAATTATGTCATTTTGAGGACCCCATCCTACACCTTATACGTAGCGATACAAGATTAACGGCCCTAGGGGCCCCAAGAGTAGCTATCCCCCTAACATAAAATTGGTTTAAATAATTTTGGTCATGCCTTTTGAGGGCTAAGCGTCTGTGTTTGTAAGGGTACCGTTTTCTACTATATAAGCTATATTAATAAGTATGTCATTTTTAGGGCCCCGTTCTACACCTTATACGTAGCGGTACAAGATAAACGGCCCTAGGGGCCCCAAGAGTAGCTATCCCCCTAACATAAAATTGGTTTAAATAATTTTTGTCATGCCTTTTGAGGGCTATACATCAATGTTTGTAAGAGTACCGTTTTTTACTATATAAGCTATATTAATAAGTATGTCATTTTTAGGGCCCCGTTCTACACCTTATACGTAGCGGTACAAGATAAAGGGGCCTAGGGGCCCCAAGAGTAGCTATCCCCCTAACATAAAATTGGTTTAAATAATTTTTGTCTTGCCCCATAAGGGCTAAGCATCAGTGTTTGTAAGGGCACCCTTTTTTTTACTATATAAGCTTTATTAATTATGTCTTTTTCAAGGCCCCATTCTACACCTAAGATATAGTGATAAAAAATAAATGGCCCATTGGGGCATCAAGGGCGTCTACCCCACTAACATAAAATGTGTTTAATCATTTTCTTCATGCCCTATGGGAGTCAGGCTTTACTGCTTCGCATGGTACTGTTTTTCCTATATAATCCTTTGTTAAGTATGCCCCATTAGTTTCTTCATTGTAAAATGCTAAATTGGCAGCAACATCACTGGATTTCGGTCGTGTTTTTTTAAATTGTTAAACAGAAAATATACGGAACGAAAGAAAATAGTAAAGAAAAGTGTTATAAGTTGCAATTTTTTTGCCATTAAGTAATAAAAATGAACAAAATATTGTCTAAAATGGATTATATTGATGTGAAATCATTAATACTATGATTTGGGAATGTTTATATAGGTAAAGTATCAATAATATGTATCAAAATAATTTTGGATGGTAAAATAAGAGATTACCAGCTTGCCTTGCTGACGGTGGTTGCATTAAAAAATAACAAAAGTCATAACCGCATATTATATTTTAGTGCACATCCTAACGTCAACCTAAAGACTTAATTCGTATAATTTAAGACCAAATGAATACATATATATGTATGTTTAAACACATATAAATATATATAAATTATATTTTTTAGTTAAAAAAAAAACAATTTGCGATTGTTTGTTGCATTCTTTAGCCTAACTGGGCTAGTCTTAATAAAATTAAAAAAAAAGTTCATTATAATGCACATTAACCATTTTGCACACTTTTGTGTTTATTATGACACCTTTACCATTATATCTGTTTGTATTTTTAGAGCATTTTCGAAAAAAAATGCTCTATTGTCCCCGTTTTGTCTGTCTGTCTGTCTGTCTGTCCGTCATCACCCTAGATCTCAGCAACCATAAGTCCTAGACCCATGATGTATATATCATTTTGTAGGTCATGGCCTGCCATGTGTATATCAAAAGTCTATTGCGCGATCTGACCTCTGAGGGCCGAATAAAATGGCTTATTAGGTACCATTTTTTTTACAATATAAGCTATACTAACAAAGGGGCGTAAAAAGGGGCGTGACTTATTATTTATTTTGTAACAGTTATTCAACATGACTTACTTCCCTTACTTATAACACGAAAATGCGCAAACATGTCCTGTGCCCAGGCTTAGATTGCTTGTTTTCCCGTTATAAACATTATAATATAAAGACTCGAAGTTATTATCTTATTCTAGAATTTACACACATGCCACATTTGAGTTTTCTCTCTAAAAGAACAGGTCCAAAACTGAATAACAAAATTTGCTGATAGGAGAACGAAAATTAAAATTAAATAAAGAGCTTAAAAAAGATTTTCTTGAACAATTTTATTATTTTCTTAATTTTATCATAATTATAATCGATTAAAATCGGTGAGGAATTAAACACATTGTTCACAACATTATTTGTAGTAGCTTTGAAATGTATTAAAATTATAGTTTGTATTAGGGGCTGTCCATTAATTATGTCAACAAAATAGGGGGGAGGGTGGATCTGAAAATTTTTGACAATTGTTGAAAAGGGGGAGGGGGTGAGGTTAAAAAAAGTTGACGTCAACAATGTTACTTTTTAAAATACATTTCATCACTTAACAAAGGAAAATTAGGCAGTTTTTGTAGTCCTGTGTTATACACTCGCACAACCTATTTTAATTAAACTAACCATATTCCTGTAAAATCTGTAAAATACAAAGCGAAAGTACAAGATGAATTACAGAGTCAGATAAACATCTTCAATAGCGATTTGATTGGCTGGTATAAACGAAAAGAAAGTGGTGTTTTAATTTCAGATCAGGAAAAGGAAATAAAAAAGTAAGGTTGAAGAGCAAGAAAAGAAACTGAAAAGAAAGAAATATGAACAAGAAATCAAAAGATATACAGAAAAAAAAGAAACTTTAACTCAAATTTGGGCTGAAAATTCAGCAGTAAATTGAAGATGTGACAAAAAGCTGGGTCAGCTGCTTACAACAAAAAAACGGCAATATTTATGTTAGAAATCTCGATGATTTGACCGACCAATTAAAGCTTCAAGGTTTTCAAATAAGTAGAAGTTCTTTTTCTACTTGGCTCTTGCGAAAACGAAGTTTATCACACTAAGGCAAATGCCATATAACAAGTGAAGCATTAGTGAAGTTAATTCGAGCAAAAAATTATTTACACTCAAATCACATGAATGGTAGATTTTGTAAAGCTACTTTGAATCACCTAGAGGAAGTGGCTTCTTTGTTGGGACCTACAGAAGTATGCTTCAGCAGTCAAGGTGTCAAAGCCAGAGTCCCTACTGGATTGAAAGCAGCTAACAAGCAAGCTCCACTTTTAATGCATGTCGAATACCGGTTACATAGCCTGATCCCGATTGGGTAGTAGCATCTAGACACAAACTCATATCATCTGTTTATGCTGACATTGAAATCCAAAAAGAACGGTTTAGGTAAACCCGAAGTTGTAACATATGCAGGTCCAACTTACATAGCCATCAGATCAGGCAAGCATTGTTCATCCTCAGCTTATAGCCATGGACTGGATTATGAAAGGCTACTTGAATTGGAAGAGTTTGACATTGTTACAAAGGATCCAAGCAACAAGTTGATCAAACCGATTGTTATTGTCTGTGGATGGTGGGCCTGATAAAAATCATAGGTATCAAAAAGTTATTGATGTGGCCATCCATCATTTTGTAAAGCAGAACATTGATGCAATGTTTTTAGCAACAAATGCACCTGGTAGAGGTTCGTTTAATAGATTAGAAAAGCGAATGGCTATTCTTAGTCGAGAACTTTCAGGACTAATTTGCCACATAAACTTTTTTTTTCAAGACACCTTGAAACACAAGGTCGAAAAAGTGATAAGGAGTTCAACTTCAAATATACAGGCGAAACATTGATAGAAATATGAAATCAAGTAAGCATAGACAACTTTCCAACAGTAGCAGAGAATATTGTGCTTGAAAAGTCTGAGCTTGAAGTTGAAAATTTAATAATCAAAGATCAAGTTTGGTTCCGAAAACATGTAAGAACAAGTCAGTACTTTCTACAAATTGTCAAATGTTGTGATTTCACTTGTTGCCAGCCAACTAGAATCTAGTACTTTGATATTATTACTGATGGATTTAGCCATCACCAATTCCAGTTTGCTAAACTATTGAGGGACTTAAAGCATCAGATATATCTGATATAAACTCACATATATTTCCATCTCTTTCTTCATCCAGTCTGCGAAATTTGAAATCATACTACCCCGATCGATAAAAGCATTCTAAATTCTTCCATGTTATATATTGTCCATCTATTCAGTTGCTATTGTTTGAAGGGATCTGTAAAATCTGTCACTTTTATGTTGCTTCGCAAGCCATGTTAAAGAAGCACGTTTAACCTCACCAGCAATGTATGCATGGGCCCAGTCAAATACTACATGCAAAGAATTCGTCCAATGCGAGTGGCTTCCAAAAGACAGAGTTCATGGGAATTATTGCTTATGAGGAGATGCTGAGTGCAGAATTGGTAGATGAAGAAAATGTTGTTTTGTTTGGTGTTTCGGTTCCACAAGAAATTATTCAACCAGAAATTATACCAAAAATAACTATTGAGAAACATTTGACATCTCCATGAGAGTAAATAGAGGCTACGATATAAGAATTTTTTTTTTGAAAACAAAATATCTAATAAATTAAAAATGTATTTGTAGTTTAACTTTTTAATCTCGTTTCTGCTTGAAGTTAGAACACGTCTTTGGGAATATTTAAGTAGTTTTTAAAGTGTTATATTAATTTGAAATATGTTAATAATTTAAAGGCGTAATGTGTATACATTTTAATAAACCCTACAATCTCTTTTCTGTTTAGACTAAGCCTTTCTAGTAATAAATTGGAAATATGTTCATAAGTGGATAATAACACAATTAATCTATTGTTCAAAATCTTTATTATTTGTAATATATTCATCTGCCTTAATTGAATTTTTTTTATAACTTGTTATAATGCTATCTGTTCTTTACATAATATCTATTGTTGTTTGGGTACATTACAAATTTTGACGTAATTTAAAAGTGGGGAAGGGTTTCTGGAAGTTTTATAAGTTGTTGACAAGGGTGAGAGGGAGAGATAAAAATCGCCAAATATGTGTTGACATAATTAATGGATAGGTCTAATTGTGGCGTTACGCAACTAAAGATTCCACCAGATGTGCGACTTTGGCAATCCGTCTGGTATTTTAAAATCTTGGCTGGTATAAGCTTCATCATCAGTCATGCCAGTGGTGTATGATTTCCAATGCGCAATAGTCTGATCCATCTCATTTACTGTGTTATACTTGTTCATTAATTCAGTCAAATCCGTTTCCAGCGTCTCACCCTTTACACCAGTTGGGAAAGATGTAAACTCGTCCACTAAAAACTGGACAGTTGACCGAAATATCAACAGATCTATCCCGTACTCAGGCCGAAAGTCATACGTGAAGTTTGCCAGATAATTAAAAATAGAATGTACCGACATTTTTAGAAGTTTTCCGATATCCTCTTTTTCTTCTTCCCCGAGTTTGCCTTTTGCTTTAACAAACTTGTAAATGGATTCTAGGACCTTGTCACAGTTCGTGTCTGTGCGATTGCTCATAAATTTCTCAATGTGTTGTTTAAGATCTTTAAAAGTGACTACAGTGTCAGTTTTAGTACCACTAAATTGGGAATCTTGGAATCTGTAAACAAAGTAGGAATAATATACATAAAAGCGATTTCTGATCTGCGTTAAATCAAAAGTAAAAAATTAATACAACAGTATTACAGTTTAAAATACAATCATGAAAAAAAAACGGATCTGCTAGAAACCAAAAATAAACTAGCCTACCGATCAAGCCTAAGGGGATATAACTCTATACAAAGGTTTTGCAGGGTACAGCTAGTACATATTACTATTAATATATCCAGTGATTAAAAATTACTTACAATAAAAACATTTGAAGTATAAGGAAGAATAGTCAAGTTTGTTTTAAATATTCCTTATACAAATTACTTTGTAGAAAACCGAGTGAATGGAAAAGTAACCGTTGAGCCATGAAAATTTAAATTAAATTAAATCTATTCAGGGTGAAGTCTTATCGACAATGTCTTAGATTTTGTACAGTTTTAATATTCATTAATTTTATAAATAAAAAAAAATTGTTCATAAGACAATTCTTTCTAATGCAAAGAATGTTTAACTCATCTTTATTCCATTTTTTAGCTCTTGTTTTAAAGTATTCTAAAGTAAAGACTGAATTCTTACAACATAAGTCTACTTATCATCATTTCCTGCCCATCGTTGGAGAGCATTTGTATAGATAATATGCGAACCAGGGTTTACATACCCCACTATAGCCGTATTTTAGGAATAATAATTTATATAAATACAGGGTGCTTCAAAAAAATGTATACACACTTTAAACTATTGTAGTTTTCCCGCTCTACAAGGCTAATGTTATATTTCTTCGCCAGGTGCCAGCATAATCGTCCCTCTATGTTATATTGTCAGTTGGAACTTGTAATATCAATATGGGGGACGTACGTTTGAGTTTTGAAGAACGTAAGCAGGTTATTAAGTGGTACTGGAAGTTTGAGAATGTAAATGAAGTTCAAAGACAGTGGAGAAGGGAGTATGATACAGAACCACCTTCTAGATTATCAATTACACGCATACTTATGTTTCATTTACATTGGACTTTCAGCTTTCTAATTTCCTGAAATTTAACTTTGCAAAACGGTAAATAAATTTTCTGTGGAAGTTCAAAGTGTGTATACATTTTTTTGAAGCACCCTGTATTTGTATTAAATGATGTTTTTTTTATATTATTAGTGTATTTTAAGAAAAAGCCAATCAGTATAAGACAAAATAAAAGCTTTACTGCACTGGAGCTATACTCTACTTATTATGACTTGATAGCATCAAGTCAAATCTTTTACCATTTATAAACATTACTAATAATATTATTAGTTCTGTAATTCCAGAACCACTTATTTCATTACACGGAAACTATTAAATCGTGAATGGATGCTACATATGAGGTATGTCACTAAAATAGATCATATCCTAAATGAAGTTATAAGATAAGATGGCACACAATCTCAAAATCACCGAGTAAAACTAAATAAAAGCTTATAAAAAGAGGAAACTTTAAGGCCGTAAGGGAAGGCATACAGAAAAACAAGAAAAAAAAAACAAGACATCATGAAAGTAGAAAAGTAGGGCAGTAGAGGAATTTAATTCTAGCAAACGTTTATAATATCAAACATTACTTTCACGAAAATTCAAAGATAACGGAAAAATCAGAAAGGGAAATAAAAATTTTAGAAATATGTAGCGTAGGAAGGATAATGCGGAGTACAAGGCACCGAGCTATGTAGGGGACTGCCCAAAAAGTTTTCTTGGAAAATTTTTTAGCCTCTAGACCAGACAGGAGCAGCCTACAGCACATGGGTCATAGACGGCTCTTTAATCCCACTATTGTAAACTCCAATCCTCTTGTTTGCATTTGATTTTGGTAATTAACATTTATTTCGTCTCCTCTTGGTTTGGTCTTTCTGTCAAATTAAACAGCTCATCTTGACTCGCGGCTCAAAATTTTTTCCCACTCTTGTTCTAAACATTTTCATAGGTAATTAATATACATTTCTCACTTGCTCAAGCAAATCGAAACAACATCTTGTACTTATCTGATATGTTCAGTGGAAAAAATATGAGATGGCCTGACTGATGAAAAAAAAAAAGAAAAAAAATTTAACTAATGATCTGTCGTCGAACTGCAGGCAAGTTAGGGCTAATAAATACCTAGAATGAATGATCAAGTCCACTGCAAAGTTACTGCAAAGTACATACATATCTAATACAACTAAATCTATGTAGCTTGAAAGCTTATTAGTGGCCATTTAGAGTATGCGATGCTGGCCAGGTCTACAGACAATGATACAAGAGGAATGTTTCATATATATTATTAGTAAAAAATTCAAATACATGTGAACACCCTTCCTTCAGAAAATCTGAGATGTGTTGTTAAAATTGTCTTTTGTTAAAGTTTTCGGAGTTTTCAGATTGACGGAGGGTGAGGGTAAGATGCCAAAACTTTACTGACGCTGGGCGTCGCAATAGCTACTTACTGCTCTCTATAAATACTCTGTATAGCTATGATACAAATCATGTCTCATAGGAACCGGTAACATATTCTTTTCTGTTTTATTTTATCTTTGAAATTATGAGATTACCTTTGTTTCGGATTAGAAGCTACCACTTCGGTCTGTTTGAGTATCGTGTCCTTTACACCGTAAAAATCTGCTTTTGTACTACCCTTGCCTTGTTTACCTTGTGAACTAGTTCTAGCAGTTTTTGACATGTTAAAGTCCTACAAATGAACAATATAAAACAATTGCTCATTTATTGTGTTAAGAACAGTTACATTTTAGAAGTTAATGTAAGTAAGTAAATAAGTAAAATATTTACCAGTATTGGATTGCAATGTTAAGGTAATACTTTATATGAAACTAAAATACGTATTATGTATATGTCATAGCTAGTTTTATGTGTGTAGATTAGTAGATCAGTTGTATGTATAGTATATATATATATTTCGTGGTACTTCTGTTTTGTTGGTAGGTGTAAATATATTTCAGTCTCTTCGGAATAAATGATTCAACTAACTTGACTTGGTGTATATTATTATATTATTAATTATCCACATATATGAGACGAATGACGTATAAATCACTGAATAGACTTCTATATTAAACATATATATATATATTTATTTATTCAATCTATGGAAGTACATACATGGTATAAAATAATGTGAGATGAGGAATTAAGTCCGTCTGCTTGTCTACCAAATCTATCGTCTCTATATCGTCTGCTTTCAACTAATATTTTTACTTCCGCTAAGCTGAGTGGCCAGATAATTAAAACCATCTCTGTGCCAACTGTAAATTCTCCAGCATAAACTGATTATTACAGTATATATATGTCATAGCTGTATTTTTATGTATTTAATTACTTGTATGTATAATATATATTTTACTTGACACTTCTTCTTCTGGTAGGTGTATATAAATTATTTGTAGTATGACCGATTAGCCAGTCTCTTCTGAGTTTCTTGTATATTTATTATTTGTACATTAAATGAAGTGTCCACAGATATGTGTGAGACGTAACACATATATTAACAGCTATGAAACACTGAATAAACAGTTTGTTGAAATATATATATGTATTTATTTACACTTGAATAATCTTACTTTAATGATGTATAATATAGTAGAATAAAATGATGATGTCGTAGTTCCTCTAGTCTTGTCAATTATCCTCTCAGGAAATCTATCGTCTAATCATGTCTGAAGAAATATATCGTCTGCCTATCGTCTAATTATTCTCGTCTGCTCTCACTAAATAAAATCACTTCCGCTAAACTAAGTGGCCAGATAATTTTCATCTCTGTGCCAAATAACATTATTACAATATATATATATATATATATATATATATATATATATATATATATGCACAGTAAGACCCCGCTTAACGCTGTTTCGTTTAGCACTGTTTTGGTTTAACGCTCTTTTATTTGAATTGTGGGCAACATTAAGCTTTCCTATATATATATATATATATATATATATATATATATATATATATATATATATCTGATTGTCTTCTTTCCTGTGGTGTTATATGGAAATATTTGTATCGTTTTAAACATTTTTTTAATTTGATTGTAAGTATTGTATACATGTATAGAATAAAACGATTGATATGGTGATCGATATTATGATTTTTAGTTTTTATCAGGGATGATAATAAAAAACACGAAAATAAAGAAACAAGGAAAACTAGGAACTAAAATGCAAGTGATTAGAATTAGAAGATTAGATACTGGTGAACGTCAATCCCAAATTGACTTCGGCAACTTCAACAATAAGGACTTTTATGAAATATTAAGAAAAAAAAAAATTCATCGGCAACAATAACTACGACAAGCTCTGCAACCAGAATTACCCGTTCTAGAAATAATACTTTATGAGGAAATGGAAAAAACAACTTTCTATCCTGGCTGAATAAGAAATTTGAACCCAATATGCTATTAAGCCAATCTATTATAATGAAAAATGCAAGAAGAATTTTTAATAACATTCAGGTTTAGGCAAGTGACACAGGGGAATTTTCCACTAGCCTCATTATTTACATGATGGGATAACCTCGTTTAACTCTGTTTTACATTACGCTGTGTTTTGATGGAACGTATAACTCACAATAAGGGTATATGACTATAGGTATAACAATACTATCCTCAAATTAATTACACGTTGAATTATCGTCCTATAAAACACATGAAATTATCTAAAGTTTATCAAAGTAATGAAAGATTATTTTGTTGAAAACTTTATAAAAGAAAAACATAATATTAAAAAGAAAAAGAAAATATTAGCTAACCTTTTTTTTTTTTGCGAGGTTGGCTCCAACGAACTCTGCCGATGATGGAATACAAATATTATAAACATCTAAAAACCGATAATGTATGACCTTTTTTTTGTTGGATTTGAATAATAAGATCACATTATACGAATGATACTTAAAGTAAAAAAAAGTACAATAAAAAAAATCAAAGAAACAACAAGATAAATTCGAAAAGCTTCTTGCATTTTCTAAAGTAATTTCTGACCTTGCAACAAAATCATATTATATATGTTTTTTTATTTAATTTCAATTTCTGTTTGTTCTTTCAAATCATTCACTATATTCTGGAATTGCTTCTATTGAGAACATTAAAATTCGGTGCACAGAGCAATTTCGTACTACTACAAAAATTTCACAAATAGCACATAGATGGAAATATATATATATATGTTTATTGCTAGAATTTATCAAATAATGTAAAGATAAATACATTGCTGTTTATTGTATTCATCACGCTTTTATTTCAACAATAATAATGTATTATATATTATTATATATAATTTGTGATCGTTTATAAACATTCAATGATTAAATAAAAAAAATATATAAATATTCAGTAGAGTTAGATAAATCATCAAATTTCTGTATTTATCTGACCTCGAATGACCGATTATCTTACATAACTAGTAGAGTATAGAAAAATGGATACTTAAATGAATGTTTATGTAAATATAGCCATGTGGTACATACTCATTGTCTTTAAAAAATTCTGTATGTCTGTAATCACTTTATATAACAAAAGAAGACAACTAAGATATTTACTATTATGGTTATTATTGTTCTTTTGTTCACTCTTTTTACAGTTATGCACTTTTATCTTATTTACAAGACTCCTACATTCAAACAACGCACTCTTGTACACATACTCATTTGCAGGTACAATTTATATTTTTTCTCGGAGCAGACGGTCGCTTGATTTCCACAAAGCTCGTCACGATGGCGAGATAGTTAACCTCTGACTCATTGAAGTTGAGTGGTATCTACCTCATTCTCAATACATACATCGATGCACATATTATAATTTGAAAAACAGGTTGCTAAATACTTATGGCAAACTGAACTGTAGATTAATCCGTAATTATAATTTAGGTAACTTTTTATGGAAGGTCTAAACGATTTTTTAAAATATATGATATATACGAGCAAGGCCGTAACCTAGGGGGGGGGGGAGGCTAGGGGGCTACAACCAAATATTAGTTCTAAAAATTAAATTCTATTATAAAATATACTTTTTTATCATTGCGTTCCAATTTTTTCTTATATAAAACTCTCCGCACAGCCCCCCTGTCACAGGTTGTGACGAATACACCGAAACTATTCCCTTATTCCAACCCTTGACCTAATAATAGCAACAACATTAATATGTATATTAAACTATACATCAACTCTACGTTCCCGCTCTTTAGTTCCCCCCCCCCCGCTTCCACCCCACCCCCACTAATTACCTTCCTCGTCCAGGTGTTCGGGCCGAACCTCCCTCGGCGAGCGAAGTTACTAGTAACAGAAACATGTTACATTCTTCCCTGGTCGTCCGACCACCGCTTCACGGTCGGCTACTACAAAGAGAAAGCGCCCCGCTGAATGTCCAGTTATTTTACGGCGGACTAATTTCCCCCCCCCCCCCATCTAGACGCCACACCCCACCACTAGTTTGAATTAGTTTGAAAGTTTGAATTAGCCGTTATCATATTGGATTGGCTAATGGTCACGTGGGAGGAAGGGTTGAGGGGAGTAAAATATAGACGTTAAGGCATTCGACAGGCGGGCTCCGTAGTGAGCGGGTCGATTTGTGAATAGCAATCCGACTTAGTGATAGCCAGTCGATTGCTATATCTAAGAGAGAGATATTGAGAGAGAGAGAGAGAGAGAGAGAGAGAAGAATTGAGAGAGAGAGTGAACACGACGTTATTGATCCCTAAATTTATATTGGATTACTTGATTGCTGCATCGTATTTTTTGTGGATTATCTCTGATTTATGTTGAAAGGCCACCAGATTCCCTTTACGGACTGGTGCCTGTATATAATAAACGTATTTAGTGTTGTACACCCGACTTTGTCGAATTGATCCTCGTCGTCTGTCTTATCGCTAATTGTTGTGGAGACTGCGTGATTGGCAGAGTACAAATAAATATACGAGTCGAGTTATCGGATCAGCCCTCATACGCCTAGACACAAGCCAGGTTACCCGTCTCGGGACTTCACAATCTGAGGGCCCGTGCTCGGGGCCTTAACACCCCCCCCCCAAAAAAAAAATTCTGGCTACGGCCTTGTATACGAGTTGCTAAAGAAATTGGTTCACTTCCATACTAGCTCTAAATTTTTTTTTTAACTTTTCGTCTGCTATTTTGGGACTTTTTATAAAAATGCACATGGCAAGTAGCTTGACATGAATAAACTCACACACACACACACACTTTCTCGTACAACAGTAATAGAGAAAATAGAAAAAAAAAGCCATTGGTTTCTCAGAAAATAAAATAATAACGAAAGTTATGTATTCATTATTAACAGCTATTCACATCATAACTAATTTAATAGCCACAACAAGTAATGTCATAATTTGATTATGAATACAAATGTCAACATTTTTCATGTACAAGCTCAGATGATAAAATCCACACATCACGTGAGCCCGCTCTTCTGGATAGATTTAAAAAAAAGCTCGCAAGGTAAGGTAAGGAAAATTCCTTGAACCTTTTTAACATTATTCAACTAAAAAGAAGATTTTGGTTGATTTCATGACTAAATGCATTTCTTTTAAAAGAAAAAAAAAAGACACATACAAACTTGTCTCATATCTAATATTTTTTTTAAAAGAAAAATCTTTCTAAAAGCTACAAATGCTTTTAGGTAGCCCTGATAGCTGTCAACTTTTTTACCATTTACCGATGTGGTTGTTTGAGGGAATGGACTAACACATCATCAGACATATATATGTTCTGTTTTCATACGTCCTTTCTTTTGTCTTATTAACTAGGTGGCGCCCATCTCCTCTCCAAGTCAGAGGCGAATTTTCGACTTTACCAGGGATTAAATCCTCAACACTTTGCATGCTAGTCTATTTCGCTCTGCAGCCGCCGATTAAAAAAAATATATAAAATTTAGCGGCCTCTAAAATCTATTTTATAAAGGAAACTTCGGAATTATATTAAAAATCTTATTTTGCGCGAAATACTTCAACGTTCACAATTGAGCTAATTTCGCTCTACTTAATCAATCATATATAATAATACTCATTTCCAGTGTGCGTTAAATCGAAAGTAAAGAATTAATACAACAGTATTCCAGTTTAAAATACAACCATGAAAAAAATCGGATCTGCCCGAAACCAAAAAAAAGCCTAGCCTACCGATCAAGCATAAGGGGATATAACTCTATGCAAAGGTTTTGCAGGTACAGCTAGTATAAATATATTACGTCAAAGATCTTTTTGTACACGACACTGTCGTTCCGTCCCTTCAGTTCATTTATACACACCCCAGCCCTGATCCACTCCCCAGCGGCCATGAGTACAAATAAAGTCCCGTTAAACAATCCACCTTACTCTGACTCCCACCCCCTCCAGATTACTTTCCATTCCTCTCCTAATCCCCAATCATCCGTTTTACCATTCATTCCTTCTACGGAACCCTAACCCCCCCCCCCCAGTCCAACCCTCTCCTTCCCCCAATGCCCCAATATTTGGCTTAATGCCCGAACTTTAATTTTATATCATTCACTTAAACATTAACTTTATATCAGTATAACTCATACTAAAAAATCAGATTCGGTTTGAAATAAAACTAGTATTTGAATACGTTAGCTGTACAGTGATCGAGTACACTATATTTGATAGCCCGAAAGTCAATTTCATTTGGAGTACTAAATAAAAAAAAAAAACTGTCAGATCTGATTGAGGTATTAACACTTGCACTTAAAGATTAAAAGAAAAATTAATTAAATATACTATAAATTTAATAAATAAAATACGAAAAGTGAGCTTACATTACTTTTGATTTTTTTTCCTACATTGTTATAATTCTACTTCACCTCCCTTCCCCCGGGTCGCACCCCTACCCTCAACATGAAAAATGAGAACAAAACTTTTTTTTTTATAACGCCTATACATAGTTAATTCTATTCGTTCACCCCCGTATTAATACGAATCAAGTTCTTTGCCACCTACACTTGAACTCCTACGCAATGACCTCCACCTTCTGTTTTGGCTAAAATGCTGACGCAATCAACTGTTTGGTCTGTCTTTTAAAAGCACCGTGCTACTATTCATAAGACTTTCATAATAATTATTGAAGACACACAGTGAGACGAGTACCAGAGAGCTACGAATGCACACCTAGAGAGGACACAGACGCGCAGATGAGTTCAAGAACAGTCTGTTTGGTCGCCGGTGTGTGTGAAGTCCCTGAAAGGATGAGATGAAATCTCTTAGATCCTATAAACCACTAATGGGACGGTTTTTATGGTGCCCTTCTTTCATCCCCACCATAGCCGATAGTGCAATGGCCATGGAGGCACCACGGGAGATATATCGGGAACTTGAGCCAAGACCAGAAAAATTTCCTTGGTCCTCACCGGGGATCGAACCAGGTACCTTCAGGTCGACAGTCGAGCGTTCTACCGCACGACCATCCCCGTTTGGTCGCCGGAGAAGTACCAGGTCTTTTGCTGAACCTATCAGGTCAGTTTATTTTTTCGTCATGTATTCGTAAAAATCAAAATTGTAGATATTTCCAAAAATTGCTGTAAGTGATATTATATATTTTTTTTTTTTCAAACTGTAGAACAAATTTCCATTTAACCCTTCGTCCTAAGCCTATCCCTGTAAACAATGGTATGTCTCTCATACTAGGGTATGATCATGGTACCTCTTGTGCCATCCCTCATACACACACACACACACACACACCAAAACACAGATTTAATTTGATTTAAAAGCTTTTAACTGGATTTTCTAACTGTGGGTTTGTCTGTAAATGTTGTAACCCAATGTTTGATCTAATAAGTAAATGAATCATATTTCAATGAATTATTTTTTTTATTTTGAAAAAAAAAAACCAAACAAACTAAGAACAAATGACCAACATTACATTGAACTTAATTTATATCTGAATTAAATGGTTATAATTACAGTAAAATCATTTTCTACAATTATTTATATCAATCAAGCAAAAGTTTTATTATGTTTTGATTATGTTTAATCAGCGCTTTTTTGTGCCGGTACGTACCGGTACGGAGTACCGGCAGCTTTTTCAATGTGGGGAAAAATTATATTATTACTTTTCTTGTATCTTAACGTTTTTTATTAATTTATTATATTATTAATTTGTTAAAATTGAATTCTTTTAAACTTTAGCGCAATAAGAACTAAACTAGACGCTAGGATTTAGCTAAAATTTAGACAATCCATCACTGAATACCGGCACCTATTTTTTTTAACAAAAAAGCACTGTGTTTAATATTCAAGATTAAAATGTCTAATTACACTGGAGGCACTATGAACCCGACATCATTAAGAAATATTTTATAACTGGTATACTTGTTATCAGGGACCTCCTTAAACGTAATAACTTTTCTAAAAATTGAATATTTGTGTATCGGCCTAGATAGCCTATATTACAAATAAAAAAAAAATCAACATATGATTTTTACTTTCATCTACAATGGATCTTTATTGAACTGCAAACCTTTAGCATTCCGGTGTTTATAACAACCTTAAGATTTTTGGTTTCAGTAACAAAGAATTTTATTTAACATTGTTACTTTTTGTATACTGCAGTTTGATAACTATCTATTGGTAACTATAACGATAACTTGAATTCTATCTCTACAACAGTGATGGCGAATCTTTTTGTGGCCGCGTCCCCAAAAATAAACCCAAAAATTTCAATTAAAATTAAAAGAAGTGATATTTAAGTCGTATGTCGACTGATAAGACTTTGCGAGTGCCGACTGTGGTACGCGTGCCAAAGGTTCGCCACCACTGTCACAGGATATGCATATGAAGCGAGTCAAGATACATTAATTTTTAACATCGACTTAAAATTTTCTTGTATTATTCTTCAGCCTTTTTTTGTGTGTAAAATTTAAAGTTTCGTATCGTTTTCAATACACACACAAATTTACAAATTGAATGAAATTAACCTAATATGACCTCTTAAAAGTTAAATATGTGTCTTTAAAGTTTGAAGAGGAAAATATTTTTAACGAAGGCAAAGATATTTTTCTCACAGAACGTATCGGGCTATTTCACCCCTTTTTCATTTTTTAAGCCATCACAGAAAATAAAGACAAGGTGTGTTTTTTTTGCAAATAATTTGGGCTAAAGTCTTCAATATCACGATACTTTTATGACTCCGCCACCCCCCCCCCCCCCGCCCAATGGCCTAAAAAAATCTCGGGGTGATATTACAAAGTTTAATAATGACCCTATTAGGTTACTTATCCTTCTTAAGTGTTATAAGGAAGGGCGCAGAAACTTTTAATACAAAGGTTGGTTAAAAGCTTTTTAGAATGTGTATAACCATTCCTACCAATAAGAAAATTAGGCAGTTGCAAGCCCCGACTACCTTGTTGGAAAATGTTTTATTTTTGCAAGGCCAAGAGACGACAATCTTAGCATGTGTGAGGGTTCAAAATGTGAAGGATTTCATGGGGGAGCGTTGGGGTTCAAAGATTATTTTAGGTTCACCACTTCGACCCTAGACAGTTCGACCTTCACCACTTCGACCCTAGACAGTTCGACCTTCACCACTTTGACCCCAGACAGTTCGACCTCCAACATTTCGACCCCCAACATTTCGACCCCGGGACAGTTCGACCCTGTTTACTGATTAAAATAATATTTGCATTTCTTTGTATGTTTATTAACTTAGTTCATATTATATGCCATTATGTTTAAAATATGTGTATTTGTATTTGTGATGTCTTAGCAAAAGACACAAATTGTGTAAATATGTGACGTAATTTTTCTACTCAACCAATCTTTTGGTTCCCCTTTCCCCTCTTTTAATTATAGCCAAGCTCCGGCGAAGAATAAGACTAAAAAAATATACAGTCAAAACGCAATCATCTGGTAATTGAAATAAATTTAATAATAAAATTTGATGACGTTAGTGGATCACAAAATTACAGCACATGTCTCAAACAATTAAACGCATTATTAGAACCAAGTGAATAAACATACTTAAAACTAAGGGTTGCATTGTCCGGGTTTGAAATTTCCTGTGGTTGAAGTGTCACAGGGTCGTAGTCACTGGTTGGCCAAGTGTCAAAGACGGGGTCCAATAGTCCGGGGTCGAGGTTAAGAGTTCGAAAAATCTGGCAGCCATCTTCTCTCTCTCTCTCTCTCTCTCTCTCTCTCTCTCTCTCTCTTTCTCTATCTATCTATCTATCTATCTATCTATCTATCTATCTATCTATCTATCTATCTATCTATCTATCTATCTATCTATCTATCTATCTATCTATCTATCTATCTATCTATCTATCTATCTATCTATCTATCTATCTGTTAATATTAAGTCAATCTAATTTTATGTCAACTTAATTGGTCAATTTGTCGAACTATATTTATGTTTAAAATATGATACTTGTGCGTGTGTATAAATGTAGAGTGTATATGCATGTGCAGATCATTTCTTATTGACATGCAAGTTATTCATTCGACTAGGGCCCCACACTTGCAAAAAGGCTCCTTCCAGCATTCATTCCAATAAATTATGGTGCTTTGAGTTGAGGACCTTGGGATGGCGAAGGGGCTAATTGCCTTACCTCAAGAACGGCGCGGACTTGTGTACATTTTCACTTAGACACTCAGCTACCGTCTTACAACACTACACATTGGCGATCCTGTTTGGAGACGCGTGCCCTAAATTCAACCAAAACACCACTTATTTATATCAAAGTACCTATACTTAAATTAAAATTACAGCATGTGTTATTACGGTCGCGTTCCGGTTGATGAGGCTCTGCGTGTCACCCGTGACGCGCGTGTTATAGGTTAACCACCAATGCTCTAAAACTTAAGAGGTACTGATATGTTGGAAAATTTCTTCAAAGCAGTCATGTTTAAAAAAATCATACGGCCAAGGCCACATTTCTATACATGTGTTTTGTTAAATTAAACGTTCATGTTTAGATCTTTAGTTAGTAGAAACAGGTAAAGGAACAAGTCAGATTCTATGCTGAGATCTAGGGTGATGACGGACAGACAGACAGGCAGACAAAACGGGGACGATAGAGCATTTTTTTTCGAAAATGCTCTAAAAATACAAACAGAGATAATGATAAAGGTGTCATAATAATTTAGATAATTTAGAAGAAAAAACATTAGCCTTTCGTGTTAATTGTCAGGTGCAGTAGCGCAACCAGGGGGGGGGGGGATGAAACAGTACAAAGACACCCCTCACGAAGAAAGAGTACCTGACTCGGTAAATATCGTGGCAGGAGGGGTCATTGCGGTAATATAAGTGACGATTGGTCAGATAATGGATGGGGAGGTGTGGATGCCTGGGGAGGGACCAGAAACCAATAAAGATGTCATACTGCCCCCAAATTAACTGTAACTCAAGTTTAAGCAGTTTCTATCAGGACGTACTCACAGGTGACAAAGAAAGATTAGGCCACCAAGGAGTGAGAGGATGTTGGGTTAAGAACTATGTAATTAACTTTTATTCATGCTGCTCATTTACGATGTTTGATTTATGTTCTTATCAATTTTATTTTGAAAAATTGTTTTCTTTGGCTTTCTTAGTAGGCTAGGAGGGTCACCACCCTAGTCTTGGTGTATTTCAGTGCCATGCGGGGATTTCTGGTCATGGTACTCCTGCGCGCATCCCTGTTGCCTTCCCATCCCCAATGTTTCGATTGTCGGGGTGTATTGTCACAAATTGTTCGTGTCTGACCCCCCATACCAAATCTTAATACATATTTTACTATATAAAGTTACTAAAAAGATTGTCAAACTGTATTTTTTCTATATGTGAGCCCCCCAGCATTTTATTTTGCTATATGTGAGCCCCCCATCCCGCAGCATTTTTTGCTGGTTGCGCCACTGGTCAGGTGGGATATTACATATCTTCTTACAACTGTCTCTTAATCCAAAACAGGACAACAAACTACCTTTGTATCAAGTTATACAAGTCAGTAACCTTAGCCGAAGGTAACACTAAACTTATTTGTAGAAAACAAAGGGATGCTAACCTTAGAATGCACCAATCACTTGAATGGAGAAAGGGCCAGAATTATGAAAAAGATTTTGAAGGAAGGGGGGGGGGTAGAAGGGCCAATTAGAAGAGTTTGGGGAAACTAAGAATCATGGGACCGCCTAATAAAAAATATAATAAGCACGCTTTTCAGTTTTTGTAAGACCGACTGAAACCATGCTTAACTTAGAATGGGCAAACAACAAGAATCCTAAGTAGCCTATGATGATAGAAGTCCCTGTAAGGATGAGATGAAATCTCTTAGATCCTATGAACCACTAATGGGACGGTTTTTATGGTGCCCTTCTTTCATCCCCACCATAGCCGATAGTGCAATGGCCATGGAGGCACCACGGGAGATATATCGGGAACTTGAGCCAAGACCTGAAAAATTTCCTTGGTCCTCACCGGAGATCGAACCAGGTACCTTCAGATCAACAGTCGGGCACTTTACGGAACGACCATCCGTCCCCTATTATCTACCTATAGCATTAGGGACGGCAGTATACTATAAGAGAAAACATAGTTGCACGTTATATTGTGTGCGTGGCGAGAGTGACCTATTTTATTCAATTGATTGATATTGTGTACGACATTAAAAACGTATTTTGATCAAGTATTTCTACCTCAATCCTTTGGTATGGCTAAATATATTGATATATTATTCAGAATAATAAGAAACAGTCGATGTTATCTTAACATTCACATCGATAGACAAATGGTAAGTCTAATTAAGTACTATAATAGAAATATTTTTTAGTGAATTAGATACTTACTTGTTTTATTTTATATTATAGAATTTAATTTATACAACCAGACCGTGTTTCACTTTTCTATTCTATTCACTACTCTGTTCTACTCTTACAGTTTTATTCGATTTGTGCAGCGATCGTCAAGTCACGGCTAGAGAAATCAGTTCGTGGTAGCTTAGGCTCAGTCTTTTTATCAACATATTGTACCTTTTTTTTTCAATTCGATTCACTGGCTAAGTCATGCTTATACATGTAGCAATCATATGTCGATGTTTATTTTCTTAAAAAAAGAGTTTTCGCTATAATTTGAAATTATTCTAACTATTGATTTGAATCAAGAGATATTAAATTGGTTTTATGGCTCCAGAATATTAGTTAGAGTGGCTTGACCTAAGCAAATTGTAACCTGAAGGAGAGGTTCAAGGAAGTTGCTGGAGTTTTATTGATGCAGCCACATTTCCCAACCTAAAAAAACTTAGCTGCTAAACTTATGTCACTATTTGGGTCCAAATACATTTGTGAACAAGCGTTTTCTTGTAAGAATATAAAGAAGTCTAAGAAAAGATCGATGTTGGCTGACTCCAATTTGAATGCAGTGATGCGAGTCACGGCCAGTAAACTGGTTCCATAGTTCAAGAACATTATCCAAAATTGTGAACAGTTACATACTTCTCAATAATTCAAGGAGCAAACCAAAAAACTCCACATCGGCCGCTTGTATACACCCAACCCACTCTCATCTCCACGCTCTCTCGTTCAGTGCGAGATGTTTCGCGCTTTACACTCAATGAGGCCACATATATATACACACACACAATAGGGTCAGACACGCACAATTTGTGACAATACACCCCGACAATCGAAACATTGGGGATGGGAAGGCAATAGGGATGCGCGCAGGAGTACCATGACCAGAAATCCCCGCATGGCACTGAAATACACCAAGACTAGGGTAGTGACCCTCCTAGCCTACTAAGAAAGCCAAAGAAAACAATTTTTCAAAATAAAATTGATAAGAACATAAATCAAACATCGTAAATGAGCATGAAAAAAAGTTCATTACATAGTTCTTAACCCAACATTCTCTCACTCCTTGGTGGCCCAATCTTTCTTTGTCACCTGTGAGTACGTCCTGATAGAAACTGCTTAAACTTGAGTTACAGTTAATTTGGGGGCAGTATCACATCTTTATTGGTTTCTGGTCCCTCCCCAGGCATCCACACCTCCCCATTATCTGACCAATCGTCACTTATATTACCGCAATTACCACTCCTGCCACTTTAATTACCGAGTCAGGTACTCTTTCTTCGTGAGGGGTGTCTTTGTACTGTTTCATCCCCCCTCCCCTTTATCCTCGCCCACTTTATCTCCCCGACTGGGTGGGGTCAAGAAGTCGGGTAACAAAGTCCTTTATCCGGTTACCATGAAATATGTTCGAGGATTTGGCGAGCTTAATTTTGTAATCTAAAAGACCGATTCTCTTTATTACCTCGTAGGGATCTTTACACTGCATTAGAAGCTAATTGGTCTCTTCAGACATTAGTATCAACACCTTATCACGGGAGGGGTGGGGGTGAACTCGCGGAGTTTGGCTTCTTGTTAAAATACCTCATGGCTCTGTCACTTGCTTGATGGCTAAACTACAGAATTCGCCCAGTCGATTACGGAGGTCAATCACATATTGATATGTGGTTCCTACTTTAGGTTGCTACTGCTCCTTAGACCACAATGTGACATGTTTTCTAAATTTTCGTCCGTATAATAACTCGAACGGAGAAACTCCTAGGCTTTCCTGCGGAGCCTCCCTATATGCAAACAATAATGCCGGGACATAACGATCCCAGGGCTCTCAAAACACATTTTTCCTTAGCCTAATCTTTAGGGTCTCATTGAATCTTTCAACTAACCCGTTACTTTGTGGGTGATAGGGGGTAAGAACCAGCTGGTGCCTAGATATAGGTCTAGAAACTTCTTTCATTTGTTTAGATGTAAACTGACTTAACCTGTTCGAGAGGTTGTCGTCTGGAACCCCTATCCGAGTGAACATCTCCAACCGGGCCTCTTCTACCCTGACCCTGTCGAAAAAAAATTGGTAAGTGACGATATGTCGCAATGTCACGGTTGTGAGTTGATGGGCAAAAGTAACCCCACTTTAATCCTTCAACTCTAGATTCATTAATAGTTATATGTTTCACTCACCCATCTCTACCCCCGTAATTACGTCAAACGAGCAGGTGGCCAGCGATCACGGATCGAATGACCATACCATCCGATGGCGGGATGCTGGCTAGGAATCTGGCAAGAGTATGTTATTTCGCACCTCTAGTCACTAGGCTACCGGGCATACAACCGACAAAAAGTTCTGATCAGTTACTCCAGACTTTGAAGTTTGAACGTACCCCCATTTCTTAGCTTTGGAAACTACGGGCTGTCAAGATATCAGACAGTAGGTAAACTGATTAGCGGTGCATGAGTTTGCGAATAGACAATTGGTAAGAATGGGGGGGGGGGTCACGTGTGCTAGTCTGGAAGCTTCGGTGGAATAGTAAGAAAGGGATTCATTATGCACATGGCAATGTTAGGACCATGGGGTGAAATTCCTGGCCTGCTCACATATCAAGCACACATAAGAGCTGCACATCTTTGTACTATTAGCTGCATACTTACTGGACTTAGTATTTGTGTATGGTGCTTCTGTAACATTTACAACAGTTACAGAAACACACGAGGGACGGATGACCAAAAAAAAAGTAAAGCACTCGACAGTCGGCTTGAGAGTCCCTGTCTGAAACCTCAGAAAGAATCGAGAGATTTTTTTCAGGTCCTGGTGAAAGTTGGTTTAAAAAATTTCTAAAGTTTGGAAATCCACCCACCTATAAACGGGTACCTAAATTTAGTTCTGGGAGTAAAGGCAGCTGCCTGTAATGCTAACTACACAATCCCTTTATTTTCATTTGTTACAGAAATATAAGAATTATACAATTTAGATAAACTTCGATTTTTTAAAAATCCCCATATAGCAATCAGCGTTAATTTTATAATGATATATATTTATTATGTGTTACAAACTAGCTATAATTAGTTTTCTTTTACTTTTATTTTGTAAAAATGAAAAAAAAAATATTGTTCGGTTGATTTTTTTAATATTTTGCAGTATGTCCATTACGATGAAAAAAAGTACGTTTAGTAGTACATGTAACATTAAAAGGACTCATATATACATCAAGAACAGAAACAGTGAATACACTGCAAATTGAAGTAAGTGATATAGAAACATTTAGGTTCACTTTGGATTTTCTTTACCACTAGCTGTACCCTGCTAAACCTTTGCATAGAGTTATATCCCATTATGTTTGATCGGTAGGCTAGGTTATTTTTGGTTTCGGGCAAATCCGATTTTGTATGTGCATTTTAAAATGGAATACTGTTGTATTAATTCTTTATATTCGATTTAACGCCCAAATCGCTTATATATATATTATTGTTGTCACTGCATGTAAATAAAGACCTTTTGTTGTAGTTACATATGTGTCAGTTCTGATTTCTTGTGTTATGTGCGTCCCGTGGATCCACGTGGCTGGGGCAAATACTAATACACGCCTAAACTTAGTAGGTGATTACACACCAAAGACAATGGCCGCCACATATTGCCTATGATCGTGACACACATTGTTGACAAACACCCTGGTTAAAATAAATTGTTTGAAAACAACTCATGACACAGAATATTAAAAATAAACAATATTAGCCATTAGAGACCCACAGTATGTTTTGATTACTGGCAAATTTATTTCTATTTGTATTTTGAATTTATATACATGTCATAAAAACATAATCAATCATTTGTTTTTCTCTGTGACCACTGGGAAATTGAGGCCCAATGCTAATTTACAATCAAATTAAGTATATGTTTTAGTTTTTCTTCATATGATTACCAATATTCATGCAACATTTTTCATTAGATACAATATTTGAATACTTTTTTTTAATATAACTTTGATGTTTACCCCTTACACATACTAATTTAATGTTCATTATACTAATGAATCACCAGTGGATTGCAACTCACACAAGTCCCACAACTCAAGGGGGGGGGGGCTGGTCAATGGAGATTTTAACACACTCTAACCCCCATAATAATTATGGTTGATTGACTGTAAACGTGTTGAAAAATTTTTCTTTTTAAATTTTTACTGGCTAAAGGTTATAGTTAATCCTCAATCTTATAACAATTGTTTTACTGTTTGCTTGTATATGTGTTTGTGTGGGTGTGTGTGGGGGGGCGGGTTCCATGAGAAAATTTCAGATACTGATCGAATATGGGAACGAAGGGTCATTCGGTAAAACTCTCTGCTGTTGACCTGTAGGTCCCTGGCTCTATCTCTGGTGACGGCGAATGGATATTTCAGGTCATGGTGAATGTTTCAGCTATATCTCTCTTAGTACCTGTATGACAGTTGTACTATCGCTATGGTAGGGATGTAGGAAAGGGTATACAAAAAACATTCCCGTCAGTGGTAAATAGGATCTAACGTTTTATTTCATTATTACAGGAACTTCACACACACACCTTAAACTCAATATTTTTCCATGCTTAATTTATACAGATAACGTGACATTGTGATTTTAAGATTTTTAAACCACGGTTTACATATTCCTTTTAGAAATATATATATATATATATATATATATATATATATATATATATATATATATATATATATATATATGGGTTTTTTTGGGGTCGGGAAGCAATTTCCCTTCCACCGCTTTTCAAATGACACTCCAGACGCAATGTATTTTTGTACTTACACTAATGATTATACAACTAATGAAACATAATGAATATAATTGTTTTATAATACTGTTTCATTAAGACCGTATCCTTATATCAAACCATTCAATTTTTTCCCCTCTAAATAGAAACTAGTTTAAACTTATTACAATATGTTTAAGTATGATAAACCAATAGATTCCCACCTAATTGTAAAAGATCATCTGAAATTTAAGAAAAATGACGGAATGTTAGCACTAAGAAAATTAAATATTTTCTTTAAACATAGTAAAATAATATTATCTAGTTTGAAGATCTCATACATTTTAATAAAACTGTTATGGATGTTTAAACTTTTCTTCAATAATTGTCCACGTTTACCAGCGATTGCTGAAGAACATAATAGAATTGGTTGGGAAATCCATGGCATCGACGATACTATTTAAAGATTGCCTCTCAAAAAACAGTTCATAAAACTGTTTTTTTTTGCATGTCTCCACCTGTACTACACACTGGACCAAGCCCAGCCCCGCCCATCTCAACCCCCTCAGATCATTGCAATACAACCGTGGTTACCTTAAATTATCCACACATTACTATAAATGCTAATTAGCTAAGAAGACGAAAAATCCCAGTTTGGTTCGCATTGGAGCTATTAATTTTTTATCTTTCGCATTGTTACCAACTTGATTAGCAGCATGGTCGAAACAAGAGAGGAAGTACTACCCGAATACATGTACTGGGGCATTTCAAATGATTTTGTAATTCAATGTTGTGTGTGTGTGTATGTGTATGTGTGTGTGTGTGTGAGAGAGAGAGAGAGAGAGAGAGAGAGAGAGAGGGAGGGGGAGAGAGAGAGAGGGAGAGAGAGAGATTTGGTATGTCCCAGTTTGCGATAATTGTATGTGACTCAATATTTCCTTCGAAACCCCTGTTTACAGCGACATTCCAAATCTTATTTATTTTATGTTTTTTTTTTCAATACACATGTGCCTCCGACTTGATAGGTGCACGTTATAACACGTTTGACAGACCAGCTATTCTCAACCTTTTTATTCGCTTTACCCCAAAGGGTGCGAAAGTATGCCCCCTTTACTCGCACGTAATTTCGCAAATAAATGTAATTATTTTAATAATTGTATGTGCTTACCTTTATATGCGACAATTAGGTGTAAGGTTAGGTGATGATTCACTTAGCAAACTGGCGACCTTCATCTAACTTAAGGGGGTTTTAAATGAAAATTAAATGTCTCTGCGTATCCCTACATAACCTTTTCCGTACCCCTTAGGGTACACGTATTACCGGTTGAGAACCGCGATGCTAGACGGGCGGAAGAGATCTCCTGATTATTAATGCATTCCCAACACAAACTGTGACAAGCATGAATCAATTATAAAGAAATTTATTGATTTTGTATGTATATTTGTTAATAAGATTACTCCAAACAAAAACCAATAAAAGACGTACACATAAAAAGACAAGCTAAAAGGTAGAAAATTTGGGTCTAAAACGTACATAAATAAAGCGTATTCACTAAGTGCTAACAAATAAACCATACAAAAACTGTGCCCTATATAAAAACACGTTTTCATTTTCTAAGAATATTCCTTTTTTAAGAAAGAGGATCTGGAATAATTATATGGTTACTAGCAGTGTACCCTGCCTTGCCCGGTAAGTCAAGTCGGAGTTCAAACGTGACACTTCAAACATTTCTAACACACTATTATGTATATATTTGGTTGCTAATTTATGTCATTTACCTAATGGGCAGAAATGACCGACATAATTTCATACCTTGCAAAATAAGTTTGACCTGTCAAAGCTAACCAATTAAACCAACCAACCAAACCAGCTTACCAAACCAACCAAACAAACCAATCGAACCAACTAATCTGACTAACCAAACCAAATCAACCAACCAAACCAATCCAAACACAACCAAACACCATAAGTTAAATGTTGTTTATGTTCCACTACAATGATCAGTCTTTTTAAGTATTGTGTTGAAGCACTTCACCGTATTTTTTGCAGCACAGAGGTATTGGTGTGGCACGATACAGCACCAGAGCAAAAGTTCAATTCTGCTACTTTCTTTCTTTTTTACTTACTTACACGCTGTCCTTATATAAATGGATTTTTTATATGTTTTTTGTTTCATTTTCTTTTTGTGGATTTGTTAGTTTATCCTTAAAAATGTAACTCAATTTTAAAACTTTTCTCGTTTAGTTAGATTGCCCAGATTAGGCACACGAGCATTGTCTACAAGACAATATATTATTTTAAAGTTCTATTATTCAATATCGTATAGAAAACCGAAGCTAAATTTCTTAAATTATTTTTTATAATGAGGGAAAATACGTGAGAAGACTATTAATGATACGATACATCAATTCCTGCTCTGTTTGCCACACAAGATGCCTGGCTATATTTACTGTTTAAGTATTCTGTACTGAAGGAGCAGGTAATCGACATTCAATATTTCTTTTTAGTAGTTTTAGTGTACCAATCTTTTATCCCCACAGACGGTCAGCACTGACCGCGGAAGTACTATGAGAGTCTTGCGGCAATTTTCGCCAGATCAGAGAAGATCCAGATGTTCTAGTTTAAGAACACGGAATTGTCAGATGAACTGAGTGTTGCAGCACACAACCATACGTACCATCTACGTTAAATCTTTAAGCAGATTTATATATAGATTTACTTACCTTTTTTATTTCTAATATTTATTTTTTAAAATATTTTTTGTACGCCACTATTGCCAGCATGATAGGGTGTAGTGTGCCTACCACATTAGAAATACTTGCGGCGCAGATGCATGTCTGCCACCCATGCCTAAAGAGCGGCGGGGTGAGTGTGCCCACTATCATATGCCGGGAAGGCAGAAAAGAGGGCTATAAGACTTTCCCAAACTTGCCAGACCAGCAGGGTGTGTGTACTGCTGATCCTCCAGAATGGCAAGGCAAGGGGTTTTCGCGCCACTCGGACAGAGGGGTGGGTGTAATGTGCCCGTAACCTCGGCCGGAAACGGCAGGCTGCACCGGTGTGCTTAAGTAGGACCGAGTGGAATGGTGTTGTGTGCCGATCACATCCGTCACCACCACCGCCAGCTGTGCATACTAAGTTCTCGGATAGTCCTCATTGACCGCAGCACCACCACCCTCGCAAGAAGTTTTTTTAATGACTAGAGAACCCCAATGGTCTTATCCCTGTACTGTAGACCATGGTATGTCTCAAAGACCAGGACTAGCAATAACCACGTTACGGTAAAAACCTCATTGACTATGGTACCGCCATCGGTATCAGATATGATACTCTCCAAGTCTTTCAACCATGCTTCCAGACGCACACGCTTCTCTGACCAATCAATCTCCTATGCTATAGACACCTCCAATCAGTGACCAGTAGCCCCCCCCCCATTAGAGGGGTTTTGAAAAAAAGGGTACGTCTATACTTCAAAGTCCATTTTCTTCTCCAGAGTAGCTGACCAGGGAACGAAGTATTTCTTTTGTGTCGGTTGTAACAGACACGAATCCGGCTACAGAGAACCCCAAGGTGCGAAAGGCATCATCCTGCCAGATTCCTGGCCAGCGTCACCCATCCCCCACCCCCATCGGATCGTACGTTCTTTGATCCAAGGCTCGCTGACCACCTGCCCGTATGACGTAATTACGGGGATAGAGGATATGAATGGGTGGATGGAACCTATTAATGTTAAGGAGGTAGAAGTGAGACTCAAGGGTTGAAGGGCTGAAGGAGGGATGTTTTCACCCAACTACTCACAACCTTGACAGGAGCAAGATTTTGAATGCATTGTTTCCTTACAGGTAATTGAAACAGCAAAGCGTTTGATCGTTGACCATAGAGTCCTGAGTTTGATCCTAAATGAAAACCAAGACGAATTTTTCCAGGGTAAATTTGGGAACTAAAGGTGACTAGGTTTTGTCCTTCCAATGCTTTGATTACATAAACAGATGAAATCTACCACCTACCTTATCTGCTCAGAAAACCTAAAAAAACTTATGAATTGTAGTAATGATAAATATGTGAATTATTTGTTAATTTTTAGTGTGTTTCAAAATAAAGTCATTTTGTTAAATTTAATTTTTGCTTGTTTTGATCTTTGGAGATAATCATTTTGTTTTCCGATTAGTGTGTTATTCGAATGGATAGTTATTATTGATTACAGTTGACCTATTAAAATGTTTTTTTACTTTAATTTGTAACTTTTTCGTTGGACAGGGTGCACCGGTGACCTGGTAGCCTGCTGAGGCTGTATGAATTTTAAATGTTGTGTTGTTTTTAAAGTTTGTGTGAAAATATATACCTTTGAAAGAAGTTGTCAAAGCCTTTTAAATTAGGAAAAAGTTATGGAGGAATGTGAACGGAAGGAGTGGAAAGGAGAGGTATGGTGTTCCTAAAGAACGGGAATGCTGGAGGAGGTGTGTGTGTCCGGAGAGGAATGATTATAAAAAAGAGGAATGAGTCTTATATATTTTTTTTTTAAATAATGAGTGTGAGATGTTTCTTAGGGGCAGAGTTTGGATTTTTTAAAATCATTTTCGTCTGCTTTAGCAAACTATGTAGCTAGTGTGTAATAACTAAAGTTAATTTAAACCAGTAAGTATCAAAAAAGGACACAGCGAAAAACAATTGATTGATTATGTTTTTACGACATGTATATAAATTCAAAATAGAAATAGAAATAAATTTGCCAATAATCAAAACATACTGTGGGTCTCTAATGGCTAATATGACTATTCAGCTAGTATGTAATAACTTACGTTTATGTAAACCAGTTAGTATCATAAAAGGACACTAGCGCTCCGTGTGACGCTAAAATGGGTATGTGTATATGTGTGTGTGTGAATCGCGGGATGGGGAGGGTCCTTGAATACTTAAAAGGTGTATGGAACACAGAAAAAGTTGTAAGAAAATGTATTTTACTAAGGGTTAAGTGAAGTTTTGGCACCTGTTGACAAACAGGTGAGATGGGTAGTGAGAATGTAAAAATGTGACATATTAAACAGAAGGGTCCGAAAAAAAAATCAATTTAGTATTTTTTTTATAAGAATACACTTAAAAACATTATGCGGTTTTAACGACTTAAATATACATACTTGTTTTTTTAAAATGAAATTTATATGTTACTAGCTGTACCATGCAAAGCTATTGCATAAATATATACTATTGTGAAACCAGTGCCAAACTTAAGGATTCGGGGGCCCGGGGGCTTTGGTTCTTTTGGGGCCCCTGCATTTTGACGTTTGATCCTCACTTTTGGGGGTTCCCCCCAAGCTAGGGCCAGGCGGGAATTTCAATTTTGGACCCCCATCCCCCACCCTACGTACGCTTCTGTGTTTAGCTTTGACACATATTTTCAAGAAAGTTTTTTTGAAAGTAATGAAATACCTAATTAGTTGTTGTTTCTCTTTCTTACAACCCCCCCCCCCCCAAGGGATAAAACATTTCAATAAAAAAAATGTCAAATAGATATAATAAGTTACTTTTGATTAAAGTAACTAAAAGGATAAATAATAAAAATGTCAAAGAGAGGTATCAAACCTGGATAGTCAGAATAAAAAGAAAGTCCTAAGTTGCTTAGCCATTCAGCCACCACGTAACACAATCATATTGTACCCTGCAAAGCCGTTACATAGAGATAGACTATTGTTCATCCAATTCCGAACCTAGGGATTTGGATCCCGGGGGCTTGGTCTCTTGTGGGGCCCCTGCATTCAGACATTCGATACCATGACATCAGATTATGTACTTAATATTTAATGTCAAAAATAATTTGAGGGGCTCCCCTCAAGCTGGGCCTGGGGTAATTTGCAAAGCTTTTGCATGAAGATAGACAATTTTAAAGCCAGTGCCAAACATAGAGATTTGTGGGCCCGGGGGCTTAGCCTGCATATGTATGGGGGCTCCCCTCAAGCTGGGCCCGGCGGGACTTTATATTTTAGACCCCTCTCCCCCATCCTAGGTTCGCCTCTGTGTTCAGCTTTGATACATATTTTCAAAATAATTCTTTTTAAGTTATGAAATAATTAAAAATCTAATTAGTTGTGGTTTCTTTTTTTACAACATCCTTAAAAATAAATTGTTAAAAAAAATCAAAGAGATCTAATTAGTTACTTTTCATAAAAACAACTAAAAGGATACATTCTGGAAAAAAAAAAATTAAAAATGTCCCTAAGAAGAATCGATCCTGGATAGTCAGCATTAAAATAAAGATAATCCCAAACAGCTTATCCATTCAGCCACTACGTCACACAAACGAATTGAAAATTTCAATGTACTATTAAAAAGAATTGCTCGATTATTTTTTCACTTCGGTTTATTACTATTGTTTACGTTTGACAATGTTAAAATGCTATCTGTTGTAATAAAAACTACAATAATTTGAATGATATTATATATTAATTATTACCTTTTAATATTTGGGACTTTTAAATTTCATAATAAAAACCACAGAAACTATTTACAACTGTAGATTTTTCAAAAAGAAATATCGAATCGAGACGCGGGGAGGTCGACATTTTGAATTCTTGTTTTCCGCTTTCGATTTAACGCAGACATTAAAATGAATAATATGACTATAGATTATATTTTTAAATAAAGATCTAATACTTACAATTAATCTATTATTAAAGACTCTTCTGTCTCAGTTAGGAAATTTGAAAGAAAAAACAATCAACTTGTTTAGGATATATGAAGAGTGATATTTGTATGAGAATTGCGTTGTACTTTATGATCTCGGTTTTTACATTGATTACGTCACTATTATGATAACGATTTCTCGCTTCAGTTCTGTTTTTAGATTCTTTTGCGCCTTTAGTAGCGATCTTGGCAACAAACAAGGTGGTAGGTAAATAAACAAGCTATTTAGAACACTGTATCTATTGAACCGTTCAGTAAGTGGGTCGGTTTGTGCGTTACTAAAGAATCACGAGACAAACAACGCCCACCAGAGATATACATGCTATAATAAATCGATTTCAAAATTAAAAAAAAAACACACACACAATTTATCAAGTCTTTGTTTCGAATCAATATCCTAAGAAAGAATTATGTCTCCGTCGATTGAGCTGGTTGATTTTTGAGTTCTATAGAGTATATAACATTATTAAGAAGAATAAATGTACATTCTTTCCTATGATATTGATACTTATTTAAAGAAAACAGCAGTTAAAATGTCGCTAGCTCTCAAATGTAAAACGAAGTAATAATACCTACACGACACCATGTAAACAGCCTTTGATATGTTCTTTGTCTTTGTACGTTTTGTTTATTTTCATGTTCACGCACTCACCATTGTTATCAATAACCGATTATGCAAGGTTTGCAGGTTACACATAGTAGATCATATAAGATATTGATCTGTCTATATGCTTTAATTGTCTAGTAATAATATGCTAATGAGGAAAAAAATGTTTACCTTTTAAAAGTTTTCGCCTTTGTGGCAGCCACAGCGAAATATGATTAAATGTGTAAAGTAAACATAGATTTATATTCGTACAGAGTGGATGTAGTAGTATGAAGAATTCACCAATAGTGAACTTTATTCACTGCTGCTTAGCAAGCAATAGACAACGTCGACATTTAATTACTAATGACAGTATTAATCATGACTTTAAAGGCTAATAAAACTCAATATAACCTCGCTAATTATTTTAAATGGACATTGTTTGGTCGTTGATGCTATGGGAATAGAAGTTTTGGGGATACTATGTAGAGATGTCCATATCTCTGAATATCATTGGTAGAGATGTTGTCCGTAAGTGGCTCTATTTAAAAAAAAACGTCATTTTTTGGTTTTTAGACTTTTGAAGTATTTTAAAAAAAATTGAGATGTGGTAGCGAAGAAGAGTTGCTGCGGGTTTTAGGCATAGTGCATGTTGGAGACATAGGTAGATGTGTCATGTTTTGAATGCATTATGCAGAGATGATAAAAGTCTATAGGTTTGAGAGCATTAATGGAAAGTTTGACACTGGTAACTGCATTTTGAATAAATGATAATCAAAATAATCCTCCAAATGTTATCAAATTTGTTTTATGCGTCACTTACCCTAAGAAAGTCTCAGGATGACTAACAGTACTCTTTAAAGATCATGTAGTACAGAATATTGCTATTTTTTTTCTTGAATTTATTTATTTTCATCTATCAGGAATACAATTTACAATATTCACTACCTAAAACAGCAACAACATTATTGTCATTTATATAACGATTTGTGTGAACGGATGGCTGATCTGTGATTGTCGACCAGAGAGTCCCAGGTTCGATTCATGATGAGATCTAAGTGAATCTTTCTATGTGAAATGTGTGAGGGGACGGATGGTCGTGAGTTAAAGCGCTAGAATGTCGACCTAAGGGTCAGTGGTACAATGTCAGGTGACGACCAAAGGATAAAAAACCAAACTTCCCTCTATATCTCCCGTGGTGCCTCCTTGGCCTTTGCACTATCGGCTGTGATGGGGGATGGCGGACGGCACAACCAAACAATCGCATTAATGGTTAATGGAAAATAATAGATTTCATCTCATCCTCACAGGGACTTCACACATGTGAAATGCGGAATCCAGAAAGAGTTTTTTTTATCACTTGATTGTTTGTCACAATTTATTAAATAACACAATTCTAAAAAAGGAATATTAGATGTCTCAAGTCTGCGATAGATCGAAAGTAAGAATCAAGAATACCGTTTGCTGTTTAAATATTAACCACTAGCCATCCCGCGTGGTAACGACACGCCGCCTTACCAATCAATATAATTACTGTAATTTATATTTTTTTAATAAGCAATCTGCTGAATAACAGTCTGACATCTTCGGAAAAAATACATGGTATGCAAAGTTGAACTTTGATTTGGGTACATGTGCAGACTTTATATTCACTATCTGGCAGCCCTGTAGCGTGAAAATTTTGACAGCAGGGGCCGCCAGGCATCTATAGCATGGACCAGGTAATAGCAGGGGGCCAGGTAATACAATTTACTAAGTAGAACAAATAAGCAGGGGGGGCAGAAAAAAATGCAAGTAAGCGCTCCCCCCCCGGGGCATATCGCTACGGGCCTGCTATCTGGGATCCATCCAGCAACTTGCTTTTTTGTTCATTGTTCATTGTAGTCATTCAGCATTCCCTCATTTTTCGCGGTTAAACGGAGACAGAATTTACCGCGACGGTGTATAAATGAAATAGTTTCGTGGCTTAGAGCATCATAAAAACATGTTCAGGGGCTAGTTTAGGTAAGACATCATTCAATTATCGAAATATCTTTTTTTTTTGTTCTAAGACGGGCGGACGGACTATAATTTTAACATTTCAGATTTTGCCCCCTCCCCCCGTCAAAGTTGTCTAGATCCGCCCCTGAACAATACTGGAGCTGTCTAGACATAAAATAGTATTGTATAAATACCATTGCGCTCGTATTGCTTAATATAGTTCACTAAATAAAAAGAGACAAAAACTTCATATAAGGGGCCGTCCATAAAGAGGTACGTCACGCTCCAAGGGGAGGAAGGGGGTATAAGAAAGTGTGACAGTTTGTGACGGGAGGGGGGAGGAGGGCGGTTAGGCCAAGTGTGACTTCACATTTTTTATATATTTTTAATTTTATTTCTAATTTAATTATTTATTATTTTAGTAAAACTTAATAGTTTTAAAATAATTTTCAAAAAAATTGTAAAAAACACTTGAATTAGTTTTATGTCAAAATAGCATGAAACCCATATCTTTTCAATGTGTTGTTCACAATTCCTCATGCTAGTTAGGAGCACTAATATACTGTTGCGAAGCCTTGTTTTATCTGTAGCCTTACGGAAGTGTTATTATTTTTTTGTTGTCTGCTGCATAATTATATCACTGATAAAGAAATTTGGAATTTGTATTTTAATAAAAATAAGTAATTGAAGTTGCAATCCATCACTTCATTTAAAATAATATTGATGCCTTATTCCTTGCAACCAGTGCGCCAGAAGAAATGCTAATAATCGCGTGGAACATCCGAAAGACTCCATTTAGCAGAGAACTGTTTGGTGTCATATTGCCAAATGAACAATATGGCAGTCACTTTGATTCGCAGGGCAGAACAATAAATGGTGGATTTGGTCGAAAGAACAAACTTCAAGTTTGCAGGTGGAACTTTAGCTGAACGAAATCTGGTTGCATGTGATTGTTGGACCAATTTCCAACAGTTGCCAGAATATATCAACCCTGAGAAATATGAATTGGATGCAGCAGGAATGATGTCGAAGGATAAGAATGGTTTGACTATCATGTTCGCACCAGTTTCAATAAAAAGTGTGTCACTTATACTTTGCCTCATAAACAATGTTGAAGAAACATACAGGATAACACAGAGATCGGGCGCATGAGAATGTAAAAAAAAGTAAAGTTTCCTTAGCCCTAAAGGGCCATCGGGGCAGATGAAGTGTAGATTTCATCTGTTTCTATAACATACGCATATGAAGGGATTGTGTGGTTTGTATAATGCCCAGCCACCTTTACTCCCTCAACATAAAGTCAGGTACCCATTTAAAGCTTGGTGGACTTAGGGACTTTCACCAGGACCTGAAAAAGCCCTAAGGTTCTCACTAAGATTCGAACCCAGGACCTTCCGGTCGACACTCAAGCGCCTACACCATCGACCACCCCGTCCCCTTGGAGAATGTGCAACCCCAAATTTTCCAGAATCAACTCAGATATAACGCATCCGTCCTTTGAGAATCGCTGCTAGAAGGCAAAGAGGGAACTCATGCAATTATTAGCAGAATATAAAATGCACACTCAGAGGATGTTGAGTGGCTATATGAGGATGAAGTTGATCTATCTGCAACTATCCTTCCAGGAAACGATGATGGGGAAAGATTTATGTCAGTCTTAACTATGGATGAACACTTCACTTCACCATGGATGGATGATGTCTAGTGAATATTTTTTTAATTAAACATAATTTATAAGGCTCACTATAAACATATTCAATATAGCACCAGTGCTGCTCACATAATTTGTCAAATCTAGTCATTTTTTTTAGTCGTATTGTTTTGTTTCCCATTTTTATTATTTAATCACTGAATTTGAGATCAAAGTTTCACTAATCTACTTCTTATCCTGTGTCATTAGAATGCATAATCGGAAGATTTTCTCAAAGCTCACCTCACCCATTGTAAATTAATAGGTAGCAGATACATGATGTTTATTATATAATTGTCAAGTCTATTTTTTGCAATTTTTTTTTCAAATTCAATTGATTGAGTTACTGTTTCAAAGAATAACTAAAGAATACAACCAATGACAATTAGTTATTCTACTATTAAACTCATTTAATAATCTGATAGTTCTTTTAATATTTATATTTTTATAGCAGTGAAGTGCACTTTAGTTTTTAGATTGCATTAAGTAGTTGTTAGTTAAAAAAATTAGAAAATGTGACGTGTACTTTGAAAGGGGCCCGAGATTTGTGACACTTTTTGACAGGAGAGGGTCAAAAATCGTCAAAAATTAGCGTGACGTACTTCATGGACTT